>CM038227.1:33532160-33953410 GCA_021442155.1 Cymbidium sinense
TGGATATGGAGGTGAGTGGTTATGGAGGCGAGGTGAAGGGGGAGGATTACATGATGGTGGTGGCGGGGAGGATAGATCGTGGATATGATGGCATCACATTACTCTAGAAGAGGAGGTGGTTGATGGGAACTAGAAAATGAAAGAATATTGATCCGATTTATTTGCTTATGGAAAGAAGATGATTCTAGTTATCTATGGTTTTTGATTTGCTTAATGCGTGCTCATTTTTTATCTATGTCATCGCTTGTATCTCAGAAAACTTGGTCTACTACTTGGTTGATGAATTCAAAAATAAGAAATGTTGAATCTGAATTTGTTCTCTATTAAAAAAAACCTTAAACCTAAACCCTAAATTAAACATACCAAAACTTAAAACCCAACCCCACCTAAACCCTACTCTAATCACTAAACCCCCACCACAGGCTCTGGGCCACTGAAACTGGGCCCCTAACTAACCCTGGCACAGGCCTCTACTAACCTAAACCCACCCTTCCTGGGCCCCAGACCACTGAGCCCCAACTGACCTGGGCCTGGGAGGCCACTGAGCCAAATAGCCAGACCACAAGACCACGGACCTGACCACTGGGCCCACCACTGGGCCCTAGGCCTAACCATGGGCCCTAGGCCACAGACCTGGGCCACTGAGCCAGATACTGGGCCCACAGGCCACTGAGCCACTGAGCCACTGGTGACCTCAGGCTGAGCCTGGGCCCCAGATCCAAAAACAAAGAGCTAAAAGATGACTTATAAAATAAGATGATAAGAGAGACTGAATATATAACAAGATAAAGATAATAACTAAACTGAGCTAAATAAAATAAATAAAATTAAATTAAATAGATAAATAAACTAAACTAAAATAAAAATAAATAAAATAAATAAATAAAATAAAAAACCTAAAATAAAATAAAATAAAACTAAATAAAATATAAACTAAAATAAACCTAAAATAAATAAAAATAAAACCTAAACCTAAACTAAAAATTAAAATAATAAATAAAATAAACAAAATAAAATAAACTAAACTAAAATAAATAAAACTTAAACCTAAACCTAAAATAAACTAAACTTAAACTAAACTAAACTAAATAAATAAAATAAACTAAAATAAACTCTAAACCTAAACTAAAAATAAAACCTAAAAATAAACCAATATAAACCTAAACTAAAATATAATAAAATTGAACTAAACCTAAAATAAAATAAAAATAAAAAAAAAAAAATAAATAAAAAAAATAAATAAACATAAAATAAATAAATCTAAAATAAATAAACTAAATAAATAAAAATAAAAATAAACTAAATAAAATAAATAATAATAAACTAAAATAAATAAAAATAGATATAAAAATAAAACCAAACTTATGGTGGAATAGATAAATAAAATAGCCATGACCACTGAGCCAAAAATAAGGCCAGCCAGAAGCCCTGGGCCCTGGGCCCTAAAACCACTACCCTAGACCTAGGAGCCAGGCCACACTGGGCACTGGGCCTGAGCCACAAAGGCCTGAGCAGGCTAAGGCACAGATGATCCACTGAGCCTGGGCTGACCTAACACTGATCACTGATCCAGATGGGCCCTAGGCCCTGGGCCCAGGCCCTGGGCCACTGGGCCTAGATGACCACTGAGCTGACCCTGGGCTAGGCCCTGGGCCACTGGGCCATGGGCAGAGCAGGAGGCTGGGCCACTGGGCCTGACACAGGCCAGGAGCTGGGCTAACAGGGCCACTGGGCCTGGCCTGGGCTCTGGCCCTGGGCTGGGCCCTGGGCCCCTGGGCCACTGGGCTCAGGCCTGGGCTGAGGCCCAGGCCACTAAACCTGAGCCTGGGCTGACCACCCAGGCCACAGGCCACTGACTGACCTGGGCCCTGGGCTGACTGGGCCAGGTGACCCTGGCCCTACACTGGCCCCACCAAACCTACCTAACCTAAACTGGTACTGGGCCTAACCAACCAAAACCTAAACCACAACCCACAAGCCCCAACCTAAACTCTAAGCCCAAAAAAAACCCAAAAGTAACTAAATAAATAAAAAATAAACTAAACCTAAAATAATGAAACTAAGCTAAAACAAACACTAAGAATGAAGCGAGCCTTCTTTGAGGAACATCACATTGAGGCTCGGTAGATCGGCGCGGGTGGCGATTATCATAGTGGTGGTGGGGGATGTGGAGGTGCTAGTGGATATGGAGGTGGTGGTTATGGAGGAGGAGTGACAAAGGTTACAGTCATGGTGGTGGAGGAGGGAGAGATCAGGGATATGATGGCAGATCCAGCTACTTGAGAGGGTGGTTCATGGGAACTATAAGCGAAGAATGACCAATCCGATGCTTATGGAATTGTATCTTTATAGTAAAGACGGTTCTAGTAATCTTGAGTTTTTTTTGCTTTACTCTATGCTCATCTTTTATCATGTCATCATGTCTTAAAAACTTGGTACTTGGTTGATGAAATCAAAAGGAAATGTTGAATCTAAATTTGTTCTATGTTAAAAAAAAAACTATAAACCCTAAACCCTAAACCTAAACTAAAACATAAACCTTAACCTAATACCAAACTCTAAACCACAAACCTAAAATAAAACATAAACCCAACTAATACAAACTCTAAACCCACAAATAAAACCTAAACCCTAAACTAAACTAAACCCAAAACCTAAAATAAAAATGTAAACCACAAACTCTAAAACCCTAAGCAAACCCTAAACCATAAGCCTAAACCTAAACACCCAAACCTAAACCCAAACTGAAACCTAAACTCCCAGGCCAAAAGATCCCAAATAACCCCAGCTAAACTAAAGAGCCCTAGGCCCTAAGCCACAAAGACCTAAAGCTGACTAAAGGATAAACTAAAAATTAAAGATAAATAAAAGGTTAAACTAAAATAAAATGAATTAAAGATAAAGATAAAACTAAACTAAAAGCCTAAACTGTAAAACTAAACTAATAAATAGATAAAATAAAATAAATAAAAGAAACTAAACTAGGCTAAAATAAAATACCTAAAATAAAAAAAAAATGAAATAAAACTAAACATAAGATAAAATAAATAAAATAAATCTAAAAATAAAGATCTAAAGATAAATAAAAATAAAAAGATAAATAAGCTAAACTAACATAAAATAAAATAAAAATAAAATAGATAAATAAAAGGCTAAATAAAATAAAATAAAGAATAAAATAAAATAAAATAAATACCTAAAATACTACTGCCAGTTTACTTTTTAAAATTAAGAAGATAAAGAAAGGCAAAGGCCACAGGCCCTGAGCCTAAACCCTAGGCCCTAGATCCTGGAGTCCTGATCCTGGAATCTAGCCTCAGGCTAAACACTTAGGCAGCCCAGGCTACTGGCCTGACTGCAGGCCCTGAGTGCTGGGCCCTGGGCTGACCTAGGCCTAAAGCCCAGGCCCTGGGCCTGGGCCTGGGCCCTGGGCCCTGGCAGGCCCTGGGCCTTGGGCCAGCCCAGGCTACCTCCACTGAGCTCTAGGCCACTAGCCCCAAAACAATCTATCATGAGCCCTAGTCACCATGACCCTATCCACCCTCACAAACCTCCACCCTAGGCTATCCCCACCCTAAACCCTAAACCTATAAACCACCCAGCTAAACCCTAAACCTAACCTTTAACCCTAACAACTAACCTAAACCTAAACTATAAACCTTAAACCTAATTCCCGATCATTCGGTTTGGATTTCTCTAATATGTGAATTCATTTGTTAACCATCAATTCATTTTGTGGTGCTTTATTTATGGTCATTGCAAATTGATCAGGATGGTATAGTCTCATCCTTGATCAGCAGAATCTTTATTGAATTGGACATTACCAGAAACACCCCAAAGAAATGTAGTTAGGATCTAAAATTATTGTTACATGCAAAGAATTAAATTTGAAAATTTCCTATCTTTTTTCTCCAAAATCCTAGCATGATAATTGAATGTTTCATTCTTCATCCTCACCTAAAAAAGAAAATCTCTATTAAGGAAACTTTTTCTCCTAACCCTAGGCCAACACTATTAAATATAAAAAAACTACTTTGGAAAAAATGATTCTTTGAATGTTCTAATAAGGATTTACCTTTCACTTCTTGAGCAATTGAAGGCTTCTAATGTGAACAATAATAACTTTCTAAACTTTTGAATCAGTTATTTCCTCAATTTGATCCTTGCATCCTTGTTGGCTTTGATAGATAAAATGAAGCTTTAATGGAGAACATAAATGAGGAATTTAATACTATGCATCATTCTAATTCAATGGAGAATATGGCTTTAATACCTCATGATAATCAAGTTGATAAAATTGATTCGATATTCCAAATTCAAGATGATTTAGCTTCTCAAAAGATTTTCTTTTCTAATAATTTGGCTAATGTTGAGGAAGGGTTTGGTGTTCCCACTTGCTTTTAATAAATCAATTTTGCTCCCTCCCTTGCTATTTCCAAAGCTCATTTATCTTTAATAAATTATTATCTTGGAAGAAGAAGAATTCACTTCTCATCAGAGATTTCTCTAAATATGACTAATGTTGCTAAATCCTTTTTGGATGATGCTTCAAAGGGCAAAAGAAAATGGCCTCCAAACTTTCTATTCAAAAGAAAAAAATGTTAAAATTCTCCTACCAAATTGCTAAGAAACACTATTTGTTTCACTCCCTCTTTTCTTTTCTTTATGTTTAATTTTTGAGTTTTGAATGTTAGAAGGATTTATACCCTCCCTATTTGTAACCATATTAGAAATCTTTGTTGTATCCATAATAGTTTTTTACTTATTATTCTTGAGCCACTTATTCTTGCTAATAAAATTAAACAAGTTGCTAGAATGATTGGTTTCAATATATTTTTCTCTAATGTTAGCAATAAGATTTGGTGTTTTGGATTAACTTTGTAGATGTTTCTATTCTTGATGATTTTTTTATCAAGTTGTCAATGCTCAAATCTCTTATGGTGATTATTGTGTTTTGGGCTCTTTTGTTTATGCATCTTGTAATAGATGGTAGAAATCTTCTTTGGGATAACTTGACTAATTTTGCCACCTTTTCTCAATAAACCTTGGTTTGTTGGTGGTGATTTCAACATAGTATTTTGTTCTCTTCTAAATGATGTGGTTGTTCTCTAATATTCATTCCATGGAAGATTTTTCCAATATGATCCTTGATTGTAATTTGAATAATATTGTCTTTAAGGGTTCTAATTATACTTGGCAAAACCCTAGACTTTGGCAAAGGTTGGACAGGACTATTTTTAATACTCATTGGATCACTCAATGGCCTATTACTTCTATAGATCATTTAAGCAGAACCTTGTCTTATCATGCTCCTCTTTTGGTTTATATTAAAAATAATTCTAATAGATTAAAGAATTTCTCTCCTTTCAGATTTCAGAACATGTGGATTCAGCATATTAATGTTGACCTCACTTTGGAGTGAGTTCTCAACCTCCTCTTCTTAGACCTAGGGATCTTCTAGACACTAAGACTTTAGTCATAAGACACTTCTAGTTATTAGATTTACTAACCTAAACTTAGAGACTTAGAAGGGTTAATCATAGGATTAGGCTATGCCTTGGGGATTAAGAGACTCACCTACTCTAGCCTAAATTTGTGTTCACCTTCTCAAAAACCTCAAATTCAATTCAAATATAAAATCCAAATCCAAATCTAAATCAAATGATTGAAGCCCATGATGATCCAAAATCAAAATCCTTCCAAGCTATGATTTATCTTATGGACTAGCCTTAGCCAAATCCAAATCAATCCAAATTCAATTGATTTTCTCAAGATAAATTCAACCCTTCAATCAATTTATCAAATTCAAACTCAAACTCAACTTCAAATCATGATCCAAACCTAAATCCAAATAAAATCAAATCAAATCCAAACCTTAAGCCAATTTCATGGACTTAGCCAAGTTCTACCTAAAATCAATCAATCCTTCAATCCTCATTCCAAGTTCTACCTAAAATCATAATAAAACCATCAAGTAAATCATTCATATTGAATTCAAAATCAAATGCAATTTTAGTCAAGTTTAAGCCTAAATTAAATTAAATCATGATTTGAATGTTAAGTCACTAATATATATATATAAAAGAAATATAATAACAAATAAAAATTATAATTTAACATACACAATCCATTTTAAATCTAAAATGAACTACAAAGAGAGAGAGAGAGAGAGAGAGAGAGATTAAACCAATTCTAAACTTCAAATGAAATTTATTTGAATTAAATCAAAATAAAAACTAAAATAAATGTTATATATATAATATATTAACCATTAAATTAAAATAATTAATTTATCAAATTATGAATCCATATTATCAATTATTAATCATAATTAAAATTATCTTATTTTATACATATAACTTATAAATTTTCATTCAATTATTTCTAAAGTTATTAAAATTATGTAAAACTTTTAAAATCATTTATTTAAAAAAATCAAGTTTCACCAAATTTAAAAAAAAAAAGTGAAGGAGACAAAACTATTAAATGACCTACTCCTTGCTAGTTTATTTGATCATGACAACATAAAAAATGTAAAAAGAAAGAAATAAAAGGAGAATGTTGGAGAAGTTGAGGCATGTGGGAAAGTTGACATCTCTCTCTCTCTCTCTCTCTCTCTCTCTCGACAGTGAAAACATGACACACTAAAAAAATGAGGGCCCCATCTTTTTTTCATCTCCCTTTAGCCAAGAGAAGCCCTCTCATTCCTACTTCACTTGAGGTGCCTCTCCCATCCCATCCCTAAAAAATAAAAAAAATCTCTCTAGCACCTCTCCTCCATTGAGCATAAAAAAAATGAACTCTCCCTCACGTCCATCTCTTCCTCTCAACCAAAGCTTCAAGCTGCATCCACCTCCCTCTTCCTCCGACAGTGACCTCTCTTCCCTCACTTGCTCCAAAAGCGGACATAGTAGCATGCAGTGGTCAGACTTCCTTGATCCCAATTAGCCCCATAATCACTACAAAGCACATGAGACATCCTGAATTTTTTATTGATCGATCGAACCATGCCACTCATAGCAGCCACCAAAACTCTCCCTCTGCCTCCATACTCTTTCATAAGACCATGACTTTCTAGCCCCAAGGGTCCATTCTTCATTGCTTCTCCCATTGCATCTTGGTGGGAGAAGAACCCCTTCAAGGTATCGTAGATGGTTCTCTGGATTGTGTGAAGAAAGAATCTCTACCTGAAATTGTCAAGGCTGATGATCGGTCCTCCGCGAGCCGTTGAGGTCTCCTTGGAGGAGATCGAAGAAGATCAAAGGATCATAGATGACATGATTGCTATCATGCGGAAGGCCCGCATCGACTCTTGCTCCATAAACTATTATTCCTTTGGGGAAATGAGGCGAGTGGACATGGAATAGGTGTAAGTATTGATGAAGAATAAATATGCTATGGATTTAATTGCCACGAAAGCCATCCTCAATGATATGCAGAAATTCCAAATCAAAGGCCTTTGTAGCATGGAGGGTTCTTTAATGATCCATAGTGGTATGCTCGACTTCTAGAGCTTTTGAACTATTATTTTCAATGCCTAACACATCATATATATAATCTAGGTGGAGATTATTATTCTTGAAGACACAAAGGAATACATTAGCTACCTCCTAAGTGAAAGCAGCACAAGACCATCGACCTTTTGATCTGGGTAAAATTAATCCAAAGCTTTAGAAGAAGGGAAGCAAAATAACTTTGTTCTTTGAAAGATGTTTGAGCATTGATGGATTTAGAGCTATGGTAGAGTGGCATCTATAGGTGAAGGTCACAGGTCATGATCATTTTGGTCAACCTATCAAAATTGTTGTTTCTGGATGGATGGCTTGCAGATTATAACATGAGTTTGAACATTTGAATGAGACTATATATGTGGATAAGATTATTCAGAGAACATTCAAAAAAGTCAAGAATTTGGATTTTCCTATTCCAATAGGATGCCCAAAGATAAGTGTCTATGAGCAAGTGAGGAGGAAGCAAACCATAGGAACAAAGAAAAAAAATGCTAGTGAAGTATTGATTGACCCAGAGACACCAATAGGGCTTTATTTCTTCCAAATGAAACCACCTCTTGGTAATTCCACATTAGCTCCGGTGATGTATAATTCTAAAATGCTTAGAAAGCCTTAGGGATCTCATGTTTGATGTGTTGAATGAGCGTCATTAGGATCCAACCTTTAGAGCCCATGCACTTTACTTTTTAATCCTTTGGTGAGTTTAGAGACAAAAGTAAGACTATTCATTTTATGTGTTTGAAGTGAATAGTTTTGATTATGAATGGCATAATGATTTGATTCCACCTATCAAGCCATGATTAACTCATGGGCCATTTGATCTTTGATCGAATGATCATGATTAATCAATAATTTATTTGTTATTCAATTCAATCTAAAAAGGAGTTAATCGGTCTTTACAATAAAAAGAAAGAAATAATATGTGATCAAACAAAATCCCAAAAATGTACAAATTAAATTATATAAAATTTAAGTAAAACTTAGTATAAAAAATTAACTAAACCAATAACATTATAAATATTATAATCAAATATAAAAGTTGTTTGAACATAATTTATGAAAGTCAATTATAAAATCAACTCAATCCTAATTGTTATATGTTGATCTTAAAAGTCAAAATAAAATTTAGTTATGAGACATATATAATTATAATTAATTTAACTATTATTACAATTGACTAAGCTTTATTTGATTAGTTATTCATATAAAATATTGGAGGAAAATTGGACTTCTTTCTAATTGTTTCCTCTAATTTATTTCATTAAGAGAGGGATTTATGGAATAGGATTGGGACCTCTTTCCAAACCCATTCCATAAATCCATTCATTGGAGGATAATTAATCAATTTGGCAAATTAAGTAAGAGAATTGATTAATTATTAATGATTTTATTAATCAAATTAAAATTACAATCATATCTTCATTAATTAATTCATGGGTAGATCTTTAGGTGTTTAATAGCTAAAGAAAGTTAATGAAATTATGATTTACCCATATGTGTTGGAAAATCATAAAAGTAATTAATTAAGTTCCTTAATCTAATTAATCAATAATTGTGAGCTAATTGCATTAGACCCTTTCATTTCTTAGGACCATTGTAAGTATTTTTCGATGCATATCATGTTGGCTCATAATTATTTAATTAATTACTTTAAGGTAACATAGGTAAGGGTTAATTAATGAATTTTATGCATATTACAACCTAATTAATCTATAAAATCCACTTAATTTCATTTTATTAAACTAAATCAATTCACAAATATGGGAATGTGTTAGGATCAAAAACTTTTCTTCATTTCATTAAATCAAATTGAAACATAAAATTTAAAAGTGACATAAGAAACTTTGGTTTTCTTCAAATGTTTTTATTTGGTATGATTATCTTAGGAATTAATTTAATTGAACAAAATCATGTGTTTATGTTTAGTTATTCCTCTCCAATCATATTAAATGTTGTATGTCATTTGATTCATGCATTCATCTTTTGCAAAATTAACTAAATTAAATGGTTCCCTTTATGTCAAGCTTGCATGTGTTGATTTAATTTAATATAATTGTGCTATTATCACTATTAAATCAAAGTTATTTTCAAAAGTTTATAAGTCAACTATAACATTTGGGTGATAATAGTTATAAATATTTATAAGCTTGCATGTATGGCTTAGAACATGTGATATGGAGTTCTCTTTCTTTAGTATATATGGATTTGCATAAAGTTTGAATGTTAACAAGTGTATAGTACATTTGAAAAGGACATAACATTTGTTTGAATTCATTCCAATGTATTTCTATGTTAGAATTTAGATAGAACTTTAGCTCACATATATAAATAATTCAATTGAAAGAAATATAACTTTTGCATGATTTTCCATTCTTGTAGTCACTTGTACATTCATGTGTATTCAAGCATAGTGGGTATATCTAGTCTAAACATTCTGGGGACGTGAGACTTTAAGTAGCCCCAAGGAGGTCTTTACCTCACTCTCCTGGTTAACAATGGTGAAGTATCCACTTAAAACTTTTATACACTTGTATGTGCATTTAAATAGTGAATGCAAATCTCCTTTTCAACTTTAGCTCACATATAAATAATTCAATTGAAGAAATACAACTTTTGCATGATTTTCCATTCTTGTAGTCACTTGTACATCATGTGTATTCAAGAATAGTTGGTATATCTAGTTTGACATTCAGGATGCAGGCTTTAAGTAGCCCAGGAGATTTCCTCCCTACTTTAATAATGATAAGTATATGCTTAAAACTTTTATACACTTGTATGTGCATTTAGCTAATGAATGAAAATCTCCTTTTCAACTTTAGCTCACATGTATAAGTAATTCAATTGAAAATACAACTTTTGCATGATTTTCCATTCTTGTAGCCATTTGTACATTCATGTGTATTCAAGAATAGTGTATATCTAATCTAGAATTAGGGATGTGAGACTTTAAGTAGCCCAAGAGTCTTTACCTCATTCCCCAAGTTTAACAATGGCAAAGTATCCACTTAAAACTTTGATACACTTGTACATTTAGCTAATGAATTAATCTCCTTTTCTACAAATATACACATACATTCATCATCTAAGTGCTAAAACTTATTGTATGTGTATGTATATTTAAGATTAATATCATAAGCATGTCACATGTGATGGAAAGGAATGATTGAACATATGTCATGTGATACTAATTCAATTGAATTAATCTTAAGATGCTTTTCATATTAAATAAGATTATTTTAAGTGAGCCTACATAGGCCATTCACTAAAGGTAAGGATGAAAAAGGGCAATCCTCTTTCCTTCACTTTATAACACTTAGTTGCTAAGTGTAATAAAATGAAACAAAAGAAAACAAATTAAAATTCTAAAATCAATTAAATAACAAGTGAGACCAACCCTTCATGTTAAATTAAATCTTTCTAAACTTAGAGAACTACAACTCTAATGCCTAGCAAGACATACCACACAAACACACATTAGAATTAAGTCACTACTTGCTTTATGTTAGGGCATTGCTTGGTATGATGTATATTTTAGTTTGTGATGTATTATTGTAGACTGGATGTTAGGGTGTATGCCTCGTAGACTAGATGGTAGGCAATGATTAGCCTAATCATGTTTTCTGTAGGGGATTATGTTTAATGGGTTGCTTAAAAATAAATACAAATGCATGCTTTGAAGGTTGTGTAGCCCCTAAGCATAATCCAAGTTAGGACAGGTGGGCTTGGTTACCCATGTGCAGGGTGCTAAGTCTAAATTATGACATAACTGCTTGGGATTGTATGTATGTTTAACTAACCTTTCTTTTGCAAGTATAGTTAGATTTACTTTTCCTATTCTTAATGTAATTTTGCAATTAGGAATTAGGATTAGTGTATATGGATAAGATGAGCATTGGCTAGAAGGCTTTGTCTAGGTGATGATGCCTTTGAAGTGGGCAAATTAAATCAAAGGAAGAAATGAAGACTTGAAGAAGAAGAATGAAGACCCCATAGCATTCATTCATTATAAATTATAATTATTATTTTGTAATTTTGGGTTGTATAAGGTAGAGCTTACCCATCTTTTCTTTTGTTTATAGTTGCCTTATCGACCTTTTATTCTTTGATGATAGTTATAAATTGGTTCATGATTTGCTTAGGATGTGTACTAGAAATGCAATGCTTTTCTTAATTTCTTAAATGATTGATGTTTGAATGTGTGGCTTTATTAGGCTCTTAGAAAAAATAAATCTTTTATCCAACTACACATAACTAGTTTTAAATAATTCATAACCTCACATAAAGCTAACATTAAATCAAGATAATTAAAAGATTTAGAAACCCTTTGAATGTTGTATGTCTCATCATGTATGCATATTGCTTTACTCTTAGAGGGTTTCCATCCTTGCGATAGGGAAGGCTTGACCTGAGGGCCTCCTTGGTGGAAAACACCTCTTTCCCATTTATTTAGCCAATAATCTAACTTCATCATGCATATAGGCATACCAAATCCCAAAACCTTTGTCAAAATGAAGTGTCCAAAATCAAAAAGAATTTGAAAAGATTTGCATTTATAGATTAAGTCATTACTCATACCACACATGCTCTAGTCTCTTAGGGAGTCGGTTCAAGGACTTTTGTCTTTTTCTAAATTAATAATAGCCTAACTATCTTTCAAATGCATAAGACTTGCCTACATGGTTTTAAAATCATAGGAGGAGTTAGTGACTCTAGGAGTTATAAGTCGTCATTGGTTTATTCTCTTTGTAGAGGTAAACCTTATGCCCATTTTTCTTAGACTTAGGTCATTCTTTGGCTCATGCCAAAGCTCCCTAGATATAGTGCAGGTTGCTATTTCCTTCAAGCTACTAGCATAAATCCCTCTTAGGCATTTCACAACTTTGTGTTGTTGGATTATAAGTCTAGCTTTCTAATAAAATGTCAACTTCAATAAAATTAATCTCTTCAACTTCAAATATATAAAATAAAACCATAGGATATATTGGAATTCTCACTAGGCTTCCTAGTATCATGAGTATTTCCTACTCATTCCCTTTGGCTTCAATAGTAAGTCTTCTCCTTGAATATCCCATTTAATTTTTTAATACAAACAATCCTTTCATAGTCTAGCCTTGAAATCTTTGGAGACCTTAATTTCTACTTTAATCGAGAGTATTCTTAAGGAATTCACATTCCTTAGGATGTAATTAACTATGGGGCTTGCCTCCATAGGGAACTTAATGAACCCAACTTAAAATAAAGCCTACTTTACTTTTCCATGTAAAGTAGGGAAAGATCTCATATATTGAAAACCCATCATGCCTTAGGAGTCCTTTAATAGGTGATTAGGTCTATTATAGGGTGATGATTTCTATCTTTGAGATAGTGTATCATTCTTTAATTTCATACTAGATCACTTCAATAAGTACCCCCTAAGATCTGCGTGGTGTCGCATCTCAAAAATAAACACCATAATTAATTTTTTAATGTTGTTGCTAATAATTAGAAAGCTCCTTTACATCATAATTCGATTACGGGGATGAATAGACTCTGGTTTAAACTGAAATGACTTAAACAAAATCTGGTTTGGTGGAACAAGCATTATTTTAAATCTTTTTACTAATATGAAGGATATGGAAAATTTTGTTTATGATCTTGAAGTTTATATTATGAAGAAACCTTCCAAGATTATGGACTTGAATGAGGTGAAGGATAAACTTGTTAATTTTCAAAATATGGAAGAAACTTATTAGCATCAAAAAGCTGCTAGTAAACATATTACAGATGGTGATAGGAATACTAGGTATTTACATGCTTTAGTTAATAAAAAGAGAGCTTTAAAAAATATTTAGAAAATTAAAAATGATAATGGAGAATGGATTATAGAGAATAATGATATTAAGGATTTATTAATTATTTTTGAAATATGCTTAATAAGAGTTGCTCTTATGAAGCTATTTCTAAATCGCACTTGATTCCTTCTATTATTAGTAATGATGACAATGCTTTGCTTAAAATGTTTTCGAATGAAGATGAAAATTTTAAAGTTCTTAATAGCATGAAGATATATTATTCTTTAGAGGGTTTCACTAGTCAATTTTTTCAAAATATTGGTTTATTATTAAAATGATTTGATTGATGTTGTGGTTGATTTCTTTAATGGTAATCCTTTTCCTAGATATTTTTTTAGCACTTCTATTATTCTCATACCTAAGAAAAATAATCGACTATTGGGTGAGTTTAGACCTATCGTCTTCTTCAATAAGCTAATTTCCAAAATTATTGCCAATAGGCTTAGTCCTCTTCTTCATAAGATCTCTCTCAACCAAATTAGTTTTGCTAGAGGTAAATCTATTTCTTATAATATTTTACTTGCCCAAAAATTAATTCATGATTTAGATGCTAGGAATAGTGGAGGAAACATTCTTTTCAAATTAGATATTACCAAAGCTTTTGATAATATCTCTTGGGATTTCCTTTTTCACATTATGAATTTATTTGGGTTTTCTAATAAATTTATTTTCCTATTAAAATTGTATTAATAATGCCTTTTTCTATTTTTGCTTAATGGGGAAGCTTTGGGTTTCTTTCCTTCCTCCCATGGCTTAAGAGGGGATCCTTTATTTCTACTTTATTTATCATTGTTGTTGAATACTTACCTAGGAGCATCAATGATTTATTCTTAAATAATGTATTAAGAGAACTCTTGGTGGTTTTCTGTTTCCCATTTAAGCTTTGTGGATGATTTCATTATTTTTTGCAATGCTTCTATTCATCATATCAAGAATCTTAAAATCTTTTAAATACATTTCATAGAAAGTGGTCTTACTATCAATGATAACAAAAGCTATTTCAATTACTTTTTCCAGTATCTCCAATAATAAAATCAATCACATACTAAATATCACAAATTTTAAACATCAACATTTACCTCTTAAGTACTTGGGTGCTCCTCTTTTCAAGGTCCAAAATGATCCCATCTTTTGATGAGTTAATTCAAAAATTTTAAATAAAATTTCTATATTTGGGAATTCATTTACTCTCCTTTGGTGGTAGGCTCACTATTCTTAAAAGCACTCTCAATTCAATGCCTATATTTGATTCAAACTATTATTCTACTAATTCTACTCTTATCAAATTCATTTGCTTAATAAATTTTTTGGGGATCCAATAATTCTATTAAAAGAATGCATTGGAGGCATAAATGTTGTGGTCCTTTTGGTGAAGTTGGTCTTGTTTGCAAACCTATTTGTGAAGCTATTATTTCCTTCTCTCATAAGCTCTAGTGGAATTTTAGAAAGAATGATAGACTTTGGGCTAATTTTATGATGGAAAAATACTGCCAATGTAGACACCCTCTTATCTGTGGTTATAAAGTTGGTGACTCTCCGGTTTGAGAATGGCTTTGCTCCATTAAATGGGTTGCTGAATGCTTAATATCTTGGGGTATTCATTTGGGCTCATCCTTCTTTTAGCGAGATAATTGGATTGGCAATGGATTTATTGACTCCCTTTTATCTACACACTCTACTGCTACTATCAAAGTTAACTCATTCTGGATTAATAACAATTAGAATGAAAACAAACTTGAAAAATATATCTTTATTTCTCTTTTTGATAACTTTAGAAACGTCCCTATTTTTCTAACAAACCTGATCAAATTCTTTTTAAGCTCTCTTATAATGGTGAATTCGTTCTTAAAGAGGTTTAGAATTTTATTAGAGATAAGCAGAACTCCTCTAATGCTTTCATTAAACTTTGGAACAATATCATTTCCATTTCTTATTTGGTTTTAGCTTGGAGGATTTTGAATAACTTTATTCTTGTAGATTTCTTGCTCTAGAATAAAGGGTTTTATTTACCTTCTAAGTGCTATTGTTGCTTTCATATTGAAAATGTTAATCATGTTTTTATCAATGGTGCCATTGCTTCCAAATTATGGATATGGTATGATGATTTATTTAACACTAACTATTTTTATGGTTTCCTTTCTTTATATCAACTTCTTGAAGCTTGTTTCCAAAAAAAACTATGAAAGGTCATATCAAAATCATAATTAATATTACCTTTATTTGGTACATTTAGATGGATAGAAATGATGCTAAATATCATGGTATTCTATGAATCATAAAAGGATCGAACTAAAGAAAAAAATTCATGCTTTGTTTAATGCTAATTTAATTAGCAACATCCATTTTAGAGGTTACAAATTTGTGGCTAAAATTAGGTCTCATTTCATTTCTTTCAATAAGGCTATTAGGATATCCATTGGATCAAACCTAATGAGAACTTTATTAAAATCAATCTTGATGGTTTGGTTTCACCTAATAAATATGGTTGTGGTGGTATTATTATGGATTCCAATGGTCATTTTTTCCTTTTGCTTATCTCCTCAAAGCATGTTCTATTATTCATCTTTCTTATGGCTATTAATAAAACTATTGATATATTTTTGAACATAGGCCTCTTTAATATTTGGATTGAAGTTGACACTCTTCTTTTACTTGATATGCTCACTTCTAATAAAATGGGGAATGCTGATTTATTTTATCTCCTTAATCACACTAAAACCCTCCTCTCTCAAGTTTGCTACAAAATTTCTCATATTCTTCATGAAGGTAATTCTTGTGTGGATTTTCTAGCCAATTTAGGTGTTAAATTAAATGAGCTCACTATATTAGATAATCAAAACTTACCTAAGTTGTTGAGAGGCTTGGTTAATCTAGATAACTCTAGACTACCTGACTTCAGACTTTAACTTATGGCTTTTTTTATTGGTCTTTAGCTATGGTGTTTTCTTTGAGCCTTTTTATTGATTGCTACTTTTGTGCTTTCCCATATTTGGATTGCTCCTTGCTGTTCTTCTTTAGGGTCTTGGCTAACTTCATTTTCTATGAGTGATACCTTGTTTGGTGGTTGTTATTGTTTATTTCTACCCTCTACCTTGTTGTCTTGGGTGGTGTTTATTTGAAGGCTGTTGTTAGTCTTTTCATTTATGTCTTAGTGTTGGGATTTTGGTGGTTACTACTTTCCTTTCCTATTTTGGCTCAATGGCTACTATTGTGGTTGTTCCCTCACATGGCTTGAAGCTTGATGTTTTTTGTGGTTATTCCCTTCTATTTTCTCTTTGGTGGTGGTTTTGTTCTCTCTTGGGTCTAGAAGGGACCTTATTTTGCTCGAGTCACATTCCTTTCCTCCTTGGTTTACTGCTGGTGGGTTTGTGGTCCTCATAGGCTTGCTTTTCCTTGGTTGTTTTCCTGGCTGAGTGATTATCACAATTATTTCTTGGTTATTTTTGGTGGCCTCCTATTGGGTTCTAGTTATGCCTGCTATCGATTTTCCCCTCTGAATGAGGTTTGCCTCATATCTGGGCTGGTTTCTTCCTTATTTGAGTTGGATCTTCTGCTATTGTGGTAACTAGTTGGGTGGCCTTCTTGGCTGGCTTGGTTGATTGGCTATATTGGTTGGTGGTTCTTGGGTGGCTATGTTACCTCCCTCATTGGTGGCAGATCTTGGGGTTGTTGTGGTTTATCTTTAGTTTGGATTTGGCACGGTGAAATTTGTTTGGTATTGTATTTTTATTTTGTTGATTGGGCCTTGGTGAGCAGTTTCTTTGGTTTTGGTTTGGTTCTATTGGTTATGTTTTAGCCTCCTCTATAATGGTCTTCTCTCTCTTGGCTTTCTTATCTTTTGCTTTTTCTTATTTGGTGTGGCTCTTTGTGGGTCTATTTTCTCTTGGCATAAATGTTGTTTTTGGTGAGCTAGGTATTTTATTGGTGTTTGCTTGTTTTGTTGGTGAGATCTTGTGGTTTTTTTGTCTTCATTTTTGGTTTGTTGTCATTTTGGGTTGGCTGGTTGAAGGCTGTTTAGTGGTTGTTGGTTTGCCTTGGGTGCTGGTCACTTGGTTTGGTGTCTTGGATTTTATTTTGGTTGTGGATTACCTCTTTAGTGTATTTTTCTCCTTGTTTCCTAATATCTTGCTCTTGGTTTGTGGTGGTGGTTTCTTTACATTGGCTATTTTGGTGGTAGCCTTCTTGGATGCTCCTTTGGTCTTTTGTTTATCTCTTGGAGTGGAGTCACTCCCCTTTTATCTTTTGCATTCTTCTTGGTTATCCTCTACTTTGGATTGGTGTTGTTGTTGGTGTTAGTTCCCCTCTATTTAGGTATTGGTTTTACTATTGCTTTGGGGACAATCTTGGGATGGTTCTTTGGCATTGGGCTATCTTTTAGTATGTTGGTATCCTTATTAATGATGCTTGCTCTTTTTGGTATTTTTCCTCCCTTTTGGTGTTGGCTTTGGTGGTTTTTCTGTTGTATTGCTATTGTCTCTGATGGATGGCTATTGGTCTACCTTATTGGTCTTTGTTGTTTTGGTGGCTTTGTGCTTGGATGTTCTGTTTGCTGGTTGGAAGACTTTGTAGCATTGTTGGATGATGATCTGGATGGCTACATGAGGTATCTTGGTTATGATGGCCTCAATGTTTCCCTCTATTTCTTATTTTGGTTGGTAGCACCTATGTAATTGTAACCCTTCTTACGAAGTTTGGATCTTACATAATGTTTCTCCTTGAGATGATTCTGAGCTAAGCCTTTTCTTTTGCTTTCTCTTTTCTCTTTATGCCTCATCCTTTCCTTAGAATGTTGATTTCTTTTATAGGTTGGCGGTCTAGATGATTTTGCTCAAAGAAATCAAGTGGATTTTACTATTGCTCATATGGATCTTATGTTGACTTTTGCTTCTCTTTATTTATTATTGTAATAGTTTGGAGATTCATCTCTTTAGGTTTTATTATAGCTCTTTGAGCATTAGTTTAGAGATTTATCTCCTTTAAAGGCTTTGTACTCCTTATTTTGTGGCAATAAAATTCCCACAATTTTCAAAATACCTAAACCCTAAACTAAAACTAAAAAACCAAAACCATAAACATAAACCAAACTAACCACAAAAACCTACTAAACCACTAAAACCTAACCATAAACCATAAACCCTAAATTCTAAACCCTAAAACCTAAACCCAAATAATAAAATAAAATAAAATAAAAACCTAAACTAAAACCTAAAATCCTAAACCTAAAATCTAAACCTAGCCACAAACCACAAAACTAACCCTCTGACCCACCACAACCACTGACTGACCCTACACCCTAGGCCACTCCTAAACCTGGGCCCTAACCCTCCCTAGGCTCAACCAGACCCTGGCCCTAACCACTGGGCTACCCACCAAATCCCAAAAACCCCTAAACCTAAAGATAAAAACTACCTTAAAATAAATGATAATATAATAAACTACCCTAAACTAAAAATAAAAGATAAAATAAATAAATAAACTATAATACCTACACAATAAAAATAAAATAAACCTAAAAAATAAATAAGATAAAACTAACCTAAAATAAAATAAAACCTAAAAGATAAAATAACCAAAAACCTAAAATCAAAATAAAACCAACCTAAAAATAAAATAAAATGTAAATAAAATAAACTAACTTAAAATAAAATAAACCCTAAAATAAATAATCCAAAATAAACTAAAATAAATAAATAAAATAAAATAAACTCAAATAATAAATAAATAAACTAAATAACTTTAAACTATCCCTAAAACCATCCACTAAACCTACAACCATAAACCCTAAAACCTAAACACCCTAAACTCTACCATAAATTCCACAAAACAACCCACCCTACACAAACCCAAACCTAACCCTAAACCCTAAATGCTAAACCCTCACCACTAAACCTAAACCTAAACCCCAAACTAAACCCAAAACCCTAACCTAAACCTAAACCTAAACTGGCTAAGTAAACTAAATAAATAAAAAAACAAACTAAACCTTAAAATGGGTAGAACCTTGGCAAGCATCACATCAGCAGGGCTCATTCTAGATCTGGTGGAGGTGAAGGTGGAGGCGGGTTATATGGTGGTGGGGAATCTAGAGGTGTTGGTGGATATGGAGGTGGTGGACAATGGTGGTTATGGAGGTTGGAGGGATGGACGTGGCGGAGGAGAGATCTTAGATATGATGATCCACTACTCGAGGCGGGGATGGTTTTGATGAGCTGAGCGAGGAAAAAGATCGATCTACTGCTTATGGAATTATGTCTTTACATTAGAGATGGTTCTAGTTATCTAGGGTTTATGATTTGCTCTATGCGTGCTCATATTTGATCTATGTTGTTCTGTCTAGAAAACTTGGTGTAACTTGGTTGATGAAATTAAAGAAGAAATGTTGAATTTGAATTTGTTCTGTTAAAAATAAACCTTAAACCTAAACTAAATCCTAAACTCAACTAAAACTAAACCTAAATCCACAAACCCACAAAACCTAAACCCACAAACTAAAACTAAAAAAAACTAACTAAACCCTAAAAACACCCAAACCTAAAACATAAATAAATAAAATAAAAAAATAAATAAAATAAAATAAAACTAAAGACCTAAACCTAAACCTGAAAATAACCACAAATAAAACCTAAAACTAAAAATAAATAAAACCCTAAACCCAAACAAACTAAAAACCTAAACTGAGCTAAAAAAATAAAACCTAAAAATAAAATAAATAAATAAACCTAAACTAAATAAAATAAAAATAAAATAAAATAAAAAACAAACTTAAACATGAACAAAATAAATAATTAAATAAATTCAAATAAAATAAAATAAATAACTAAACTAAAAAAAAATAAAAGATTAAAACCTAAATAATGAAAACTAAATAAAATAAAATAAACCTAAAGATAAAAAAATAAAAAACCTAAATAAAATAAAACCAAAACAAAATAAAATAAAATAAAAGTAAAATAAAATAAATAACCTAAACCTAAAATAAAATGAAATAAAAAATAAAATATAAACAAAATAAAATAAAATAAACTATAAATAAATACTAAATAAAAACTACTTTGTTTAAAATAAACCTAAACCCTAAAACCCTAAACTAAAAACTGGGCCTAACACCCTAGGCTCTGACCACACACAGACCTACCCTGATCTCCCTACCACCCTCCTAAACTAAAAAACCCACTAAACCCTAATCACTCTACACTAACCTCTAACCTAAACCCCCACCACAAACCCCTACCCTCCACCTACCCACCTACTCTTCCTACCACACCCTCCCTCCCACCCTAATTCTAACCACCCTAAACTTAAGTAACTAAATAAATAAAAAAATAAACCTAAACCATAAGAATGGGCAGAACTTTGATGGCAGGAACATCACCTTCAACTAGGCTCAGTCTAGATCTAGCGGTGGAGGTGAAGGCGGAGGTGGTGGTTATTATAGTGGTGGTGGGGGATTTAGAGGTGTTGGTGGATATGGAGGTGGTGGTTGGTGCAGTGGTAGTTATGGAGGTTGGAAGAGCGATGGAGGTTATAGTCATGGTGGTGGTGGAGGGAGAGATCATGTATTTGATGGTGGATCCCACTACTCGAGGAGGTGGTTACGATGGGAACTAAACTAAGAATGTCAATCTGCTTGCTTATGGGCGTGTCTTTCTGTAGAGATGATTCTAGTTATCTAGGGTTTTGATTTCTATGTCCTCATTTTTTACATGTCACTTGTATCTTAAAAAGTTGGTGTGTTACTTGGTTGATGAAATCAAAAAAATAAATGTTGAATATGAATTTGTTCTATATTAAAATAAAAAAAACCCTAAACCTAAAACCCTAAACCCTACCTACTAAACCCTAAACCCTAAACCCTAAACCATGAAAACCCCAACTAAACCCCAATAAACCCTAAACCTAAAAACCATAAACCCATAACCTAAAATAAAAATAAAATAAAATAAAATAAAATAAAACCTAAACTAAAACATAAACCTTAAATCCTAAACCCTAAAACTAAACCTAAACCTACCCTAAACCCACCTTACCACTAACCACAAAATCCTAAGTTAAATTAACCTATAAAAGATAAAAAAAAATAAACCAAAAACCTAAAGCTAAAAACCTAAAATAAAATAAAAAAAAAAGTTAAAATAAAATGCATAAAACTACTAAATAAAATAAAACTTAAATAAATAATAACTAAATCTAAAATAAAATAAAATAAACTTAAAAAATAAAATAAAACTTAAACTAAAATAAAATAAAATAAACCTAAATAAAATAAAATAAAACTAAAAACTGACTAAACCTAAACCTAAAAATAAAATAAATACCTAAATAAATAAACTAAATAAATTAAAATAAAATAAACCAAATAAAATAAAATGATAAACTCAAATAAATAAATCTAAATGACCTAAACTTGTTTTTTAATAAATGACTCTGACCCCACACCCTGACCTCCACCTGGGCCCTAAATCTACACCAAACCACAGGCCCTAGCCTGACCCACTAAACCCAAACCTACCACAAACCATAAACCCTACAACCCTAAACCCTAAACAACCCTACCCCACACTAAACCTAAACCCTACCACCACATACACTAAACCACAATCTAAACCTAAACTAAACCCACTACTAACCAACCAAATACAAACCTAAAACCTAAATCCTAAAACCTAAACCCTAATTCTAAACCTAAACCTAAACTTAAAGTAACTAAATATTAAAACTAAACTTAGAATAGGCATACCTTGATGGCGGAACATCCAGCAATCGGCAATTGAGATGGATGATTATCGTAGTGGTGGTGGGGATCTAAGTTGTTGGTGGATATGGAGGTGGTAATGGCGGTGGTTATGGAGGAGAGGAGGCGGCGAGGTTACAACGGTGGTGGCGGAGGAGAGATCATGGATTTGATGGCGGATCCCCTACAGAGGGTGGTTATAATGGGAAATGGAGAAACTGAAGAATGACCAATCCGATATGCTTCTTATGGAACTGTGTCTTTATAGTAGAGACGATTCTAGTTTCCTAGTCTTGTTGATTTCCTCTGTGTACTCATTTTTTATCTATGTTGTCACTTGTGTCTTACAAAACTTGGTGTGTTACTTGGTTGATGAAATCAAAAAGAATAAATGTTGAATCTGAATTAGTTTTCTATTAAAAAACCCTAAACCTTAAACCTTAAATACAAACCCAAACCCTAAACCTAAAAGTAAAATAAACCAAAACCCTAAACCACAAACACAAACCTAAACCACTAAACCACACCACCAACACCCAAACCAAAACCCCATAACTAAACCAAATAAAATAAAATAAAATAACATAAACTAAAACTGACCTAAACCCTAAACCCACTAAACCCACCCTAAACCCTCACCCCCAGACCACTGGGCCACTGGTACCTATCCACAGATCCTAAATCCTAAACTGCAACCCTGGGCCCTAACCCTGGGCTACCTAAACTGACCACTCTATAAACCTAATTAAATGATAAACCTAAAATATAAACCTAGGCTACTAAATAAACTAGATAAAAATAGATAAATAAATAAACCTAAAATAAAAGATATAAAATAAGGCTAAACTAAACCTAAGATAAAATAAAATAAAACCTAAAAGATAAAATAAAGAGCTAAATAAATCTAAACTAAAATAAAGATAAAATAGCACAAAAGATAAAATAAAATAAAATAAACTAAATAAACTAAGCAATCCAAACTAAAAGATAAACTAAAATACTAAGATAAATAAAACCAAAAGAAATAAAATAAATAAAATAAAGAAATAAAAGAAATAAAAATAAAAAATAAACTAAAATAAATAAATAAACTAAAATAAACCTAAAGGTTGGTTTTGATTTTTTTTAATTCATTGGACAAAACCACAACCCTCAGTCCACAGACCCTGAGCCTAGGCCCAAACCTGACCATGATCCCTGCACCTGACACTGACCAGAGCCCTGGCCCTGAGCCATGACCTGGCCTCTGTGCGCCACAGGCACTAAGGCACTGGGCCTGGGCACAAAAAGCTCATGGGCCAAGGCCACTAAACCAGGCCCTAGGCCAAAGATCATGGGCCCCAGGCCACAGGTGGCCCTGGGCTGAGCCCTGAGCACAGGCTGGGTGAGGCCCTGAGCCTAACTGGGCTGACCCACTGGGCCTGGGCCTAAACTGGGTTGTGGGCCTGGGCCCAGACAGGCCATAGGCCACTGAGGCTGGAGCCTGGGCCCTAGCTGGGCTCTGGACTGGGCAGCCAGGCCTTAGATCCCAGGCCTGGGCCAGGCCACTGGGCCCTAGGCTGACCAGGCCAGCCAGGCTGGGCCAGACCTGAGCTAGGCCACTGGCCAAGACCTGGGCTTTACTGGGCCAAGGCCCTGGCCACTCAGGCCATAAGCTAGCCACAGGCCCTGGGCCTGGGCTTCAGGCCTGCCAGTGACGGACTCTGGGCCCACTGGGCCAGATTGGGCAGGCCACAGGCCTAATGGAGCACTGGAGTCCTGCCTAGACTAGGCTGGGCCCTGGGCCACTGAGGCCACAAGACCTGGGCCACAGATCACAGGCTCTGTCATGGGCCCTGCTCTGGGCCCCAGGCCATGGTGGAGTTATGAGGGCCTGAGTGACCTACAAGGCCACTGGGCCCTAGGCCTATGAACCTGAGGCCTATGAGCACTGGGCCCTGAGGCTGAGGCCACATCCTGCCTGTGCTTGCTGTGCCCACATGTTAGATCCTGGGCCACTGAGTTAACATGAGCTGAAATGACAAGGAAGGCTTAGATAAAGGCTTGAGTTAAAATAGATACTAAACTAAATGATTTAAAATTAAAAGTTAAAGATAAAATGAGCTAAGATAATAAAAGATAATACTAAAAAATAAATCTATGGGTTTGCTTGGTTTTTTTTTTAAAGAGCCTAAAACCCTGAGCCCTGACCCTAGGCCAACATGAGCCCTAAACAGGCCATGAGCCCTGATCAGGCCTACTGACACAGGCCCAGAGACCCAGGCCACTGACCACCAGGCCCTTCTGGCCTGGCCTGACTATGAGCCTGAACTGAGCCAGGCCCTAATCACAGCTAGATCCAGGCCTGGAATCCACAGGCTCCAGGCCCTGGGCCCAGGCATGACCTGAGCCTGGCGTGTAATGAGGCCAAGGTCAAGAGAGCCAGATCCTTGATCCCAAACCATGGAGCCATAAACTGGTGAGCCTGATCTGCCACAGGCCACTGGGCCCTCTGAATACCTAGGCCACTGAGCCAGTAATCTGGAGTCAAGGCCCTAGGCAGCCATAACCCAGGCCTCTGGCTGACAGGCCCTACCTAGGCCCTGACCTGGCTGAGTGAGCCCCTAAGCCCTGGGCCACAACCATCTGGGCCCTGCTGGGCCACTGGAGCCACTGAGCCTGAGCCTAATACATCTCCACCCAGCTTAGCCCTGAGGCCCCAGGCCCAGACCCATAAAAACTGGCATAGGCCCTGAGCCCTGGGCCCTGGGCCATGGCAGGCCTGGGACCTGGGCCACTGAGGCCTGGATCAGGCCCTGGGCACTGACCTCTCCCTATGACCATAGGCCAAAAACTAAGATGAGGCCTAAAAGATAAAGATAAAGACCTAATAAAGATATTCTAAGATAACTAAAAGATAAAGATGGGTTATAAGAAATAAAGAATGGGACTAAGATTAATAAAATAAATTAATGCTAAATGACTACCTGAGGTTTTGATTTAAACCAAGATCCAGCCACTGAGTAAAGATCTCTCCCTATCACTGATCATATAATATGCTGTGACCCCAAGCCCTTGCCCAGGCTACCTGGGCCCCCACTAGCCAAAACCCCTTCTAAGAGCCTCCACAAAAACTGAACAAACTCTTAAACTGACCATCCCTAACCCACCCCTAACCCCAACATCCACAAACCTACCTACCCTCCCAAACATAACCTAAAGTAACTAAATAAATTAAAAATAAACCAAAACCCTAAATCAAAATAAAAACCTTTACTTAAATCCAGGAATGGGCAGAACCTTGATGGTAGGTACATCACCATCGACTAGGCTCAGTCAAGATCTGTCGGTGGAGGCGAAGGTGGAGGTGGTGTTAATCATAGTGGTGGTGGATGGAGGTGTTGATATGGATGTGATAGTAGTGGTTTATGGAGGTGGGAGTGATGGTGGTTATAGTGGTGGTGGCGGAGGGATCGGGGATATCA
Source organism: Cymbidium sinense (assembly GCA_021442155.1). Lineage (NCBI taxonomy): Eukaryota > Viridiplantae > Streptophyta > Magnoliopsida > Asparagales > Orchidaceae > Cymbidium > Cymbidium sinense. The sequence continues at coordinate 33,557,698 of CM038227.1, forward strand.
TGGTAGATCTCGCTACTGAGAGGTGGGGTGGTTCTGGGAGCTGGAGAAACTTAGAATGATTGATCCAATTTCTATTATGGAACTATCTTTATAGTAGAGATAGTTCTAGTTATCTAGGGTTTTGATTTCTATCGTGCTCATTTTTATCTATGTTGTTGCTTGTGTCTTAGAAAACTTGGTGTGTTACATGATTGATGAAATCAAAAAGAATAAATGTTTAATTTGAGTTTATTCTCTATTAAAAAAAACCAAAAACCAAAAACCTTAATCTAAAACCTAAACCCTAAACCTAGAACCTAAACCTTTAACTAAACCCCAAACCTAAAAGTAAATTGAAACTAAACCCTAAATCCAAAACCCAAAACTCTAAAACCTAAACCTAAAATAAACCCTAAAACCTAAACCCAAAACCCTAAACCATAAACCTAAATATATTAAAAAATTAAAGGGAAAAAAACCCACTCTCCTCTTTTCAGCAATTTTCCTTTCGCTCTCATTTTTTGGCTTCTGATCTTGCATGTCTTTTTTGAGCGATTCTCAATGGATTCCTTCTATGTCGATAGCCTGATTTTTGGAACTTATTTTGAGGCATCCTTGTATTTATGTGCTCTGATCTGATTATGGAAAATATTGCTAAGCCTTTTGAATTCACGTTGGTTGGAAAGTTTACTCTTAAATAGGTCTAATCTAAACATTCACTCTTTCTTTAAGTAAACTTTCGTGCTTTTATGATTGGTTTAATTGATCCCCAACATTTTGATTGTTTATGAATGATTTGGATTACTCTCATGTTTTCTCTCATCATTCTTATTTTGTTTAAAATTGCCTAATGAGGTTGCTGAAATGGACTCCACTATTTCATATTAAGTAAGAATCCCCAATTGTTTTGGTTTGGATTTCTCTCCCTAATATGAAAATTCATTTCGAACTATGAATTCCTTTTTGCTTTGGGTGCCTTATTTGGTCGGCCATTTCAAATTGATCAAATGCTACAAAATCTCATCATTTGGCTAGAATCCTTGTTGAATTGGACATTACAAGAAACACCCCAAAGAAATCTGGTTGGTATCTAAAATTATGGTTATATGCAAAGAATTGAATTTGAAAATTTCCTTATCTTTGGTTCTCCTTTGCAAAATCCATGGGCAGATAATTATGAATGTTTCATTCTTCATCCTCACTAAAAATAAAATCCTTGTTAAAAACTTCTATTCTAACCTAGGTGACCATTGTTAAATATCAAAAAAACTACTTTTAAAAAAAAAGGATTCTTTAAATGTTCTAATAAAATTTACCTTTTACTTCTTCTGAATAATTGAAGGCTTCTAATGTAAACAATAATAGCTTTTCTAAACTTTTGAATGAGGATTCTATTTCCTCTGATTCGATCCTTGCATCCTTGCTTGCTTTGATAATTAATGGAGAACAAAAATGAGGAATTTAATATTACGCATCATTAATAAGGCTTTAATACCTCATGATAATCAGGTTGATAAACCTAATTTCACATTCAAAATTTAGGATGATTTAAGTTCTCAAAAAGATTTGCTTTTATCTAATAATTTGGCTAATGATGAGGAAGGCTTTGGTGTTCCCATTTGCCTTCTTAATAAATCAATTTTTGCTCCGTCCCTTGCTATTCTCGAAGATCATTTGTCTTTAATAAATTCTAGTGTCTTGGAAGAAGGAGAATTCACTTCTCATTAAGATTTCTCTAAATCTGACTAATGTTGCTAAATCATTTTGGATGATGATTCAAGGGAAAAGAAAATGGCTTCAAACATTCTATTGAAAAGATACAAATTGTTAAACATTTTCCTCCCAAATTCAGAAACACTAGAAATGTGGCCTCCCTCTCTTCTCTCAATTAACTTTTACTACCCCACCCCCCCTTTTCTTTTCTTTATGTTTAATTTTTTAGTTTGGAATGTTAGAGTTGGTACCTATCTCTTCATAGCGTATTAGAAATCTTTATTATCCATAATATTTATTTACTTATTATTCTTGAGCCTCTTATTCATGTTAATAAAATTAACCATGTTGCTAGAATGATCAGTTTCAATAAAATTTTCTCTAATGTTAATAATAAGATTTGGTGTTTTTGGAATAACTTTGTAGATGTTTCTATTCTTGATGATTTTTATCAAGTTGTCAATGCTCAAATCTCTTATGGTGATTATTGTGTTTTGGGCTCTTTTGTTTATGCATCTTGTAATAGATCTAGTAGAAATCTTCTCTGTGATAACTTGACAAATTTTGCCACCTCTGTCAATAAACCATGGTTTGTTGGTGGTGATTTCAACAATGAAGTGGTGGTTGCTCTCCTAATATTTACTCAATGGAAGACTTTTTCAATATGATCCTTGATTGTAATTTGATTAATATTTGTTTTAAGGGTTCTAATTATACTTGGCAAAACTCTAGACTTTGGCAAGGTTGGATCAATTCTTTTTTAATACTCATTGGATTACTCAATGGCCTATTACTTCTATCAATCATTGAAGAACCTTGTTGATCATGCTCCTTTTGGTTTCTATTAAATTAATTCTAATAGATTAAAAAAATTTCTCTCCTTTTAGATTTGAACATGTGGATTAGCATATTGATTTTTTTTAATGTTGTGGCTAACAATTGAAAAAGTCCTTTACATCCTAATAATTCAATTATGGGGATGAATAGACTTGGTTTAAGCTTAAAACTTAAACAAAATTATGGTTGGTGGAATAAGTATTGTTTTAAAAATGTTTTGCTAATATCAAATATATGGAAAAATTGGTTTGTGATCTTCAAGTCTCTATTTTGTCTAATCCTTCTAAGATTAAGGACTTGACTGAGGTGAAACATAAGCTTGTTAATTTTAAAAATATGGAAGAGACTTATTGGCCCTAAAAAGCTGCTAGTAAACACATTGGGGATGGTGATAGGAATACTAGCAATTTCCATGCTTTAGTCAATAAAAAGAGAGCCTTAAATAATATTCAAAAAATTAAAGATGACAATGGAGAATGGATTACATAGAATAATGATATTAAGGATTCAGTCATTAATTACTTTATAAAAATGCTTAGTAAGAGTTTCTCTTATGATGCTATTTCTAAATTGCACTTAACTACTATTGATGATAATAATTTTCTTTTATACTAATGAAGATGAAAATTTTAAAGTTCTTAATAGCATGAACATAGATTATGTTCTTTGGTCTAGAGGGTTTCACAACTAATTTTTCTAAAATGTTGGTTTATTATTAAAATGATCTGATTGAGGCTATGGTTAATTTATTTAATGGTAATCCTTTTCCTAGATATTTTCTAGCACCTCTATTGTTCATACCTAAGAAGAGATCGGACTATTGGGTGAGCTTAGACCTATTAGTGACCTTCTTCAATAAGTTGATTTCTAAAATTCTTGATTAGAGGCTTAGTCCTTTACTTTATAAGATTATCTCTCTTAACCAAACTCATTTTGTTAGAGGTAGATCTATTTTTTATAACATTTTCCTTGCCAAGGAATTAATTCATGATTTAGATGCTAAGACTAGAGGTGGAAACATTCTTTTCAAAATATATTTTACCAAAGCTTTTGATAATTTATCTTGGGATTTCCTTTTCCATATTTTGAATTTATTTAGGTTTTCTGGTAAATTTATTTTTTCTTATTAAAATTTGTGTTAATAATTCATGGCTCTTTATTTTTCTTAATGTGGAAGCTTTAGGCTTCTTTCCTTCTTCCCATGGCTTAAGATAAGGGGATCCTTTATCTCCTGATTTATTTATTATTGTTGTTTGTACTTATCTAGGAGCATCAATGAGTTATTCTTAATTAATCATAGTATGAACTACAAAACTTTTGGTGGTCTTCTATTTCCCATAGCTTTGAGATGATTTTATTATTTTTGCAATGCTTTTATTCATCATATCAAGAACCTCAAGATTTTTTTAAATAAATTTGGTAGAGAAAGTGTCTTTCTATCAATGATAACAAAAGCTATTTTATTACTTTTTCAAGTATCTCCAATAATAAAATCAATAAAATCTTGCATATCACTAATTTTAAACATCAACACTTACCTCTTAAGTACTTGGGTGCTCCTTTTTAAAGGTCCAAAATGATCCCACCTTTTTGATGAGTTAATTCAACAAATTTTAAATAAAATTTTTTGTTTGGGAATTCCATTTACTTTCCTTGGCGGGCTTACTATTCTTAAAAGCACTCTCAATTCAATGCCTCTTTATTTGATTCAAACTATTATTCCACTAATTCTACTCTTATCGAATTGATCGCTTGCTTAATAAATTTTTTGGTGGTCCAATAATTCTATTAAGAGAATGCATTGGACTTCACATATGCTATGGTCCTTTGGGTGAAGGTGGTCTTTGTCAAACCTATTATGAAGCTATCTGCCTTCTCTCATAAGCTCAGTGGAATTTTAGAAAGAGTGATAGCCATTGGGCTAATTTTATAATAGAAAAATATTTCCAAGGTAAACACCCTCTTACCTGTTAAAGTTGGTGACTCTCTGGTTTGGAAAAGGATTTGCTCCATTAAATGGGTTGTTGAATCCTTAATATCTTGGGGTATTCATTTGGATTCTTCTTTCTTTTGCAAGACAATTGGGTTGGCAATGGCTCTATTGACTCCCTTTTATCTACACACTCTACTCGCTATCAAAGTTAACTATTTTTGGCTTAATAATATTGGAATGAAAACAAACTTGAGAATGACATTCTATTTCTTTTTTGACAAGTTTTTTTACAACATTCTATCTTTTCTAATAAATCGGATCAAATTATTTTCAAGCTCTCTTACAATGGTGATTTCATTCTTAAAGACGTTTGGAATTTTATTACAACACCTCTAATGTTTTCATTAAAGTTTGGAACAATATCATTTCCATTTCTTATTATATTTTAGCTTGGAGGATTTTGAATAACTTCATCCTTGTTTATTCCTTGCTCTAGCTTAAAGGGTTTTATTTACCTCCTAAGTGCTATTATTGCTTTCATATTGAAAATGTTAATCATGTTTTTGTTAATGGTGCTATTACTTCCAAACTTTGGATATGGTATGATGATTTATTTAACACTAACTATTTTAGTAGCTCTCTTTCCTTATATCAACTTCTTGAAATTTTTTCCATAAAATTGTGAAAGGTCATATGAATGTTTTAATTGCTATTACCCTTATTTGGTTCATTTGGATGGATAGAAATTATGCTAAATATCATGGTATCCCTATGAACCATAAAATGTTCTTTCTAGAACTAAAGAAAAAATTCATGCTTTGTTTAATGCAAATTTAATTAGTAATCTTCACTTTAGAGGTTATAACTTTGTGGCTAAAAAATTGGGTATCACTTTTCATGATGATCCTTCCTACAAGAGTATTAGGATTATACATTGGATTAAGCCTAAAGAAAATTTTATTACGATCAATAATAATGGTTATGTTTCCATAAACAAATATGGTTGTGGTGGAATTCTTAGAGATTCTAAAGGTACTATCATTTGTGCTTTTGCCTACCCCCTAAAGGCTTATTTTGTTATTTTTGCCGAGCTCATGGTTGTTAATAAAGCTATTGATATTTATTTAAACAAAGGACTCTTTAATATTTGGATTGAAGTTGATGCTCTTCTTTTACTTAATATTCTCAATAATAAAAAAATGGGGAAATAAATGTGCTCACTTTGTTTGTTAACCATAGCTTACCTACTAAGCAACTGCATGGTCTAGTCAATTTGGATAACACTGGACTACCTTACCTCATATTTTAACCTTCTCATATTTTGTTGAATTTTTTATTATTTTGGTTTTATTCAGACTATTTTTTGGTTGTTTATTTTATGCTTCCATAACCAAGAAGTGGTTTTTGCTGAGTTTATTTCTATGCTTAAACCCCTTCCTCTTAACCCCATTCTATATTTGATTGACTCTTTTTTGGGTCATAGTGCTTTTAATTAGTTTCCCAATCCTCTCAGTGGTGGTTTTCTTTCTTTTGCTCATGCTTTGCTTCTTTTGTCCTAGTGATATTTTGAGGGTCTCTTGTTGGGTTTTGGCTGTGGCCATTTTTGGCCTACCTATTTTATTAATGGATGTTGGGTTTGCCTCTAATTTTAGCTAGCTATGGCCTTTTTCAAATTGGTTTTTTTTGCTATGGTTGGTTCTACTGGTTGTTGCTATTTTCTTCTTCCATCTGCCTGGTTATTTTGGGTGGTTATTTTTTCATGCCTGTTGTTGGCCACTTTTGGCTTGGCTTAATTTTGGGTTTTTTGGTTGTTAATGTTCTCCTTTCCTGGTTTGGCTTGGTGGATTCTGTTGGTTGGTTTTTCCCTCTGCCTTCTGGGTTAGAGGTAGTTGTTCTATGGTTACTATCTTCTTGTTTTCTCCATTATGGTGATTGTCTGCTCTTTAGTATTTGGAAGGGGTTTTATTTGCTTCTAGCCTTATTCCTTTCCTTATAATTTTGCTTGTGGTTGGGTGGTCCTCCTTGGCCTTTGTCATTTGGGTGACTACCATTTTTTTCTTGGTTATTTTGAGATCTCGGGTGAGTTATGGCTTTGTATGCTTTATTCTTTCTCTTTTTTTTTTGGGCTTTGTATTTGTCTCTGGTTGTTTGTTGGTTGGTGGTGGTTGGTATTTTGGTTGGTTGGGTTGGTTGGCTGGGTGGATGTGTTGGCTATGTTTGATGGTTGGTTAAGGTGCTTTTGGTTGGGTTCTCAGGTTGGGTTTCTGGTCCACTCTTGCGTTGGTTATCCTCTCTTGGGTGCAACTGCTTTTCCTTTTTTTTGTTCTTGGTTTGGGTGTCAATTTTTCTACTGCTCTAATTTTTCTTCTTTGCTCATCCTTTGTGCTGGGGTGGTTTTATTGGTTGTTTTGTTGATGGAGGATATGAGCTCATGTGGTTTTTTTGGTCATGTTTTAGGAGTTATTATTTAGGGTTGGGTACTTGAGGGGTTTTTTGTGGCTACTATCTTGTCTAGGATGCTTGTGTTGTGGCTTGGTGTTTTGGCATTTATGTTTGCTATTGGTATTGACTCCCTCTAGTTTATTTGGATCTCCTTGTTTCCTGATATTTGCCTCTTGGTTGGTGGTGGTGGATTTGTTATTCTTTTCACTGCCTTGGTGGTGGTTTTGATGGTAATTTTTGGATGCCCTCTTGGCCTCTATATGGTATGGCTTTCCTCTGTCTGGTGCTGCTTATCTCCAACTATTTTATTATTTTGGTGGAGGTTTTGCCTTTGGATTTGGGTTGCTAGTGCTCTGGAGATAGTCATGGGTTGTTGTTTTTTCCTTTGGGACTATTTTGCTCGATTGTGTTGTTCCCCTTATTTATGTTGACTACCCCTTTTTCATGTTTCTTTTCCTTTTGGTGGTGGCTTTGGTGGAGTTATTGCTTGATTAATATTAGCTTGGCCATTGATCCTGGTGTAACTTCTAGGATGTTGGCTTTGAGTGATTGGTTTGTGTGGGTTTTGGTTGGTGGGTTGGATCTTTGTGCTATAGCTATTTTCTCTATTTGTTTGGGGCAGGAGTTGGATCACTATGGACTATTTTGCCTTGGATGGTTGCTTATATCAGGTATGCTATGATGGCCTTGATGTTTCCTCATATCTTCTCTCTAGTTGGTAATATGCATATGATTGTAACTTTTCTCATGAAGTTTGGATGCTCATATGTATTGTTGCCCCTTGAGATGATCTTAACTAAGCCTGAGCCTTCTCTTTCTCAACTTTTTCTAAATTGTTTACTTTATCTTTTTCCCTTGAGCTATGACCATTGCCTTTGTAGTGTTTTGCAGATTTCTTTTCAAGGTTGGAACTTCATAGATGGAATGATCTTTACTCAGTCAACCCAAGTACTGTTAATGTGGATCTTGCTTATCTTGACTTCTCAACGGGATCATGAGCCCTCTCTCTTTTACTACTTTCTTGAGTTATATTAGTCTTATTTTGGGTCTTTTCTCATTTGCTTTTAAGCTATTGTATTTGCTCTTTAATTTTTTTCCATTGTACTTAGATGGGGGTTTAGGACTTTAGGTTTCTTGTAACTCTGTGAGCACTAGAACTTTGAGCTTTACCCATTTTAAGGACATTGTAACCTTTATTTTTATTGTAATAAAATTTTAACTTTCCCTAAAAAAAACCCTAAACACTAAACGCCAAACCCTAAACCCTAAAAAGCTAAAAACCTAAACCTAAACTAAATAAAACCTAAAACTAAAATAAATAAAATACTAAACCAAAATAAAATAAAATAAAAAACCTAAAACTAAACTTAAACCTAAACTAAACCTAAAAATAAATAAAATAATAAACTAAACTAAACTAAAATAAAGAAATAAAACCTTGATAAAATAAAACTAAACCTAAAATAAATAAATAAAACTAATATATAAATAAAAACTAAATAAAACCTAAACCTAAAAAAAAATAAAATAAAATAAATAAAATTAACATAAACCCTAAAAAAAACAAAAAAATAAAATAAAATAAAATAAAATAAACCTAAACCTAAAACTAAAATAAATAAAACTAAAATAAATAAACCTAAAACTAAACCTAAAACTAAAACCTAAAATAAATATAATATAAACTAAAATAAACCTAAACTAAACTAAAAAATAAAAAAATAAATCTAAACTTAAAACCTAAAAATCAATAAAAAACTTAAACCTAATCCTAAAATAAAAAAAAACCTAAACCTAAAAAATAAAAAAAAACTAAAAAAAAAAACTAAACTACTAAACTAAAATAAAATAGATAAAACTAAATAATATGATAAAATAAAATAAATAAACTAAATAATTAAAATAAACCTAAAAATTAAAATAGTAAAGAAATAAATAAAATAAATAAAAACAAAATAAACTAAAATAAATGTAAACCTGCCGGGTTTACTTAATTTTAAAAAAAAAACCTAAACTTAAAATCAACCCTAAATCCTAACTAGCCACAAAACCCTAGGCAACCTGAGCATAAACCAGACCCCTAAACTGACACTGAGCCCTAGGCCTAAAACTAAACCCTAGGCCCTGGGCCCCCAGGCCCTGGGCTACCCCACCATGACCTACCACAACACATACTCAAAAATATAAACTAAAAATAATATAAAACCACCTAAACTACTAAAATAAATAAATAAATCTAAAATATTAAAAATAAAATAAAACCTAAATAATAAATTAAAAATAAAAATAAAATAAACCTAATAAGTAAAATAAAACTTAATAATCCTAAACCTAAATGATCCTAATGTAAAATAACTTGGACTCTAAAATAAACCTAAACAAAAAAAATAAACCTAAACCTAAATAAACTAAAATAAATAATAAAAAAACCTAAATAAACTACCCTAAACTAAATAAAATAAATTAAAACCTAAACTAAATAAAATAAACCTAAAATACTTAAAATAAAACATAAACTAAACCTAAAATAAAACCTAAAAAATAAAATAAAACCTAAAAAATAAAATAAAATAAAAATACTAAAAATAACATAACTAAACCTAAATAAACTAATAAACTTAATAAATAAACAAAATAAATAAACTAAACTAAATAAAATAAAGTAAACTAAATATAAATAAAATAAATAAACTAAAGATCAAAGATAAATAAACTTACCTGCGTTATTTCAAAAGAAATGCTACTAAAATACCTCCAAACCTAAACCAGGCCCTAAATCCTACCCTAAACCATAAAATAATCTACTAAAACCAGAGCCACTGAGCTAACCTAAACTAAACCCCCCACACTGAGCCACAAACCCACACCTACCCTAAATCATAAACTAAACCCTAAAACCATAAACCCTAAACCCTAGGCCCAAGCCTTAAACCACAACCACCCTAAAGCAACACTAAACCCTGATCCACTAAACCTACCCACAAACCCCTAAACTTATTTTCACTTTTTTGATGGGTTTTGTTTTTGACCTCTAGCTTTTAGTTGGCTGGGGTTGCTTGCAGTGGTTCTTCTCTTTTAAGCCAAGGTTAGCTAGGTTTTTTTGGCCTGGTGGCTGCTGTCTTCTCTACCTTGTTACTCTGGTTACTGGTGGATGAGATGATTTCTGCTCTAGCATTATTCTATTTTCCGCACTAGTTGGTTTGTTGCCTCTCCTCTCGAACTTGAATTACTTTTTACTTGTTTTTCATGGTTGGATGGGTGGCCTTCTTAGTGGGAACTAATGTTAGTTGTTGCCTTTATGAACCTTCTTTTGGATGTTCATATGTATTGTTGCCCCTTGAGATGATCCTAAATGAGCTTGAGCCTTCTTTTTCTCAACTCTCTTCTTTTCCTCTCTTTATCCTTATCCTTTTTAGCTATGACTTTTGACTTTGTAGTGTGTTGCAAGTTTCTTTTATAAATTCGATATTTAGAGAGGGAATGGTCGTTACTTAATCAACCCAAGTGCTATTGCTATGGATCTTGCTTACCTTGCTTTCTCAAAGAAATCATGAACTGCTGCTGACTCATTCTTTTACTATTTTTAGGATTTATTTTAGTCTTACTCTATGTCTTTTTCTCTTATGCTTTTTAGCTATTGTATTTGCTCTTTTATTTTGTTTTCTTTTATTAATGTACCTAGATGGGAGTTTAGCTCTTTAAGTTTCTTGTATCTCTGAGAGGAGTAGAATTTTAGAGCTTTACCCATTTTAAGGACATTGTATCTTTACCTTATGGTAATAAAATTCTAACTCCCCCCCTAAACCACAAACCCACACTAAACCCTAAAACCCCTAAACACTAAACCATAAACCCCAAACTCTAAAACCTTAACCTAAACTAAACCCCCAACTCTAAACCTAAAATGTAAAATAAAACATAAAACCCCACCCTAAACTCTAAACCCTAAATCCTAAACCACAACCTACACTAAACCTAAACCCACCCTCAAACCTTAAACTATAATAAAAAAATAAACCCAAACCCAAAACTTTAAACCTCACTAAACCTAAACCCAGAATGGGCACTTGATGATAGGAACATCATCAACAAGATCTGGTGGTGGAGGTGAAGGTGATCTATTATCTGTGATGGTGTGGGATCTGGAGGTCTTGGTGGATATGGAGGTGGTGGGGTGTAGTTATGGTTATGGGCGGGAATGCGGCGGAGGTTCTAGTGGTGGTGGCGGAGGGAGAGATCGAGGATATGATGGTGGACCTTGCACTCGAGAGGTCGGGGAGGTTCTGATGGGAACTAAAGAAATTAAGAATTGGTCGATCCTTGCTTATGGCGTGTCTTTCGAGAGTTCTAGTTATCTAGGGTTTTGGCTTTCCTCTATGCATGCTCAATTTTTATCTATGTTGTCTCTTGTGTCTTAGAAAACTTGGTGTGTTACTTGGTTGATGAAATCAAAAAGAAGAAATGTTGAATCTGAATTTATTATCTATTTTAAAAAAAACTCTAAATCCTAAACTAAAGCGTGAACCCTAATTTCAAAACCTAACCTAAACTTAAAAAAATAAACTAAAATAAAAAAAACTAAACTAAAATAAATAAACCTAAAATAAATAAACTAAAATAAATAAAAATAAAAATAAACCTAAATTAAAATAAAAAATGAAAATAAACTAAAACAAATAAAAAAAAATTAATTAAATAAACCCAAAGCTACGACTTTACTTAATTTACAAAATAAAGAAAATTAAAATATAAAATGAAAATAAAAAAAACTATAAACTAACATAAATAGACCCTAATAAACTAAATAAAACTAAAATAAAAAACTAAATAAATCCTTAAAATAAAATAAATTAATAAACTTAAAAATAAATAAAATTAAAATAATAATAATAAAAACCTAAACTAAAACCTAAACCTAAACTAAACCTAAAAATAAAATAAAATGAATAAAAAATAAACTTAAATATAATAAAAAATAAAAAATAAAACTAAAAAAAATAAAATTAACAAAATTTTAAAGTTAAATAAAATAAATAGAAAACATAACATAAATAAAAAATAAAGTAAAAACTAAATAAAACCTAAACCTAAAAAATAATTTAAAAAAAATAAAAAATAAAACTACCAAACCAAAAATAAAACAAAAAATAATAAAATAAAATAATTGTAAATCAAATCTAAAATAAACTAAAATAAAATAAATAAAAACTAAACCTAAACACTAAACTAAATAAAATAAAATAAATTAAAGATAAAATAAACCTAAAACTAAAAAAAATAAAACCTAAAAATAAACATAAAATAAAACCTAAACCAAAAAAAATAAATAACTTAAACCAAAAAAATAAACAATAAACTAAACCAAAAAAATAAAATAAAATAAACTAAACTAAAAATAAACATAAACTAAACCTAAACTTAAAAATAATAAAACTAAATCTAAAAAATATAAACTAATTTAAATAGATTAAAAAAAATAAATAAAATAAAATAAAATAAATAAATAAATAAATAAATAAAACTAAAATAAAATAAAATAACCTAAAACTGCCATTTACTTAATCTTAAAAAAACCTAAACCAAATAAATGACCCAACACTAAAAAAAAAACCCTGAGCCTACCTAAAACCATAAACTACCCTAAACCCCACACTAATACATAAACATGAGCTAAAATACCAGACCTACCAAAAATGACCCACAACCTAAACCTGCTATACCCTACCCCATGATCAAATCCTAACTACCAAACCTACCAAACCTAAACCCCTCAAACTATAAACTCAAAACAAACCACTAACCAAACCCTAAACCCTAAACTTATTTTTTGCTTTTTGCTGGGTTATGTTTTGACCTCTTGCTTTTGGGTTGGCTGTGGTTTTACAACTTGGTGGTTCTATTATTTTAGCCTAGGTTGGCTTGGTTTTCATCCTTGTTTATCTTCTCTACCTTGTTTTCAGTTCTTTGGTGGATGAGATGGTTTATGCTCGCTTTATTCTATTATCTACATTAGTTGGTTTATTAGCTCTCCTCTTTCTTTGAATTACTTTTATAGGTTGATGGTTTCATTTTTAAGTTCATTTGTTTGTTTTCTACTACTACTTACTAGACTTTGGCTTGAGGTCTCCTATCTTGGTTTTGTTGGTTGTTTCTCTATTAATTGGCATTGGCCTAGTGCTTGCCGATGGTTGGTTCTGGTTTTCCCTAGTTTGGAGCTTGGATGGGTATTTGGATAATGGTTGTTGTTGGTGTTCTAACTTTGCTCTAGCCTTTCTCTAGGTTATTGTGATTAGTCTTTTGTAGTTTTTGTTTGGTGGCTTGACTACTAGCTGGTTGCTGGCTGATTGCTCTTTATTTAATGGTGTAAAATCTAAAATTCTATGAACTACTGGCTTTCGATGTTTGCTTATATCAGGTATGCTGGCTATGATGGCTTTGATGTTACTTACCTCTTCTCTCTTGTTGGTAGCATTACACATGATTGTAACCCATCTTTATGAAGTTTGGATGCTCATATGTATTATTGCCTTGAGATGATCCTAGCGAGCATTCTCTTTCTCGACTCTCTCCTTTTCCTCTCTTTATGCTTATCCTTTTTTAGCTATGACTTTTGCCTTTGTAATGTTTTTATTTCTTTTCTAGGTTGGATCTTTTATAGAGGGAATGTTCATTACTCAGTCAACCCAAGTGTTGATACTATGGATCTTGCTTATCTTGCTTTCTTAAAGATATCATGAACTATCGTTGACTCATCTTTTTATTATTTTCAGGATTTGTTTTAGACTTACTCTGTGTTTATTTCTGTTATGTTTTTTAGCTATTCTATTTTATGTTTTATTTTATTTTCGTTTTCTAATGCACTTAGATGGGAGTTTTCCTATTTAGGTTTCTTGTAGCTTAGACAATAGTAGAATTTTAGAGCTTTACACCTTTTAAGGACATTGTATCTTTTCCTTTTATGGTAATAAAATTCTAACTTTACCTAAAAAAAACCTTAAACAACCCTAAACCTTGAAACCCTAAACCCTGAACCCTAAACCCTAAACCCCAAACCCTAAACCCTAACTTAAACCCTTTAAAACCCCAAACTTCCTAAACCCTAAACTCTAAACCCCAAACCTAAACCACCAACCACAAACCACAAAAGCCAAACACTAAACCAAATACAAACCCACAATCTTAAATCTAAACCCTAAACCTTAAAAATATAAAACCTAAAACTTAAAACCTAAAACCATAAACCCTAAGCCCTAAGCCTTAAAACTTAACCTTAAGTATAAACCCAAAACTCCAAACCCTAAACCTAAACCTAAAGTAACTAAATCAATTAAAAAATAAACTTAAATACTAAAACCTAATAAATTGAATCCTAAACCTAAGCCTTAAGAATGGGTAGAATCTTGACGATAGGAGCATCACCATCAACAAGGATCAGTTTAGATCTGGCGGTGGTGGTGAAGGCTGAGGCAGCGATTATCATAGTGGTAGTGGGGGATCTCGAGGTGCTGGCAGATATGGAGGTGATGTTCAGAGTAGTGGTGGTTATGGAGGCAGGAGGAAGCAGAGGTTCTACCATGGTTATGGTGGAGGAGAGATCAGGATATGATGGTGGATCCTACTACTAAGAGGTGGTTACGATGGGAATTGGAGAAGAGCATGATCCGATCACACTTCTTATGGAATGTCTTTCTGGTTGAGAGCGTTAGTTATCTAGGGTTTTTGATTTGCTCTATGTGTGCTCACTTTTAATCAATGTTGTTGCATGTGTCTTAGAAAACTTGGTGTGTTATTTGGTTGATGAAATCAAATAGAAGAAATGTTAAATCTCAATTGGTTCTCTGTTTAAAAAAAAACCCAAAACCCTAAACTAAAACCTGAACCCTAAACCTAAAACCTAAACCCTAAACACTAAACCTAAACCTAAAACCACAAACCTCTAATCCCAAAACCCCCAAATAGTAAACCCAAACCTAAACCCTAAACCTGACCTAAAACCCTAAACCATAAAACTAAACCACAAACAACCTAAAACCACTAAAACTAAACCACAAATCCTAAACCCTAAACCTAAAAGCTAAAAAAGCTAAACCTAAATTAAATAAAACCAAAAATAAAATAAACAAATAAACATAAACTAAAATAAAATAAAAAAATAAATTAAAATAAATATTTAAACTAACTAAACTAGCTAAACATAAACTTAAAAATAAAATAAAATAAAAAATAAAATAACTAAAATAAAATAAAATCTTAAACTAAATTAAAACATAAAAAACTTAAATAAATATAAACTAAAGATAAAATAAAAAAATAAAAAAACCTAAAAGATAAAATAAAATCTAAATAAAACCTAATCCTAAAATAAACCTAAAATAAAAAGTAAAACTAAACTAAAACTAAATAAAATCTAAGTAAAATAAAAATAAAATAAATACCAAACTAAAATAAATAAACTAAAATAAAAATAAACTAAACTAAAATAAAATAAAATAAAAATAAACCTATAAAAAAACAAAATAAAATGAACCTACTAAACTAAATAAAAAAATAAAAATAAAATAAACCTAGATAAAATAAAAATAAAACTAAACTAAAATAAGTAAAATAAAATAAATAAACCTAAAATAAACTAAAATAAATAAAATAAAATAAAAATAAACTAAAATAGATAAATAAAATAAATAAACCTAAACCGGTTTATATTTTAAAAATAATAAAAATAATTAATTTACAAAACCTAACCACTAAAAACCTAAACCATAGAGTGACTAACCTAAAGCTAAATCCCAGACCACAAACTTAAATATAAATCTAAACTAAATAACTTAAAATAAAATAAATAAATAAACTAAACCTAAAATATAAACTAAACTAAACCTAAAATACCAACCTACAAGATAAAATAAAACATAAACCTAAACTTAAAATAAATATTAAAACCTAAACAAAATAAATTAAGATAAAATAAAAACCTACATAAACTAAACTAAAATAAACTAAAATAAATAAACTAAATAAAATAAAATAAAACCTAAATAAAATAAAATATAAAATAAAATAAAATAAATAAATAAATAAACCTAAACTCTTGGTTTGATTTAAAAAAAATCTAAAATAATTAAAAATCTCTCTACCCCACCCTGCCTACCTAAACCTAACAATGTTCCTAAAAAAGGCTAAAAATAAAACCTAAAATAAAATAAAATAAATACTACCTAAACCTAAAAATAAAATAAAAAAAAAATAAAACTAAACTTAAAATAAAATAAATTAAAATCTAAACTAAACTAAAATAAAATAAACCTAAAATAAAAAAATAAATAAAAAAAAACATAAAATAAAATATAATAAACCTAAAATAAAATAAAATAATAAATAAAATCTTAACCTATACAAATTTAAAATAACTCCAAAATAAATAAAACATAAAACATAATCCTAAACTAAAAAACTAAACCTAAAATAAGATGAGTAAACTAATAAAATAATAACTAAAATAAATAAAACCTAAACCTAAACTAAAATAAACTAAACCTAAAGCTTAAATAAAATAAAATAAACCTAACTAAAAAATAAATATAAACCTAAAAGTGACCTAAAATAAAACCTAAACTTAAACATAAAAGTAAAATAAAACTAAAACCTAAAGATAAAAATAAATAAACTAAAATAAAATAAAATAAAACTAAAATATATACAACTGGACCTAAAATAATGAGCTAAAGATAAAGACTAAACTAAATGAGATTAAAAATATAAATGATCCTAACACTGGTTTTCTTGGTTTTTAAAGAATATGAGCCAAATGGGACCTAGCCATGAGCCCTGGGCCACCCTAATCCTGAGCCTACCTAAAGATCCTGGGCCTTAGAGCCCAGCCCTACATTAAACTAAGAGCCCTAAACCATAAACTCACCCCCCACTACCATATAAGACCCTACCCCAGGCCCAAACCTAACCATAGACCTCCATGACCCTACCCAGATCCCCCTACTGACCCTAAACCATAAACCCTAAACTTTAAACCCTAAACACTAAACCATCAAAACTATAAACCCTAAATTCTAAACCCTAAACCATAATCCTTAAACTTTATCCCTAAACCCTAAACCCTAAACCCTAAACCCTGAACTTATTTTTACTTTTTGGCCTGGTTTGGGTTATGTTTTTGACCTTTTTCTTTTGGATTGGCCTAGTGGTTTCTACTTGGTGGTTCTTATCTTTCCAGCCTAGGTTGGCTTGGTTTTGTTAGCTTGGTGGCTACTATCTTCTTTGCCTTGTTGCTCTGGTTGCTGGTGGATGAGATAGTTTCTGCTTTGTCTTTATTCTATTTTCAGCACTGGTTTGTTTGTTGGCATTCCTCTTAAACTCGAATTACTTTTTACTAGTTTTACATGGTTGGATGGGTGGCCTTCCTAATGGGAACTACTACTATTGGTTGTTGCCTTTCTAAGCTTTCTTTTGGAGAATTTCAGGCCAACTTTTTTGGGGGTTACCTCCCAGTTCCTTATTGTTCGTTGATGGATACTTCTTTTGCCTTAGTTTTGTGATTGGTTATTTTCTTGGGATTAGCCTCTACTCGGTATGTTGTTTGCAGCACATTTTGTGTTATTATTATGCTTCCTGTCAGGTTAGTCTTTATTGCTAGGGAAGTTGCATTTTTCGATCGGTCTTAGCTAACTGCTGTTGTTGCCTTTCTATGGTGGTTGTGCTTCTTTTGGACCTCTGTTGTGAGGTGCTTTGTTGGTTTTATGCCTTTCATTGGATGCTGGGGATGCTTCCTTTGTTGGTTAATTATGATGGGTTGTTCTCTAGTGGTTGACTTATGGCTATTTTACTTAGCTGGTTTTGTTGAAGGAGTTTTAGTTGTCCTTGGAATCTTGTTTGGTTGATTTCTTTTTCCTTGTTGGTCTTTTCCTTCTTCTTGGACAATTTGCTGGAGCCTTTTATTGTGCTTGCTGAGCCTTTGTTGATTCTTTTGGATTGGACTTTTTGGTTTTTGGTGATTGCTGGTTAACTTTGGCCACCTTTTGTGTGGTTGTTTTGTCTTCTGGTGATTTACACTGGCTGTAGCTTATGTTTCCTTCAGTTGATGGTTTCATTTTTGAGCTATTTAGTCATTTTTGGTTGCTCATCTTGGTTTAGCTTTATGACTGCTACTTGTTGGGACATTAGCTTGAGGGCTTCTATCTTGGTTTTGTTGGCTATTTCTCTGTTAATTCACATTGGTCTAGTGCTTGCTAATGGCTGGTTCTGGTTTTTTATAGTTTGGAGCTTGGATGGGTATTTGGATAATGGTTGTTGTTGGTGTTCTGACTTTGTTCTATCCTCTCTCTAGGTTATTATGATTAGTCTATTGTGGTTTTTCTTTGGTGGTTTGGCTGCTAGCTAGTTGTCGGTCGGTTGCTCTTTATTTAATGGTGCAGGATCTGGAACTCTACGGACTGTTGGCCTTAGATGTTTGCTTGTATAAGGTATGTTGGCTATGATGGCTTTGCTCTCTGGTTGGTAGCATTACATATGATTGTAACCCTTCTTTATGATGTTTGGATGCTCAAATGTATTGTTGCCATTTGAGATGACCCTAACTAAGCCTGAGCCTTATCATTCTCAGTTCTCTCCTTTTCCTTTATTTATCCTTATCCTTTTTAGCTATGAGTTTTGCCTTTGTAGTGTTTTGCATATTTCTTTTATAGGTTGGAACTTTATAGAGGGAATGGTCATTACTTAGTCAAGCCAAATGTTGTTGTTGTGGATCTTGCTTATCTTGCTTTCTTAAAAGAATCATTAACTGTTGTTGACTCAACCTTTTACTATTTTCAGGATTTGTTTTAGCCTTACTCTATGTCTTTTTCTCTTATGATTTTTAGCTGTTGTATTTCCTAACTTTTTTCTTTTCCTTTTCTAATGTACTTAGATGGGGATTTAGCTCTTTAGGTTTCTTGTAGCTCTCAGAGCAGTAGAATTAGAGCTTTAGCACTTTTAAGGACATTGTATCTTTTCCTTTTATGGTAATAAAATTCTAACTTTCCCATAAAAAAACCCCTTAACAACCCTAAACCCTAAACCCTAAACCATAAAACCTTAAACCCTAAACCCTAAACTCTGTTAAAAAAAAAAAACTTAAACCCTAAACCTTAAATCCTAAACCCTAAACCTAAAATGTAAACCTTAAACCCGAAACCCTAAAAAGCCTAAACCCTAAATACTAAACCCTAAACCCTAAACCAGAAACCTAAACAAACCATAAAAATAAACAACTTAAAACCTAAACCTAAATAAATAAATAAATAAAATAAAATAAAAACTTAAACCTAAACGTAAAAATAAAATTAAATAAAAAAAACTAAACTAAAACAAAATAAATAAAAACCTAAACTAAACTAAAAAATAAAATAAACCTAGAAATAAAAAACCTAAATAAAATCAAACTAAACCTAAAATAAAAATAAAATAAACCTATGATAAAATAAAATAAAAATTAGATATAAACCTAAACTAAAAAAATAATCCTAAAAATAAATAAAAAATAGAACTACACTTAAACTAGAAAACCAAAACTTAAAATAAAAGAAAATAAACTAAAAAATAAACCTAAACCAAAATAAAATAAACTAAACCAAAGTGGATAAAACCTAAACCTAAGCGTGAAACTAAATAAAAGAAAATAAAGTAAAAACCTAAACTGACACAAATATAAAACTTCAAAATAAACCTAAAATAACAACCTAAAACCTAAACTTAAAAAATAAAATAAAACCTAAACTAAACCTAATAATAAAAATAAAACCTAAACCTAGAAAATAAAATAAAATAAAACTAAACTAAAAATAAACTAAACTAAACATAAATTTAAAAATAAACTAAAATTAGAAAAATAAATAAACTAAATTATAAAAATAAAATAAACCTAAAATTAAAATAAAATAAAATAAAATATATAAAAATAAACTAAATAAACTAAATAAATCTTAACTCTTGGTTTGCTTGGCTTTCTTTGCAAAACACTAAGGCCGTGAGCCATGGCTAGGCCCTAGACTACAGGCCACTGAGCCTGAGCCTACTGCTAAATCTGACCCCTGAGCCCATGACCTGAGACTGGCAGGTATGCCCCCTGGCCCCAGGCCTAGACCCTGAGCCATGAGCCGGACCACTGAGCTCTGGGCGTGAGCCCTGAGCCCTAGTAGGCCTAAGACTAGATAAAGCTAAAGATAAATAGGCTTAAACTGGGCACAAGATAAAGCTACAAGGCCTGGGCTAAATAAGATAAAGATAAAGCCTGAAGCAGGCTAAAATGTAAGACCTAGAGTGACCCTAAAGATACCTAGGCTTAAGGCCTAAAGGTAAAGATAAACCTGAAGCCTAATCTGAATAAAAGGCTAAACCTAAGATAGATAAAAGATAAACTAAACTAAATATAGGCATAGGCAGGACCTACTGATACTGCTAAGATAAAAGGCCTAAACTAAATGAGATTAAAATGGATTAAATAATCCTACCACCGTTTTGCTTGGTTTTAAAGACCATAGCACAAATGGACCACCCTACCCTGGGCCTACCACACTACCAAACACAAAATCCTGGCCAGCCGTGAGCCACAAACCCTACCCTAGGCCCTGGCAGTGACCCTAAACCATAAACTCTAGGCCCACTCCATATAAAACCCTAGGCTAGCCCCAGACCTAAAACCATAAAAACAGCAGTAAACCCTAAACCCAAACCCCACTGACCCTAAACCCTGACCATAAAATACAAACTTTAAAACCCTAAACACTAAACCATCAAAACTATAAATCTTAAATTCTAAACCCTAAACCATAATCCTTAAACTTTATCCCTAAATCCTAAACCATAAACCCTGAACTTATTTTTACTTTTTAGCCTGGGTTGGGTTATGTTTTTGACCTTTTTCTTTTGGATTGGCCTAGTGGTTTCTACTTGGTGGTTCTTATCTTTCCAGCCTAGGTTGGCTTTGTTTTGTTAGCTTGGTGGCTACTATCTTCTCTGCCTTGTTGCTCTAGTTGCTGGTGGATGAGATAGTTTCTGCTTTGTCTTTATTCTATTTTTTGCACTGGTTTGTTTGTTGGCACTCCTCTTGAACTCGAATTACTTTTTACTAGTTTTACATGGTTGGATGGGTGGCCTTCCTAATGGGAACTACTACTATTGGTTGTTGCCTTTCTAAGCTTTCTTTTGGAGAATTTGCCTACTTTTTGGGGTTACCTCCCGCCCTTATTGTTGCTGATGGATACTTTTTTGCTTGGTTTTGTGTTTTTTCTTGGATTAGCCTCTACTGTATGTTGCAAAGACATTTTGTGTTATTATTATGCTTCCCGGTTAGTCTTTATTGCTAGGAAGTTGCATTTTTCTCCCTAGCTAACTCATTGTTGCCTTTCTATGGTGGTTGTGCTTCTTTGGACCTCTCTATGAGGTGCTTTGTTGGTTTTATGCCTTTCATTGATGTCAGGGATGCTTCCTTTGTTGGTTAATTATGATGGGTTGTTCTCTAGTGGTTGACTTATGGCTATTTTACTTAGGTTGAAGGAGTTTTAGTTGTCCTTGGAATCTTTGGTTGATTTCTTTTCCTTGTTGGTCTTTTCCTTCTTCTTGGACAATTTGCTGGAGCCTTTTATTGTGCTTGTTGAGCCTTTGTTGATTCTTTTGGATTGGACTTTTGGTTTTGGTGATTGGTGGCTACCTTTGGCCACCTTTTGTGTGGTTGTTTTGTCTTCTGGTGATTTATTTTATGCTTCTTCTTTGATGGTTTCATTTTTGAGCTATTTAGTCATTTTTGGTTGCTCTCCTTGGTTTAGCTTTGTGACTGCTACTTGTTGGGACTTTAGCTTGAGGGCTTCTATCTTGGTTTTGTTGGCTATTTCTCTGTTAATTCACATTGGTCTAGTTTGCTAATGGTCGTTTTGGTTTTTTATAGTTTGAGCTTGGATGGGTATTTGGATAATGGTTGTTGTTGGTGTTCGACTTTGTTCTATCCTCTCTCTAGGTTATTATGATTAGTCTATTGTGGTTTTCTTGGTTTTTGCTAGCTAGTTGCTGGCCAGTTGCTCTTTATTTAATGGTGCAGATCTGAACTCTACTGATTGTCTTGATGTTTGCTTGTATAAGGTATGCTATGATGGCTTCCTCTCGGTAGCATTACATATGATTGTAACCCTTCTTTATGATGTTTGATGCTCATGTATGTATTGCCATTTGAGATGACCCTAACTAAGCCCTGAGCCTTATCATTCTCGCTTCTCTCCTTTTCCTTATTTATCCTTATCCATTTTAGCTATGAATTTTGCCTTTGTAGTGTTTTGCATATTTCTTTTATAGGTTGGAACTTTATAGAGGGAATGGTCGTTACTTAGTCAAGCCAAATGTTGTTGTTGTGGATCTTGCTTATCTTGCTTTCTTAAAAGAATCATTAACTGTTGCTGACTCAACCTTTTACTATTTTCAGGATTTGTTTTAGCCTTACTCTGTGTCATTTTCTCTTATGATTTTCAGCTGTTGTATTTCCTATCTTTTTTTTTTCTTTTCTTTTTCTAATGTACTTAGATGGGGGTTTAGCTCTTTAGGTTTCTTGTAGCTCGAGCAAGAGAATTAGAGCTTTAGCACTTTAAGGACATTGTATCTTTTCCTTTTATGGTAATAAAATTCTAACTTTCCCAAAAAAATCCCTTAACAACCCTAAACCCTAAACCATAAACCTTAAACCCTAAACCCTAAACTCTGTTAAAAAAAAAACTTAAACCCTAAACCTTAAACCCTAAACCCTAAACCTAAAATGTAAACCTTAAACCCTAAACCCTAAAAAGCCTAAACCCTAAATACTAAACCCTAAACCCTAAACCCGAAAACCCTAAACCATAAACCCTAAACAATAAACCTTAAAACCTAAACCTAAATAAATAAATAAATAAATAAAATAAAAACCTAAACCTAAACGTAAAAAATAAAAAAAAAAAACTAAACTAAAACAAAATAAATAAAAACCTAAACTAAACTAAAAATAAAATAAACCTAGAAATAAAAAAAAACTAAATAAAATAAACTAAACCTAAAATAAAAATAAAATAAACCTATGATAAAATAAAATAAAAATTAAACCTAAACTAAAAAATAATCCTAAAAAAATAAAAAAATAGAACCTACACCTTAAACTAGAAAAAAACCAAAACTTAAAATAAAAAGAAAATAAACTAAAAAAATAAACCTAAACCAAAAATAAAATAAACTAAACCAAAGTGAATAAAACCTAAACCTAAACGTAAACTAAATAAAAGAAAATAAAGTAAAAAACCTAAGCCTAACCTAAAATATAAAACTTCAAAATAAACCTAAAATAACAACCTAAAACCTAAACTTAAAAAAATAAAATAAAAACCTAAACCTAAACCTAATAATAAAAAATAAAACCTAAACCTAGAAAATAAAATAAAAATAAAACTAAACTAAAAAATAAACCTAAACCTAAACATAAATTTAAAAAATAAACTAAAATTAGAAAACCTAAAATAAATAAACTAAATTAAATAAAAATAAAAATAAACCTAAAAAAATTAAAATAAAATAAAATAAAATATAAAATATAAACTAAATAAACTAAATAAATCTTAACCTACTAGTTTACTTAACTTTCTTTACAAAAAAACACTAAACCGTAAACCCTTAACACTAAACCCTAAAAACCCTAAACTCTAAACCCTAAACCCTAAACCTACACCCCTAAATCTACAACCATAAACACTAAACATACAACCCTAAACCCTAAACCGTAAAATACCCTCAACCTTAAACCCTAAAACCCTAAACCATAAACCCTGAACCCTAAACTCTAAACCGTAAACCCTAAACCCTAAAGTAAACCTAAACCAAAACTAAAATAAACTAAACTAAAATAAATAAAACTTAAACCTAAACCTAAAATAAACTAAACCTAAAGCCTAAACTAAATAAAATAAAATAAACCTAAACTTAAACTAAAAATAAATAAATAAAACCTAAAAGTAACCCTAAAATAAAAACCTAAAACTTAAACCTAAAAAAGTAAAATAAAAACCTAAACCTAAACCTAAAAATAAAAAAACTAAAGCTAAACCTAAAAAATAAAATAAAAATAAAACTAAACTAAATATAAACATAAACCAGAACCTAAACCTAATAACTAAGCTAAAATAAAAAACCTAAACTAAATGAAAATTAAAAATAAATTAAATAATCCTAAACCCACCATTTTACTTAATTTTTTTAAAGAAACCATAAACCTAAAATAGACCCTAAACCCTAAACCCTAAACCCTAAACCCTAAACACTAAACACTAAAAAATCCTAAACCTTAAATCGTAAACCCTGAAACCCTAAACCCTAAACCCTAAACCGTAAACCCTAAAAAACCATAAACTCTAAACCCTTAACACTAAACCATATAAAACCCTAAACCTTAAACCCCAAACCCTAAAACCATAAACCCTAACAAACCGTAAACCCTAAACCCAAAACCCTAACCCTACAACCCTAAACCCTAAACCATAAACCCTAAACTTTAAACCCTAAACACTAAACCATCAAAACTATAAATCTTAAATTCTAAACCCTAAACCATAATCCTTAAACTTTATCCCTAAACCCTAAACCATAAACCCTGAACTTATTTTACTTTTATGGGTTATATGTTTTGACCTTTTCTTTTGATTGGCCTAGTGGTTTCTACTTGGTGGTTCTTATCTTTCCAGTTGGTTTTGTTTTGTTAGCTTGGTTTACTATCTTCTCTTGTTGCTCTAGTGGATGAGATAGTTTCCGCTTTGTCTTATTCTTCTATTTTTTGCACCGGTTTTCTCTTGAACTGAATTACTTTTATTAGTTTTACATGGTTGGATGGGTGGCCTTCCTAATGGGAACTACTACTATTGGTTGTTGCCTTTCTAAGCTTTCTTTTGGAGAATTTCAGGCCAACTTTTTTGGGGGTTTCCTCCCAGTTCCTTGTTGTTTGTTGATGGAAACTTCTTTTGGCTTGGTTTTGTGATTGGTTATTTTCCTGATTATCCTCACTCTAGATGTTATTTGCAAGACATTTTGTGTTATTATTATGCTCACAAGTTAGTCTATTGCTAGGAAGTTGGGTTTTTTCCCATCTAGCTGCTGTTGTTGCCTTTCTATGGTGGTTGTGCTTCTTTTGGACCTCTGTTGTGAGGTGCTTTATTAGTTTTATGCCTTTCATTGGCTACTAGGCATGCTTCCTTTGTTGATTAATTATGATGGGTTGTTCTCTAGTGGTTGACTTATGGCTATTTTACTTAGCTGGTTTTGTTGAAGGAGTTTTAGTTGTCCTTGGAATCTTGTTTGGTTGATTTCTTTTTCCTTGTTGGTCTTTTCCTTCTTCTTGGACAATTTGCTGGAGCCTTTTATTGTGCTTGCTGAGCCTATGTTGATTCTTTTGGATTGGACTTTGGTTTGTGGTGGTTCTTTGCTTCTTTGGCCACCTTTTGTGTGGTTGTTTTATCTTAAGTGATTTACACGCTTATGTTTCCTTGATTGATGGTTTATTTTTGAGCTATTTAGTCATTTTTGGTTCCTCATCTTGGATTAGCTTTATATGCTACTTGTTGGGACATTAGCTTGAGGGCTTCTATCTTGGTTTTGTTGGCTATTTCTCTGTTAATTCAAATTGGTCTAGTGCTTGTAATGGTTTGGTTCTAGTTTTTTATAGTTTGGAGCTTGGATGGGTATTTGGATAATGGTTGTTGTTGGTGCTCTGACTTTGTTCTATCCTCTCTCTAGGTTATTATGATTAGTCTATTATGGTTTTTCTTTGGTGGTTTGGAGCTAGTTTAGCTAGGTTGCTCTTTATTTAATGGTGCGGGATCAGGTAAATGTTGGCCTTGGATGTTTGCTTGTATAAGGTATGTTGGCTATGATGGCTTTGCTCTGGTTGGTAGCATTACATATGATTGTAACCCTTCTTTATGATGTTTGGATGCTCATATGTTGCCATTTGAGAACTAAAATATCTTATATTCTCTCTCTATCCTTTTAAATCCAGCTTATGATTTTCTTTATAGGTTAAAACTTTATAGTGATACTTAGTCAAATAAATGTTGTTGTTGTGATCTTATCTTGTAAAGATCATTAAACTTAAAGTTCTAAACACTTTTCTAATTTGCTTAGATGGGGTTTAGCTCTTTGGGTTTCTTGTAGCTCTCAGGAGCATAGAATTAGAGCTTTAGCACTTTTAAGGACATTGTATCTTTTCCTTTTATGGTAATAAAATTCTAACTTTCCCATAAAAAAACCCTTTAACAATCCTAAACCTTAAACCCTAAACCATAAACCTTAAACCCTAAACCCTAAACTCTGTTAAAAAAAAAAAACTTAAACTCTAAACCTTAAACCCTAAACCCAAAACCTAAAAAGTAAACCTTAAACCCTAAAAAAGCCTAAACCCTAAATAGACCACAAACCCTAAACTAAAATCTAAAATAAACCCTAAAAAAACAAAACCTAAAATAAATAAATAATGAAATAAAAAAATAACTAAAACAAAATAAAATAAAACCTAAACTAAACTAAAAATAAAATAAACCTAGAATAAAAACCTAAATAAAATAAAACTAAACCTAAAATAAAAAATAAAATAAACCTAAGATAAAATAAAATAAAAACTAGATAAAACTAAACTTAAAAATAATCCTAAAATAAATAAAATAACCTACCTAAGAAAACCAAAACTTAAAAGATAAAGATAAACCAAAAATAAACCTAAACTAAAATAAAATAAACTAAACTAAAGTATAAACCTAAACCTAAACCTAAACTAAAATAAAATAAAATAAAAAAAACCTAAGCTAACCTAATATAAAACTTCAAAATAAAAAATAACAACCTAAACCTAAAAAAAAATAAAATAAAACCTAAACTAAACTAATAAAAATAAAACCTAAACCTAGAAAATAAAATAAAATACTAAACTAAAAAATAAACTAACATAAATTTAAAATAAACTAAAATTAGACCTAAAATAAATAAACTAAATTAAATAAAATAAAAATAAACCCAAAATTAAAAATAAAATAAAATAAAATATATAAAAAATAAACTAAATCTCTTAACCCTTGGTTTTTTTTTCTTAAAATAAAAACTAAAAAACCCTACACTAAACTCTAAACCCTGAGCACTGACCTAAACTGCAACCATAAACACTAAACATACAACCCAAACTCTAAAATACCCACAAACCCTAAACCCAGCCTAAACCTAAACCACAACCCTAAACTCTAAAATGAACCACAAACCCTAAAAAACCATAAATCCTAAACCTAAACCCCTACAACCCCCCCAACCTAAACAAAATAAACAGAAACCCTAAACCCTAAATAACCCTAAATAAAACCACAAACCCTAAACCCTAAACCTTAAACCCAATCCCAAACCCAAGCCTAAACCCACAGGTGGTGAAGTGGTGGTTATGGAGGCGAGAAATGTGAGGTTATAGCGTTATGGTGGAGAAATGAGATATGATGGTGGATCCCACTCGAGAGGTGGTGGTTGATGGGAATTGGAGAACACAAAAATGGTTGATCGATCTGCTTATAAACATAGAATGTCTTCATAGTGAAGCAGCTTCTATCTAGGATTTTTTATTTGCTCTATGTGTCTCATTTTTATCTATGTTGTCGCTTGCGTCTTACAAAACTTGGTGGGTTACTTGGTTGATGAAATTAAAAAGAAAGAATGTTTAATTTGAATTTCTTCTTTATTTAAAAAAAACAAAAACTCTAAACCCTAAACTAAAACCAGAACCTAAACCAAAAACCTATACCCTAAACCCTAAACCCTAAAAACCATAAACCCAAAACCATAAAAATCCTAAATCCCTACAACACAAACCCTAAACCCTAAACCCTAAACCATAAACCCTAAACCCCCTATAACCCTAAACCTTAAACCCTACAACCTTAAACAAGAAAACCTAATCCGTAAACCATAAATCTTAAACCCTTAACCTTAAACCTTAAACCCTAAACCATAAACCTTAACCTTAAACCCTAAACCCAAAAAAACTAAACCTAAACTAAATAAATCCTAAAATTAAAATAAATAAAAAATCATAAACCTAAATAAAATAAAATAAAAATAAATAAAAACCTAAAGCTAAACCTTAAATTAATATAAAATAAACTAATACAAATAAAGTAAAATAAAATAAATAAAACCTAAACTATAAAAAAGTAAAATAAATCTGGATAAAACCTAAATAAAATAAAATATAAGGGAAAATAAATGATTAATTAATCAAATACTAAATAAAAATAAAATAGACCCATAAACCTTAGATCCACTAACTGGGCTCTAAATCTCTGATCTACCCCCCAACCCTACTCCACTAAACCCTGACCACACCTTAAACCTAAAAAACCCTACCATAACTCCCTAAATCTTACCCTAGGCGTGAGCCCTAAAATACCATGAGCCACTCTAAACTGACCTAACATGACCTGGTCCTTACCACAAAAGCTTAAGCCCTACCCTCCATAATCATTGACCTAAACCTACCCACAACCCTAAATCTTCCCTACCCTAAACCCTAAACCCTAAACTTAAACCCTACCAAATGATAAATCCTAAACCCTACTACCAAACCCTGACCCTAAACCTACAAACTAAACCCACCAAGTCATACTGGTAATTAAATAAATTAAAAAATAAACTGTCCCAAACCTAATAAACTCCAAAACCTAAACCTTAAACCACAAAGCATAAACCATAAACCTAAACCTAAAGTAACTAAATAAATAAAAAATAAACCTAAACCCTATAACATAATAATCCTAAACCCTAAGAATGGGCAAAACCTTGATGGCAGGAACATCACTGTCAACCATCTCAGTCAAGATATGGTGGAGGAGGCGTAGGCAGAGGCAGAAGTTATCATAGTGGTGGTCGAAGTAGTCGTGGTTATGGAGGCGGGAGGAACGATAGAGGTTATAGCCGTTGTGGTGGTGGAGGGAGAAATCGGGATATGATGGTGGATCTCACCACTCGAGAGGCTAGGGTGGCTCTGATGGGAACAGGTGAAACTAAAAAATGCTCGATCCAATCTACTTATAGAACTGTGTCTTCAAAGTAGAGACAGTTCTAGTTATCTAAGATTTTTGATTTTCTCTATGTGTGCTCATTTTTTATCTATGTTCTCGCTTGTGTCTTAGAAAACATGGTGGGTTACTTGGTTGATGAAATTAAAAAGAAGCAATGTTTAATATTTTATTCTCTATTAAAAAATAAAACCACAAACCCAAACCAAAACCATAAAACCCTAAACCCTAAACCTACAAACCTAAACCCTAAACCATAATCACAAACCCTAAACCAAACTACTAAACCCTACCAAAACCCAAACCTAACCTAAATAAAATACCTAAACCCCCAAAACCTTAAACCCTAAAACCCCACAAACCCTCAAACCTAAACCCTAAACCTAAATCCAAATCAAAACCCTACTAAATCATAAACCTAAACCTCATGAAAACACTAAACTAAACCCACAAACCCTAAACCTTAACTTTAAATCTTAAACCCCAAAACCTAAACCCACCATGAAACCCTAAACAAAACCTAAAACTCTAAACTAAATAAAATAAAATAAAATAAATAAACCCAAACTAAATAAAAAAACACAAAATAAAATAAACCTAAAAAAATATAAATAAACTAAAATTAAATAAATAAAACCTAAAACTAAACTTAATATTAAAATGCACTAATAATAAAAAAGCCTAAATAAAATAAAGCTAAATGTAAAAGAAACCAAAAATAAACCAAAATAAAAAATGAAATAAAAACCATAAACCTTAAACCCAAACTCAAACCCTAACATACCTAAATCCTAGGCTCTACAACTAAAAAAACACTAAACCTAAATCCTAAACCCAACCCTAAACCCTAAAACCAAAAACCCAACTTAAACCAAACTAAACCCTAAACCTTAAACTAAACCTAAACCATAATCCCTAAACACTAAATCTTAAAATAACCCCAAACTAAAATAAAATAAATAAAAACCTAAACAAAATTAAAAATAAAAACCCTAAATATTATAAAAACTAAACTTAAAATAAAAATAAAATAAACCTAAAGTAAAATAAAATAAAAACTTAAACCTAAAAAATAAACCCAAAAATAAATGAAAAATAAAACCTAAAACTTAAATTAAATAAAACCTAAACCTAAACCTAAAATAAAATAAATCTAAACCTAAAAAGAAAATAAACTAAACTAAAATAAATACTTAAACCTAAACTAAAATAAAATAATACAAAAACAAACTTACACTAAACTTAAAAAATAAAACCTAAAATTAGCCTAAGATAAAACATGAAACCTACAAAGAAATAAAATAAAACCTAATCTTAAACCTAAAATATAAAATAAACCGAACCTAAAAAAATATAAAATAAAACTAAACTAAAAAATAAACATATAAACCTAAATAAAAATAAAAGATAAAATAAACTAAAATAAATAAACTAACTAAATAAAATAAATAAAATAAATAAAATAAAAAAATAAAATAAACTAAAATAAATAAAAATAAATTAAATAAACCTATACCATCTTGTTTTACTTAATTTAAAAAATAAATAATAATAAAATAATATAAATAAACCAAAACCTAATAAACAACCCTAAACCCTACACAAAATAAAACCCTAAACCCTAAACCTTAAAAAAAAAATAAATTAAACAAACTTAAACTTAAACTTAAATCGGGAAAAAAACTCAAAAACCCCATGGTGCTCTCTGGCGATTAATGTTCCCTTCGTTTTCATTGCGGCTTGGCGATATTGATCCTTCCTAATTTTGATTATTTATCTCTTGGATAATGTGAGTTTCCCTTTGCTTTCAATGGAGGGAGCTTTTACGACCGAGCTTTTCAAACTTGGCGTCGGTAGGCTTAATTAGGTATTATGGATCATCATTGGTTACTCCGCTTAATTCCTTCAAGGATGCATTATGGTAAGAACTCTTCCCCTAATGCTACGGTCAATTTGGTCTCAACTTCTTTTGTGGGATGCTCTTGTTATGTGCCGGATCTTGGTGGAAAAGTTGAAGCCTTTGAATTCTCTTTAGTTGGTAAATTTTCCTTCGTAGATAACATCCATTCATTTTTTCATAGCTTAAAGCTCTCTGGTATTTTAATTGTCGGTTTGATTGATCTAGGCATATTCTTATTGACTCTCTGACTTAGATTA
Organism: Cymbidium sinense; assembly: GCA_021442155.1. Classification (NCBI taxonomy): domain Eukaryota; kingdom Viridiplantae; phylum Streptophyta; class Magnoliopsida; order Asparagales; family Orchidaceae; genus Cymbidium; species Cymbidium sinense. Next base: position 33,588,850 of record CM038227.1, read on the forward strand.
CCAAGAGTTTTTTTTCTCGTCACTCTACTTGTGTATAATTGTCAAATGAGGCTTTTGAAATCTCCTCTTTTGATGTAAAGAGGAATCTCCAGTTGTGCCTTTATGGCTAGCTCTTCCTAATATGAGAATACACTACGTTACACATCGAGATCTTTTTGCAGTTGGTGCTCTCTTTGGTCGGCCTCTTCAAATTGATTAGGCCACTGCTGCGATATCACGACCTTCAATTGCTCGTATTTTAGTTGAGATTGATATTACCAAAAAGTATCCTAAAGAAGTATGGATCCACTCTGAGAAATTTAGTTATAATTAAAAAGTTGAATTTGATAATTTTCCTATTTTTTGCACACATTGTAAGATTCATGGTCATGATCATTTTGAATGCTTTGTGTTGCATCCTCATCTTAAAAGAATAAATTTTAGATCCTAATCCCTCTAGTAAAAAAAATCAATAAATTTGCTTATGTGCCTAAAGTCACTCAAAATGGAACTCATCCCCTACCCTACTCTTTTATTATCTGATTTTTTTGTTGAAGAGCAATCTGAGCATCTTAAAAATAATGCTTACGAGGTTCATGAGGGGGCTATTGATAACTTACCTAACATTGCTTCTAATTGTAATAATTTGGCTCCTCAAGACAATACCTTGACTCAGTCTAATCTACCCCTCTTGGCTAGTGAACCCGAGGAGACTCATATGAACCCTAGTGGTGATTTGAATGGAAACTTCAGGTTGGATCAAAATCTGAAAACAAATTCTGCAATTGTTCATCTAATGAAAGAACAAAATCTGAAAAATGGTGATCCTTTGGTCATGGAACAAAATCTAAAAGGTAATATTGAAACTGAGCATGAAATATGTGCTATTAATGGCTTCACAACTTCTCCTTCTACCCTACATAGTGATACACATACCAATTTCTCAACTAAACCTTGAAGAGGAAATTACCATTAGAATGCTTTGTGATGGTCCTATTCGAATATCACAAATCACTCTCTCTGGATGGAGATACTTTGGACATAGATAGACCTTTTCAACTTATTAAAAAAATCTCTTAAAGTTAGAATGTTCACTAATAGCTGAACCACTAGATCTTCTAACTTCCCATAAATATTTTTTCATGTTGTCTCATTTTCTTCTTTCTTTTATTTTTTAGTTATCTCTTTTCCTTTTCTTCTATTTTATTATGATCAATCTTCTTATTTAGAATGTTCGGGGTATTGGGACTCTCATTGTCTGTAATCATATTAGAAGCCTTTGTCGTACTCATAACATAGCCTTATTTATTGTTATTGAACCATTCATACACTCTTCTAAGATCACCCATGTTGCTAGAATGCTTGGCTTTCAAAATTTCTTCTATAATATTAGCAATAAAATTTAGTGCTTTTGGAATAATTTAGTCAACATCACTATCCTTGATGATCTTCAACAATTGGTTAATGTTCAAATCTCATTGGGTGAATTTTCTCTTGGTTCCTTTATTTATGCATCTTGTAATAGATGGTAGGAACATCCTTTGGGATAACTTAAGAACCTTTGCCTTCTCAACAAACCCTTGGTTGGGGTGATTTCACTATTCTTGCTTCTTGGAAAGAAGGAGGTTGCTCTCTAACATTTATTCCATGGAAGATTTTTCTAATATGATCATTAATTGTCGATTGATAGCTTTTTAGCTTCGACTATACGTGGCATAACTCTAAACTCTGGCAGAGGCTTGATAGGACCGTCTTTAATTCCCTTTGAGTCAATCAATGGCCCCTTACTTCTATTGAACATTTGAGCAAAACTCTGTTTGACCATGCTCCATTTCTATCAAAATCCTTCCATAGACTATCCTCCCTACTTCTTTTAGATTCCAAAATATGTGGATCCAACATAGTGATTTCATAAATGTTGTTTCCATTAATTGGATGGCCATATTCATCGGATAATTTTGTTAAAGGCATGATTCACCTTTGGCTTAAGCTTAAAAGGCTTAAAAACAACAAATTGGTGGAACAAGCATCATTTTAAAAATCTTTTGCCAATCTCAAAATATGGAGCAATTAGTTTGTTCTCTTGAAGATGTTGTTTTAAGCGATTCTTAAGCTTGAGGAGTTAAATGCACTAAAGATAACTTGATTAATATCGAACATGGAGGAAACCTCTGCAAAAGGCTGCTAGCAAACATATTGCTGATGGTGATAGAAATACAAGATATTTCCATGCTCTTTTCAAAAAAAAGAAAGCATTAAACTCTATTAAAAAAATCAAAAATGATAATGGCAGCTGGATCACTGACAATAATGATATTAAAGATTCTGTAATACAACATTTTAAAAACTTATTAAACAACAACCCTTCCGAAGCCCTCTCCAACACACACCTCTCAATGATTACTTAATGATGACCACTTGCGGTTTGTCTGGAAATTGAGATTGGTAGTATTCTTAATAGCATGAACATTCTTGGCTACACGACTCAATTCTTTCAAATTGTTGGTCTATTATTAAGTCTTGTTGATCTGTTGTTGATTTTTTGATGGAAACCTTACTTAGATATTTTCTAGCACTTCCATTATTCTCATTCCCAAAATTAATAAACCTAAATCTTGGGGAGATTTCTATCGACCTTTGCACTTCTTTCATAAACTCATTGCTAAATTAATTACTTAGTCCCATCTAAATTATTTCCCCAACCAAACTGGCCGTTAAAGGTAGAGCTATATCGATAACATACTTCTAGCCAAGCTGATTCATGACATTGGCGTTCCTATCGAGGTGGCAACATCCTTTTCAAGCGGACATCTCTAAAGCCTTTGACAACCTCTCTTGGGATTTCCTCTTTCAAATTCTTCATTTGCTTAGGTTTTATATTTTATCCTCATCAAAATTGTATTACCAATGTTTGGTTCTCCTTATCATGAATGGTGAGTCCCTTGGTTTTTTCCCTTGATGCATGGCTTGAGACAAGGTGATCCCCTTTCACCCTCTCTTTTATTATGTTGAATATCTTTGAGGAGCGAATGATCTTTTCTATAATAACCCCAGCATGTTTTTTAGAACTCAAGGTGGTCTCCGGTCTCTCATCTTAGTTTCTTGATGATTTTATAATCTTTTGCAATGCCTCTATTCTTCACATTAAAACTATTAAGAATCTTTTAAATAATTGGCAATGAAAGTGGTCTTTTCTTAATGAAGGCAAAGTTGTTTCATTCCTTCCTCTAAAATCCCTAGTAATAGGATCAACCAAATCTTGAGAATTACTAATTTTCAGCAACAACAACTTCTTATTAAATATCTTGGTGCTCCGCTTTTTAAAGGTTAGAAAAGATCTCATATTTTTGATGACTTAATCTAAAAAATCTCTAATAAAATTTTTTGCTTGGGAATTTCATTTACTCTTATTTGGTGGTAGGCTCACTTTGATTAAGAGCACCCTTAACTCCATGCCTTTATATCTCATTCAAACCATTATGTCACCAATTCTACCATTAACAGTGCATCACTAACAAATTTTTTGGGGTTCTAACAATTCCTCTAAAGAATACACTAGACCTCTTGGTATAAAAGGCACTCTTCTTGAAGGTGGTCTTGGATGTAAGCCTATTAAGGAAGCTATCTTTTCCTATAAACTTTGGTGGAATTTTAGGAGTAACAATAGTCTTTGGGCTAATTTCATTCATGATTCATATCTGTAAGCACCCTCTCATTTGCCCCTATAAAGCGGAGACTCTCTTGTTTGGAAAAGACTTTGTTCCATCAAATGGGATGAATCATTAATTTCTTGGGGATTAACTCGGCACCTCTTTCTTTTGGCAAGATAACTAGGAGGTGGGTTTGATGATGATTTACTTTCTACCCATTCCACTTCGCTATTAAAGTGAACTCTTTCGGTAGAATAATATGTGGAACAATAGCTTCTTGATTATATTCCTTCCTCTCTTTTAAACAAGCTTACTATTCCTATCATACCTAGCAATCATGAGATCCTTTTAAGCTTTCTCAAAATGGTGATTTCAACTTTAAAATGTTTGGATTCATATTAAAAAGCTCATGATTTTTCCAATGTGTTTTCAAACTTTGGAATAACACTATTCTACTTCTTTTCTATTCTTACTTGGCTTATTTTGAAAAACTTCATCCTGTTGACTCCTTGATGTGGGGGAAAGGTTTTCACTTACCTTCAAAATGCCACTGTTGCTTTCACATTGAGAATGTAAATCATGTTTTTTTAACGATTGCTTCTAAACTTTGGATTTGGTATGATGATCTCTTTAACATTGTCAAATTCAATGGCTCCTTACCTATACCTTCTTGATGTTTATTTTGATAACACTACTAAAGGTCACATTAAAGTCATAACTGCTATTACTCTTATTTGGTTCATATGGATGGACAAAAATGATGCAAAACATCATGGGATTCCTATGAACCACATGAGAATAATTACTATAATTAAAAACAAAATCCATGACTTGTTCAATGCCAATTTAATTAACTATAAACAATTTAAAGGTTGTAAATTTGTGGCCAATAAACTAGGTTTTAACTTGTCGGATCAACCCAATTGTAAAGATGACAAGATTGTTTATTGGGTAAAACCTCATGTTAATATTATTAAAATTAACAGCTGTCTCTCAAAATGCTTCATGTGGTGGCATTTTCAAACCTAATGGTAAAGTCCTATGTGCTTTTGCTTACCCCTTAATACTTCCTTTTCTTTGAGCTAATGGCGTGTACAAAGCTCTTGAGATTTTCCTTCAAAAGGTTGGCTCAATATTTGGATTGAGGTGGATGCCACTTGATTGACTTCCACCAAAATGGGCGTGAGGTACTATCTTCTCAAGCGACTAGAGCTCTCCTTTCTCAACTCTATTTTAAAATCTCTCATGTGTGGCATGAGGGTAATGCATGTGTACCTTGCCAATCAGGTGCTAGATTGGATGGTATAAAATTCTTTGATCAACTTACTCTTCCTAAACATTTGCGTGGATTGGTGAATCAGGACAATACTAGACTCCCTTATCTTAGAAATTAATCCAACCTATTGGATTGATCTGCTATATTACCTGATTAATTGCATGATCATTTTCTATTTAATGTTTTTATTTCTTGGGAATTTGTTGATGCATCATCCTGATATCCCTTGCTATTGGTTTAATTACCCTAGCTTTAATTGGGGCTTCTTGCTTCTAGTTCTATTGTTAATGTGTTGATGTTCATTTGGAATTTCTTGATGCATCTTGATACCCTTCTTTGGTTATTTAATCTCATGGCATTTCTTTGTGGTTTAACTCTCCCAACCTTAAATGGGGCCTTGCTCTGCTTCCACTTTTGGTAAGGTGTTTCTGTTTCTTTGGAGGAGATGTATTACTTTATGCTTTATTTTTTTTCTTTATTTTTTGATCAATAGGGATAGACCTCTTGCCTTCAATATTTTGATTATGGATCCTACTATTTATGTTTCTCATTTTATGATTAAAGCTGTGTTCTTCCTCCTTTCCTCTTTCTGGAATTATATTCTTGGGCACTTTTCTCAATGTTTAAATGCTATACTTCTGTATAACCTTATGCTTGGCTCTAATTTATCTGTTATTTTTCTCCTTATTATGGTTGTGGCCCCTCCTATGTTCCATAACCTTACCTCCACAACCTGTAAGGAGAGAAATTGCAATACCTTTGCTATTATAACTTCTTTTCTGGATTGGAATTATTTCTAATTTCCACCTCTATTACGATCTTTGTGGGATTAGGCTGGCGATATTATGTGTCTTGATGGATCTTAAAGATTGCTTTCCTTTGGACCACTTTATAACTGATGTTGTACCATTATTTTTTATTGACTTTTCTTATGGTGGGTGCAATATCTATTTTGATGTTTCAATTGTTATTTGTTTTGGGCCTTTTGTCTGCGGTTGCTCTTGGGGTTGGTTTTTGATTGTAATTATAACCTCATCTCCCTATAAGGAGAATTTACAATACCCTTGTTATTATTATTGTTCTTTGCATGTTTGTACTTAATGATTTCCTTTCATCTATTTTTTTTTTTGGATGGTAGTTGTTGCTAATTCTCTCCTTTGTCTTGAAGGATTTAATTGATGGTTTACTTTTGAACCCTTTCTATGGCTATGTTTCCCCACTATTCTTTTTTGGCTTATCTTATGGTTGGTGCAATAATTGTAGTGCTATTTTTTTGTTGGCTGTTAGATTTTTGAGTCCATTATCTTTTGCTAGGCGGTACATTTTTTATTGTTTTTTATTTTTCATTGGTACTTCTGTTGTTGACTTATTTTTTGTTGTTTACAACCGTTCTGATTGATCTGATGTTTGAAGTCTACTTAATCTGCTACTATTTTTTTCCCATTTGGTTCTTAAATTGTGATCATTGTGATTATGCTATTGACTAATTGGATATTAATGCACCTTTTACTCTGAATGGGTGGATTTTGGCCCTTGTTGGTAATTCTGTCTTGGTTGTTGTGGATTAATGCTCACGTTTTGGGATCTTATCACCAGAGCCTCTTTTGAGGTTTTGGCATGGTAGCTTTCTTTTTCTTCTTTTATTGTTTTGCAATTTCATCATCACATGTTTGAGGCATATCTAAGCTATTTCTATTTTTCCATCTTGGTTCAGAGACTTACACTTCATTATCTCTACAATTTATCTTATGCATTGTCTATTTTGAATGGGTGGTTTTATGGCCAATTGCTATTTTTCCTATCTTGGTTGTTGGTATTTGGATCATTGGGTTTTTGACAGCTGTCATGTCTCATGCCTGCTTTTGGTGTTCATTTTTGCCCCATCTTCCAACCTAGCGGAGAAACTATAATTTTTGGTTATTTTTATTATCTCTTTGGATTGGTCTTACTTTATGGTTTCTTTCAGTTTGCTTTTCCACGATTTGGTTTTACAAACTGTATCTTTATGAAGGATTTCATTGTTGACTATCTTTTGAACCCATTTTGTTTCTTTTTTGCATCTCTTCTTTTCACTGGCTTACCATTTGGTGTGTGCAATAATTGTATTGTTGTTTTCATTGTTGGCTGTTGGATTTTTAGGTCATATGTCTAGCAGGCTGTCTTTGTGGTTGTTGGCTATTTGTTGCCTGTTGCTTTTATGATTTTTTTTGCTGATTGCAATCGGGCTGCTGTAGATCACTTGATGTTTTAGATCTACTTAACCTGATGTTTTCTTCCTCTTGGTTGATTTATGCAGATCATTGAGATTATGCTTTTTAATTTGATTTTAACTTTATGCATTGTTTACTCTAAATGGGTGGATTTTATGCTTTATCTTGGTTGTTGAACTTGATTACTAAGTTTTTTACGCTTTCGAAACTATTTCTATTATTGTCTCTCTGATTGTCTTCACTTGGAGTTGTTTGTGGTGGGGAGCATCTTACTACCTATACCTTATGGTTCATCTAATCTGCTGCTGCATTTCCATCTCTTCTCTAATAGACTTATTCCTGGTAATTTGGGCCAGGATATCTTTGTCTTGCCTTACTTCGTTACTAACTTCTATAACATGGAGGTTGTTAACTTCTCCATTGCTTTCTTTCATTGCACTTCTTTTTTTGGGGTATATCCCTGGGTTATTTAATGGGCTATTTACCAGGATTGTTTGTTTAATATTTATCGCATATGTTTGGGATGGTGTTAATTCCATGCTATTTTATTTGCCTTGTTGGATTTCAGCAGGTCTTTCTATTGGTCTTTTATGCTTCTTACCTTCTGCTATTTTCCTGTGGTGGGTCTTCATGATGATCTAATTAAATCCTTGGACCTGATTAAAAATATGGTAGACCTGACAATGATGGTTCACTTTCATTTGTGTTGGGATTCTCATGACATGGTGCCTTATATGACGACATTTACTCTGCATGGGATCCCCTTACCCATTCTGCTCTTTGCAACTTTCTTTACTATTCAGTATAGGGCTTTGCTTTGGTTTGTAGGTACTAAGGCTCAAAAGATTTTCAACAAATGGTTGCTATACAGGTTTGTTGGCTTGATGGCTGTGATGATTTCACTCATTTTTGGTTTGGTAGTAGCTCTTGTGATGTAACCCTTCTGCTGAAGTATGGATGCTCAAATTTGCATCTGCCCCAACTTGGTGTGGTGAGCACTTCTCATCACACTTCCTTATTATCTTTTTTGGTTTATCTTTCTTTCATTTTTTCTCTGTATTACTTGCTCTAATTTCTTTTTTTACAATTTTGGTGCAATTCTCTTGTTCTCTTGCAAGTTTGCTCCATATGTCATGCATTCTCTCATCACGAGTGCTTTGGCCCTAATCTTCCATTGGCTTATCGTTAATCAATTTGTATCTTTTGCTTTCCTTACTCTTTTATTTTGCTTTTGGTTGTATTTAGATAGGGATTTACTCTGTGATTATATCTTTGAGCGATGGTTGTGGAGTTTATCCCCTTTAAGGACCTTGTAACCCTTTTTTGTGGCAATAAAATTCCCCCTATATTGGGTTTCCTAAAAAACCCTAAACCTTAAACCCTAAACCCTAAACCCTAAACCCTAAACCCTAGAAATTCCTAAACCTTAAACCCTAAACTAAAACCCCCAAACCCTAAAAAAAACCTAAACCTAAACTAAATAAACCTAAAATAAAATAAATAGAAATGTAAACCAAATAAATAAAATAAATAAAAGAAAACTAAACGTAAACTAAACCAAAATAATATAAAATATACTAATAAATAAACTAAATAAATTAAATAAACCTAAATAAATTAAAAATAAAATAAACCTGATAAAATAATAAAAAATAAAAACTAAAATTAAACATATAAATAAAATAAACCTAAAAATAAAAAAACCTAAATACCAAATCATAAACAGCTGAGCCCTAATGCAAAACCCTAAACTTAAGCCCTAAACCCTAAACTTACAACTAAACCCTAATCCCTAAACTAAGCTAAAACCTAAACCTAAACCCTAAACCTAAACTCCTTAACCTACAACCTCCTAAACCCTAAACCCTAAACCTAAACCCTAAAACCTAAACCTAAAATATAACCCTAAAATTAAACTATACCTAAAACTAAAAATCCTAAACTACCCCAAAATCCTAAACCTTAAACTCTAAACCCCCCTACAACCACAAACCCTAAACCCTACTGCAAAAAACCATAAACCATAAACCCTAAACACTAAATTCTAAACCTGAAACCCTAAACCCTAAATCATAAACCCTAAATTGAAAACCTGAAGTCCTAAATAGTAAACAACCCTAAAACCTCAAACCTTTAAACCTAAACCCAAAACCATAAACCCTAAGCCCTAAAACCCGAAAACCCTAAACCCTAAACCATAAATCCTAAAAACCGTAAACCCTAAAGCCTAAAGACTAAACCCTAAATCATAACCTTAAACCCTAAACCCTAAAAGCATAAACCCTAAACCCTACACCCTAAGCCCTAAAAATAAAAAATAAACACAAATAAAAATAAAAAATAAAATAAACTAAAATAATTAAAAATAAACTAAATAAACCTAAACTCAGAAGTTTATATAACTTAAAACCCTAAACATTAAACACTAAACCCTAAATCCTAAGCCCTAAACATGAAACCCTAAACCCTAAAACTAAAACCTAAACCCTAAACCTACAACCCTAAACAAACAATCCTAAACCCAAAACCCTAAACCCTAAACCCTAAACCCTAAAAAATGCTAAACTCTAAACCTAAACCCTAAACCCTAAAAACCCTAAATGTTAAAGCTTAAACCCTAAACCTTAAACCTAAGCCCTAAAATGAAAACCCTAACCCTAACCCTAAACATGAAGCCCTAAACCCTTAACCCTAAACCCTAAACCTTAAAATCATAAACTTAAATCTACCTTAAACCCTAAATTAAGTTAAAATCAGAACCCTAAAACCCTAAACTAACCCTAAATTAAAAGCCAACCCTAAATCCTAAACCTTAAAAACCCTAAACCCTAAAGCCTAAACACTAAACCCTATACCCTAAACCTTAAACCCAAAACCATAAACCCTAAACCATAAAAATCCTAAATCCCTAAACCCTAAAACACAAACCCTAAACCCTAAAGCCTAAACCCTAAACCCTAAACCCCTGTAACCCTAAACCCTAAACCTTACAACCTTAAACAATAAACCCTAATCCGTAAACCATAAATCCTAAACCCTAAACTGTAAACCTTAAACCCTAAACCCTAAACACTAAACCTAAACCCTAAACCTTAAACCTAAGCCCTAAACCCAAAAAAACTAAACCTAAACTAAATAAATCCTAAAATTAAAATAAATAAAAAATCCTAAACCTAAATAAAATAAAATAAAATAAATAAAAACCTAAACCTAAACCTTAAATTAATATAAAATAAACTAATAAAAATAAAGTAAAATAAAATAAATAAAAACCTAAACTAAACTATAAAAGTAAAATAAATCTTTGAATAAAAAACCCAAATAAAAGAAAATCTAAAGGGAAAACTAAATAAATAATTAATCCAAAAATAAACTAAAAAATAAAAATAAAAAATAGAACCCATAAACCTTAAACCTTAAATCCTAAACTCTAAGCACTAAACCCTAAATCTACAACCCTAAACCCTAAACCCTAAACCCTAAACCTTAAACGCTAAACCCTTAAAAACCCTAAACCATAAATAAACCTAAAACTATAAACCCTAAATCAGAAACCTAAAACTAAACCCTAAACCAACTAACTAAACCCTAAACCCTAAACTCATAACAACCTAATCTTAAACCCTAAATCAGAAAAGCTAAGCTCCTAAACCCTAAACCATAAATCATAAATTATAAACCCTAAATCCTAAACCCCAAAACTCTAAACAACCCTAAACCCTAAAACCTTAAATGCTAAACCCTAAACCCTAAACCCAAACCCTAAACCCTAAACCTAAACCTTAAACCCTAAACCGTAAACTATAAAACCATAAATCATAAAACCCTAAATCGTAAACCCTAAACCATATACCCTAACCCTAAACCCTAACCCTAAACCCCAAATCCTAAGCCAATACCTAAAGTAATTAAATAAATAAGAAAATAAACATGATCCCTAAAACTTAATAAACCTAAACCTAAACCTAAACCTTAAACAACAAACCATAAACCTAAACCTAAAGTAACTAAATAAATAAAAAAAACCTAAACCCTATAACCTAATAAACCTAAACCCTAAGAATGGGCAAAACCTTGATGGCGTGAACATCACCGCCAACCGTGCGGCCAAGATATGGTGGAGGAGGCATAGGCAGAGGCGCTTATCATAGGTGGTCAAGTAGTGGTGGTTATGGAGGAGGAATGACAGGTTATAGCCATTGTGGATGAGGGAGAATCGATATGATGGTGGATCCCACCACTCGAGAGGCGGGTGGTTCTCGGGGAACCGAGAAACTAAAAATGGTCGACTGACTGCATTATAGAACTGCTCTTCATAGTAGAGACAGCTTCTATTATCTAAGATTTTGATTTGCTCTATGTGTGCTCATTTTTTATCTATGTTCTCGCTGTCTTAAAACATGGTGGGTTACTTGGTTGATGAAATTAAAAAGAATGTTTAATCTGATTATATTCTATTAAAACCAAAAAACTAAAACCCCAAACAATGTGAACTCTAAACCAAAACCTATACTCTAAACCCTAAACCCTAAAAACCATAAACTAAACTATAAACCAATAAAAAACATAAAACCCTAAACCCCTAAACCATAAAACCCAAACACTAAATCCTAAACCCTAAAACCCTAAACCCTAAATCCTAAACCCAAAACCTAACCCCTAAACCCTAAACTCTAAACCTTAAACCCTAACCTCTAAGCCCTAAACCCTAAACCATAAACCCTAAACCCCCTACAACCTTAAACCCTAAACCCTACAACCCAAAACCCTAAACCTTAAACCCTAAACCCTAAATCTAAAACCCTAAACCCTAAATCATAAACCCTAAACCCTACATCCTAAACACTAAACCCTAAACCCTAAACCCTAAACCCTAAATCTTAACTTTAAATCTTAAACCCCAAAACCCTAAACCCAAAACCATAAACCCTAAACCCCGAACCCTAAACCCTAAAAACATAAAATCCTAAACCTAAACTAAATAAATCTTAAAAATAAAATAAATAAATAATCCCAAACCTAAATAAAATAAAATAAAATAAAAATAACATAAATAAAAACCTAAACCAAAACCTAAAAATAATATAAATAAACTAATAAAACAAACTAAAATAAAATAAATAAAACCTAAACTAAACTTAAAAATAAAATAAACCTAATAATAAAAAACCTAAATAAAATAAAAGTTAAACGTAAAAAAAAACCAAAAATAAACCAAAATAAAAAAAATAAAAAATAAAAACCATAAACCTTAAACCCTAAACTCCAAAAAACTTTAAGCCTTAAATCCTAAACTCTAAGCCCTAAACCCTGAACCTACAACCCTAAACCCTAAACCCTAAACACCAAATCTAAACCTAAACCCTAAACCCTAAACCCTAAAACCCTAAACCTTAAACCCTAAAACCCTAAACCTTAAACCCTAAACCCTAAACCATAATCCCTAAACCCTAAATCTTAAAATGACCCTAAACTAAAATAAAATAAATAAAAAACCTAAACTAAATTAAAAATAAAAACCCTAAATATTATAAAAAGTAAACCTAAATTAAAAATAAAATAAACCTAAAGTAGAATAAAATAAAAACTTTAACCTAAAAAATAAAACCAAAAATAAATAAAAAATAAAACCTAAACCTTAAAATAAATAAAATATAAACCTAAACCTAAAATAAAATAAACCTAAACCTAAACAAAAATAAACTAAACTAAAATAAATAAAACTTAAACCTAAACTAAATAAAATAAAATAAAATAAATAAACAATAAACTTATACCTAAACTTAAAAATAAAACCTAAAAATAAGCCTAAGATAAAAACATGAAACCTAAACCTACAAAAATAAAATTAAAACCTAAAATTAAACCTAAAAATAAAAAAATAAAACCTAAACCTAAAAAATAAAATAAAAATAAAACTAAACTAAAAAAATAAACGTAAACCTAAACCTAAAAAATAAACTAAAATAAAAACCTAAACTAAAACAAATAAACCTAAAATAAATAAACTAAATGAATTAAAAATAAAAATAAACCAAAATAAAAATAAAAAATAAAATAAGCTAAAATAAATAAAAAATAAATTAAATAAACATATACCATCTTGTTTACTTAATTTTAAAAAATAAATAATAAATAAATAATAAAAAATAAACCAAGACCCTAGCCCTAAACCCTAACCCCTAAAACTAACCCTAAACCCTAAAACACAGACCCCAAAAACCAAAACCCTAAACCTTAAACCCTAAACCCTAAACCCTAAACCCTAAAGCTTAGAAATTCATAAACCTTAAACCCTAAACCCTAAAACCCCAAACCCTAGACCCTAAAACCTAAACCTAAACTAAATAAGGCCTAAAAATAAAATAAATAGAAAATGTAAACCAAAATAAAATAAAATAAATAGAAAAGAACCAAAACTAAAATGTAAACCTAAACCAAAAAATAATATAAAATATACTAATAAAAATAAACTAAAATAAATTAAATAAAACCTAAACTAAACTAAAAAAATAAAATAAACCTAAGAATAAAAACCTAAATAAAATAAAAACTAAACGTAAAATAAAATTAAATGAACAAAAAATAAAATAAAATAAAAAAACCTAAACATTAAAGCCTAAACCCTAAACCCTAAACCATAAACCCTAAACCATAAACCCTAAACTTTAAGCAAAACCTAAACTTACAACCTAAACCCTAATCCCTAAACCCTAAACCTAAACTACAACCTAAACTTAAACTCTAAAGCTAAACCCTACAACCTAATCCTAAACCCTAAACCCTAAACCAAACCTAAAACCTAAACCTTAAAACTTAAACCCTAAAACCCTAAAGCAAACCTTAAACCAAAATCCTAAATAAAACTACTAAACCTAAACCCCTACAACCACAAACCCTAAACCCTATAATACAAAACCATAAACCATAAACCCTAAACACTAAATCCTAAACCCGAAACCCTAAACCCTAAATTAGAAACCCTAAACTATAAACCCGAAGTCCTAAATAATAAACAACCCTAAAAGCTCAAAACTTTAACACTAAACCCAAATCCATAAACCCTAAGCCCTAAAACCCAAAAACCCTAAACCCTAAACACTAAATTAAAATCAGAAACTAAAGCTAAACTAAACCCTAAACCCTAAATTAAATCCTAACCCTAAACCCTAAAAGTATAAACCCTAAACCCTACACTAAGCACTAAAATAAAAATAAATAAAAATAAAAATAAAATAAAATAAACTAAAATAATTAAAATAAATAAAATAAACTCAGAAGTTTATTTTAATTTTTTTAAAACCCTAAACCTTAAACACTAAACCCTAAATCCTAAGCTGTAAACACAAAACCCTAAACCCTAAAACTAACACTAAATCCTAAACCCTAAACCTACAACCCTAAACAAATAATCCTAAACCTAAAACCCTAAACCCTAAACCCTAAAAAACCCTAAACACTAAACCCTAAACCCTAAACCCTAAACCCTAAACCCTAAGCCCTAAACCCAAAACCCTAACCCTAACCCTAAACACTAAACCCTAAACCCTAAACCCTAAACCCTAAACCTTAAAACATAAATTTAAATCTGTAACCTAAACTCTAAATGTAAACCCTAAAATCAAACTAAAGTTTAAACCTAAACCCTAAACTAACCCTAAATCATAAGCTAACCCTAAATCCTAAACCTTAAAACCCTAAACTAAAGCCTAAACACTTAAACCCTAAACCCTAACTATTAACCCAAACCTTAAAACTATAAACCCTAAAACCCTATACTAAACCTAAACCCTAACCATTAACCAAACCTTAAAACTATAAACCTAAAACCTATACCCTAAACCTAAACTAAAACCTAAAATAAAAACCTAAAATCAAATAAAAATAAAATAAAATAAAATAAAATGTAAACTAAAACCTAAACCTAAACTAAATAAAATAAAATAATAAAATAAATTGAAATAAAATAAATATAAACCTAAACTAAACTAAAAAAAATAAAATAAACCTAAAATAAAAAACTAAAATAAAATAAAACTAAACATAAAAAATAAAATAAACCTAAAATAAAATAAAATAAAAGTAAAATAAAAACCCTAAACCTTAAACCTTAAACTCTAAACCCTAAATCCTTCACCATAAACCCTAAACTCTAAACCCTACACCCTTAGCCTACAACCCTAAACCCCAAAACCTAAGACCTAAACCTACAACCTAAACCTACAACCTAAACCCTAAACCTTTAACCCTAAGCCCTAAAAACCCAAAATCTTAAACCCTAAACCCTAAAACCCTAAACCTGAAACCCTAAAGTCTTTAATAACCCTAAACTCTAAATCCTAAACCCTAATTCTAAACCATAAAACCCTAAGAATAAACCCTAAAACACTAAACCTTAACCTTAAACCCTAAAAATAAACCTAAAGTAACTAAATAAATTTAAAAATAAACCTAAACCCTAAAACCTAATAAACCTAAACCTAACCCAAGCCCTAAGAAATGGCAGAACCTTGACGACAGGAACATCATCATCAACTAGGCTCATTCTAGATCCATGGAGCCAAGGCGAGGGTTGCGCATCGCAGTGGTGGTGGGGATCTAAAGGTGTTGGTGGATATGGAGGTGGCAAATGGTTATGGAGGAGGAGGAGAGTGACAAATGTTACAACTGCGGGGGCAGAGTGAGAGATCGGATATGATGGTGGATCCTCGCCAAAAGGCCTGGGTTGGATGGGAAAAAAGAAACTAAAGAACATCCTATCGACTGTTTTATGGAACCTGTCTTTACAATAAAATGGTTCTAGTGATCTAGGGTTTTTGATTTGCTCTATGCGTGACCATTTATGATCTTTATTATCGTTCATGTCTTAGAAAACTTGGTGTGTTACTTGGTTGATGAAATTGAAATGATGAAATGTCGAATCTAAATTTATTCTCTATTAAAAAAAGCCAAAAACCTTAAACCTAAACCCTACACTATAAACCCTAAAATCCTAAACCCTAAATTGTAAGCCCTAAACCCTAAAACCTAAACCCTAAACCCTAAACCCCAAACCCTAATCCGTAAATCCTAACCCCAAAAAACTTAGCCGAAAAAAATTAATAATAAACAAACAAAAGATGAATTAAAACCTAAACCTAAACCAAAACCTAAACTTAAACCTAGAAAGAAAATAAAATAAAAGACTAAACTAAAATAAAATAAATAAAAACCTAAGCAAAATTAAAAAAAATAAAAAACCTAAATAAAATTAAAACTAAACTTAAAATAAAAATAAAATAAATCTAAAATAAAATAAAAACTAAATAAAAACCTAAACATAAAAAAATAAACCTAAAAATAAATTAAAAATAAAACCTAAACCCTAAACTAAAAAAAAAAACCTTCCTAAAATAAAAATATAATAAACCTAAACTTAAACTAAAATAAACTAAACTAAAAATAAAATAAAATCTAAACCTAAACTAAATAAAATAAAATAAAGAAAAAATAACCTTAAACCTAAACTTAAAAATAAAACCTGAAAATAAACCTAAAATAAAAACTTGAAACCTAAACCTAAAAAAATAAATAAAAACCTAAACCTAAAAAATAAAATAAAAATAAAACTAAACTAAAAAATAAACGTAAACCTAAACCTAAAACTAAAAAAAACTAAAATAAAACCTAAACTAAATTAAATAAACCTAAAATAAATAAACTAAACTAAATAAAAATTAAAATAAACCTAAAAAAAATAAGAAAATAAATAAATAAATAAAATAAATAAAAAATAAAAATAAAATAAAATAAACTAGCTCTAAACTCCTAAAACTAACCCTAAACCCTAAAACCCAAAACCCAAAACCCTAAACCCTAAACCTTAAACCCTAAACCCTAAGCCCTAAACCCTAAAAAACCCTAAACCTTAACCTAAACCCTAAATTCTAAACCCTAAATCCTAAACTAACCCTAAACCCTAAACCTAAACTTAAAAAACCCTAAACCTTAAATCCTAAACCCTAAAACCTTAAACCCTAAACCCTAAATCCTAAATTCTAAACTAACCCTAAACCACCCTACAACCCTAAACCCTAAACCCAACAACAGTAAACCATAAACCTTAAACCCTAAACTCTAAATCTAAAATCAAAACCTAAACCTAAATCATAAACCCTAAATTATAAAACCCAAAACCATAAAACAATAAACAACCTAAACCTCAAACTACCCTAAACCTAAACCTAAAATCTAAGCTAAAACCCTAAACCCTAAACCCTAAAAAACATAAATCCTAAAGCTTAAACACTAAACCCTAAACCCTAAATCCTAAAAGCATAAACCCTAAAACCTTAAATCCTACACACTAAACCCTAAAAAAAACTTAATTAAAAATTTAAAATAAAAATAAACTAAAATAAATAAATTTTAAACTAAATAAATTTAATCTACTAGTTTACTTAATTTAAAAAAAACCTAAACCTTAAACACTAAACCCTAAATCTTAAACCCTAAATATGAAACCTTAAACCCTAAAACTAACACTAAACCCTAAACCTTAAACTTACAACCCTAAACCAACAACCCAAAACCCTAAACCCTAAACAAACCCTAAACCCTGAACCCGAAACCCAAAACCCAAAACCCTAACCCTAATAATAAACCATAAACCCTAAACCCTAAACTCTAAACTCTAAACCCTAAACCCTAAACTAACCCTAAACTATAAAAACCCTAAAGCCAAAACCCTAAACCTTAAACTTTAAACCCTAAACTAACCCTAAACTTAAGATAACCCTAAACTTCTAAAACCCTAAACTTATAAAGCCTAAAACCCTAAATCATAAACCCCTAACCCTAAACTAAAAACCCTAACACCATAAACCTTAAAACCCAAAACCCTAAACCCTAAACCCTAAACCTAAAACCTAAAACCTAATCTTAAATTAAATAAAAAAACTTAAACCTAAATAAAATAAAAAATTTAAACTAAAACTTAAACCTAAATCTAATACAAATAAACTATAATAAAATAAATATAAAGCTAAACTAAACTAAAAAAATAAAATAATCCTAAGAATAAAAACCTGGAGGCTAAGGCGACATGACAAGTGGTGGTGGGGATTTGAGGTGCTGGATATGGAGGTGGTGGTCGAAAGCAGGTTATGGAGAGAGGAGTGATAGAGGTTACAACCAGGATGGTAGAGAGAGAGATCGGGGATATGATGGTGGATCTTGCTACTCGAGAAGCAGTAGGGGTGGTTCTGATGTGAACTGAAGAAACTAAAGAATGGTCAGTCAAATCTACATTTATGGAACCATGTCTTTATAGTAGAAATGGTTCTAGTTATCTAAGGTTTTTGATTTGCACTATGCATGCCCATTTTTTTATCAATGTTGTCACTTGTGTCTTAGAAAACTTGGTGTGTTACTTGGTTGATGAAATCGAAAAGAAGAAATGTTGAATCTGAATTTATTCTCTGTTAAACAAAAAACCAAAAATCCTAAATCCTAAACTAAAACCAGAACCCCAAACCTATAACCTATACGCTAAACCCTAAAAACCCTAAACTCTAAACCCTAAACCCTAAACCATAAACATTAAACCCTAAGATCCTAAACACTAAGCCCTAAACCATAAAATCTAAACCATAAACCCAAAAGCCTAAACCTCCCTAAATCCTAAATCACCCACCCTAAATCCTTCCCTACCAACCCAAACCCAAACCAAAAGCTAAACTAAATAAAACCTAAAATAAAATAAATAAAAATAATATAATAAAACCTCTAAACTACTGACCTAAAAGAAATAAAATAAAATAAAACTAAATAAAATAAATGAGACTGGACTATTAAAGATAAAACTAACTAAAATAAAATATACTAAGATAAAATAAAATAAACCTAAAATAAAATAAAATAAAACTAAATAAAACTAACAAAATAAATAAAAATATAATTTAAACCCTAAATTAAAAACTTAAACACTAAATAAAATAAAATAAACAAAAAATAAACCTAAACTAAACTAAAAATGACCTAAATAAAACCTAAAATAAAATTTAAACTAAACTAAAATATAAAAATAAAACTTAAACCTACTAAAATAAAAATAAAACTAAAGCTAAAATCAAATAAAATAAATAAACTAAAAATAACCTAACATAAAAATAAACTAAATAAAACTACTAAATAAACTTAAAATAAATAAAACTAAATAAAATAAAAATAAACCTATAAAATAAAATAATCTAAATAAATAATACTAAACTAAACCTACGTTTCATGATTTAAAAATTTAAATAAAATAAAAACTACCCCTAGGCCACAAGCCTCTTAGCCATACCACATCTAAACCTACCCTACCCTAGGCCCTACCCTAAGTTGGAGCCCTACCTCCCCAGTCCCCTGAGGCCCACCAGGCCACCTAAACCTAAACCTGAGCTAAAAAAACCTAGAAATAAATAAATAAACTGGCTAAATAAAATAAAATAATAAAATACCAAACTTAAACTAAACCTAAAATCAAATATATATAAATAAAACTAAACTAAAATAAATTAAATAAAACCTAAAGCTAACTAAATATAAAATAAACCTAAAACCTAAATAAAATAAATACTAAACATATAAAATAAAATGAACTAAATGATGATAAAACTAAATAAAATTCTACCTAAACCTAAACTAAAATAAATTAAAAATAAACCCTAAACTAATAAAAACCTAAACTTAAAATAAAATTAAAATAACCAAATCTAAACTAAAATAAATAAACCTAAACCTAAACATAAAATAAACTAAAACTACCTACTAAATTAAATAAAATAAACTAAAAATAAACCTAAACCTAAACTAAGAATAAACCTAAAAAATACCAAAAAATAAAAAACTAAAACTTAAACCTAAAAATAAAATAAACTAAAGAATAAAATAAAATAAAACTAAACTAAAGATAAACCTATTTACACAAAAATAAATAAATTAAAAAAAAAAAACTAAACCTACCTCAAACCTAAACCTAAAAATAAACTGAAATAAAGACTAAACTAAAGATATATGATCTAAAATAAATAAATGACTATATAATATAAACTTAGATAAAATAAATAAACTAAAGAATAAAATAAATAAAATAAACCTAAACCTGCTTGTTTTGCTTAATTTAAAAGATAAAAGGCCCTAACCCTAGGCCCTAAATACCCTATATGGCCCCAGCTCACTCTGAGCCCCAGGCCCTAACTAAAACTGAGCCATGAGCCCAAGACCTAAAACCAAGCCCAAAACCCAACCCTAAACCTGACCCTGGACCTAAACCCTGGGCCTGGGCCCAAACCCTGGGCCCTAAATCCTGACCTATCTTACCTCCTAAACTTAAACTGACTAAGATCATAAATAAATAAACCTAAACCTAAAATATAAGATGATAAAGATAAAAAACTACCTATACCTGTGCCTGTACCTAAAAAATATAAAGAAATAAAACTATGCTAAGATAAAATAAATTAAACTTGGACTAAACTAAAATAAATACCAAATAAAAGACCTATTATTTAAAGATTAAAAGGCTACTAGGCTAAAACCTATAGGCCTAAACCTAAGATAAAATAAACCTAAACCTACATAAAATAAAATAAAACCTGACCCTAAAATAAAATAATGATAAACTAAACTAAAGATAAAATACTGCTACAAAATGGCTAAAGATAAACTAAACTAAATAAATACCAAAAATAAACTTAACTATAAATAAAAAATGACCTAACCTAAATCCTGATCCTAATCCAAACTCTACCCCAAACCCTAAATCTGATACCAACCCTAAACCCAGAAAAAATAAAGACCTAATAAATAAACCACATGCCTATAAAATAACAAAATAATGACCAATATGCCTAAACCTATACCTAAACTAAATCTGACATAAAGCTAATAAACTTAAACTAAATATAAACCTATTAAAGATATGAGCCCTAACTAAAAACCTAACAATAAAAAATAAATAAACCTAAACCTAATAAATGAGCCCTAAACCTAAACTAAATAAACCTAAACTGGCAACCTACCTAAATAAATAAAACCTAAACCTAAAGATAAAAAACTTAACTATAAAATAAATAAAATAAACTAAACTAAAGATGACCTGCACCTAAAATAAACTAAGATAAAACCTAAACTAAAGATAAACCTAAATAAATCAAACTAAATAAAACTAAACAAAATAATATAAATAAATAATAAACTAAATAAACCTAAACATATTGGTTTGCTTAATTAAAATAATAATAAATATATAATATAATAAAACCTGGCCCTAAGACCCTCTAAAATAACAGGCCACCACCCTGGGCCCACTCTAGGCCCAACCACTGAGCCCAGATCCTCCACGGACCCTAGGCCCCCAGACCCACAGCCCACTGAGCCACAAACAAAACCCTAAAAACTAAATGAGCCTAAATAAAATAAATAAAAATTTATGCTAAATAATTAATAAGATGAATAAAAATGAGCTAAAATAAACTAAATAAACCAAAATAAAATAAAATAAAATAAATAATTCTAAAGAAATAAATAAAATAAATAAACTAAAAGATAAAATAAACCTAAAATTAAAACTAAATAAAAAAATAAACTAGGCAAAGATAAAATTAAACCTAAAATAAAACCTAAAGGCCAAATGAACATATAAACTGAGCCTAGGCCTAAAGATAAAAAATAAACCCTAGGCCAAATGAAACCCAAGGCAACCAACCATAAAACCCACTGGAAGCTAGGCACCCTAGGCCATGGGCCTTAAATAATTAAACCTTAGGCACTGATCAACCAACTGCTTAATAAACAAAGATAAAATATAAAAAGCCAGATAAATAAGATAAAGGCTAAGACCTATGCCTGTGCCTACTAATGGATTACATAAAGACTAAATAAAGATGATAGGCTAAAATGGGCTAACTAGGCTAATAAGAAAAAAGATAGGCCTAAGGCTGAGCCAAGGCATAAGATAGATAAAGATCTGAGCTGAGGCCTAAACCCTAGATCCTGGGCCCTGAGCCCTGATCTTGACCCATGGCCATGAGCTAGGCCCATCAGGACCCTGGGCACCTGGCTAGATCCTGAGCCCAAAGAGGCCACTGACTGAACCTGAGCTGGCCCAGGCCACAATCTTGGGACCTGGCCCTGGGCCCTAAGGCTTGACCCTGGGCCCTGGGCCTGGGCTCAGGCCCAGACCCAGACTGGGCCTGGAGTCCTGGCCCTGAGCCCTGGGCCCTGGGCCACAGGCCACTAGGCCAAGAGCCTGAGGCCAGAACCTGGGCCCTGAGCTGAGGCCCTGGGACCACAGGACTGCAAAAGAGCCTGGGCCCAGATGATAAACCAATATATAATGCATGAGGCTTAAGATATAAGATTATAAATAAATGAGGCTAACCTGATTCTGATCCTGAGCTGAGATGTGTGTATGGGTTGTGGACCCTGGGCCCGGCCACAAGACCCTGGGCCTTACTGAGCCCTAAAAGGCCCTGACCCTGGGCCATAACCTGGGCTGACCCTGGGCCCTGAGCCATTAGGCCCTGGCCCAGGCCATAGGCCATGAGCCACAGACCTAGCCAATCCTGGGCCCTAAAACTCAGAGCCTGGGCCTGGGCCCTGGGCCAGAACTGGGCCCAGACCCTGCTGGGCCTGAGCCTAAGACCAGACCTAGCCCTGGGCCCAGGCCTAACCCCAGGCACTGGAGTCCTGGGCCTAAAGGCCTGAAACCCTAGGCTAACTATAACCAAAACCTGAGATATATATATAAAAGATAATAAAACTAAACCTAAACTGACCTAAATAAGATAAGATAAAATTAAACACTACTAATAGATAAATCCACTACTAAAAATAAAATCTAAAATAAAACTAGATGATAAAAACCCAAACCTATAAAATCCTTAAATAATGATCCTGACCTAAACTCTAAATCTTAAAGCTCCCCCTAACCCACAACCATAAACTACTAAATAAATCCACAAAATAAAATAAATAAAACCTAAACCTATATATAAAATAAAATACCTAAACTAAATTAATAAAATAAAAAAAATAAAATAAAACCAAAATAAAATAAATAAAAAACCTAAACTAAACTAAAAAATAAATAAATAAAAATAAAAACTTAAATAAAATAAAACCAAATGTAAAATAAAATAAAATCTAAAATTAGATAAAAACTAAATAAAAACCTAAATCGAAAAAATAAACCTAAAAAAAATATAAATAAAACCCAAACCTTAAACTAAAAAAAAACCTAAACCTAAAATAAACCTAATTCTAAACTAAAATAAACTAAACTAAAATAAATAAAATGAAAATCTAAACTAAACCTAAACTAAATAAAATAAAATAAACAAAAAATAAACCTAAACCTTGTGTATAACTTCTAATATTTTATTGTTTAGACTAATTTTATGATTTTTTATCTTAAGCAATAACTTGTGATGTGATATGCAATATAATATAATATAATATGTTATATTGTATTATAATATAGGATGCCACAACATAGTGTAGCATCATGCATTATAGCATACTATTGTGTATAACTACTTATTATTTAGCATATTTTAGTTTGTTATAATATGAAATAGTAGAGTTTGTACTGGTATAATTCATAAAAATACTGATTTATAGGCTGAGATGATGGGATTTGCACAAATTTAAGGTAAGCTTTAGGGAATATCATTGGGGGTCAGCTATGGTGTGTCATTTAATCAAAAGAATGGAATTTTGCATTCAAAATAAAGTTCAATTTTCAACAAAATTTTATAAAGTTTTTGCTTAAAGTGATTCATTTTAAGGTGTACTATAAGATAATATAATATATGAAAGCATATTAAAATATAATGTACATAATAATATAACTTCACATATATATGAATGTAGTGGAGTGTTACTAAATGTTATTATACATTTTAGTATGTTTTACTTTTGTTATAATACATTGGGTCAAAACTCACAAAAATGTAAATTTGAAGGTTTAGATAGAAGAATTTGGCCAAATTCACAGCACACATGAAGAAGCAACACCAAAACTATAATAGGAAAATAACAATTTTACATCCAAAATGAACATTATTCATATTTTGAGAAAATTTTGTTATTTGTTCCTTTTCAGTGATTCTAATGAGGCATAATGTTAGACAATATATTATATTGTACAAATTATATAACATCATATATTATAAAAATATAGTGTGGTAATTCAAACTATAATATGTTTAGCATGATATTGTATAGTTAGTTTGAGCTTACACCATCACAATTCATAAAATGTTCATTACAATGTTAAGATAATGTAATTTGAAAAAAAATACATTATTATGCATTTAGTTGAATTATTAAAGGTGTGCATAAGAGAAGAAATAAGATTTGATGAGAATTCCATGTCAAGGACATGGAGGAAATTTGACATGTGACTAAGGCATAGAAGAATAAAATCTTTTAGGGATAAGGTTTGAATTTCATTTGATTATATAATTTATGGAAAAAGATCGCAAGGATAAGAATCTATAAACCATGATTAAGATCAAATTGACTTTAATTTATTTTATTTTAATTGATATAGAGGCATATCTGCTAGAGATATGGGCTCGAGTTCACTGAGGATTGGGTATATGAACCTTCCACTAAGGAAGCAGGTTCAGGCTATTCATTGGGGATTGGGATTTGAGTTTGATTTCATAGATTTGTTTGGGGATGTATCCGCTAGGGGTAAAAGTTTGGTTGGATTTGCTTGATTTATACACTTTTGGAGGCGTTGGTTTAATTTGGCTCCATTGGGGAGGTCAGTTTTGAATTTGATTTATTTGCTTGACCTATTTATATATGATTTGGGGCTCCACTAGGGAGAAGGGTGTGATTTTACTCCAGAGAAAATTAGATTGGGTTTAATTTCATCTGAGTTAATGTATGGACCTTGTTAGTGTGCGATGGACCCATTGAGATGGGTCTATATCAGCCTTGACCTACCAAAGGTTTACAAATCCAAAGGGATAGTCCATTGGATATGGGGTAGAGCCAGCCAACCTAAGGGTTTCTCTTTCGGTGTGCAATAGCTGTGCTAGGAAGAAGGTGTAGCAGACTTACATCTTCTAAAGCGAGGAACAATCACTAGGGTGAGCTGTTGGGTGCCCAACAAATCGAACCTGACCTAGGGCGACTATTGAGTGAATTTCACTGGGGACTTATGTCAACTCAAAGTAGTCAAGATTAATTTTATCTTAAATTCATGTGATTTCATATGGTTTATTTGGTTTTGTTTAATTTTGAATTGAAGGCATATTCACTGGGGATGTGAGCTCGATCAAATTTGATAGATTTAATTTATGGACCATGTCGGTGTGCAATGGACCCACTGAGAATAAGCTATATCAAAATTGTCCTATCTCAGATTTACAAATCCAAAGGGGTACTCTACTGGCCATGGGGTAGAGCTTGCCAACCTAAGGGGTTACCTTTCAGTGTGCAATGGTTGTGCTAGGAAGAAGGTGCAACAGACTTACATCTTTTAAAGCAAGGAACAACCACTAGGGTGACCTGTTGGTAGCACAATAAATTAAACTTGACTTAGGGAAGACTACTGAGTGAATGCTGTCGGGGACTTATATCAACTCAACAGTAGTCAGGCGACTCCTATAGGGAGTTTTGCTGACATTGCCCTAAAGATAGGATGCCTTCTCAAGAAAGGTATCTCTATGGGTGTCCTCTTATTCCATAAGTGAATATATATTTTGTTTATATGTTTGCGTGAACCTTATTGGTGTACGAGGGACCACACTAAGAAGGTACTATGTCAGCCTTAAATTATCTCAAGTTTACTAGACTAAGGCTGACATACATCCACATGATGGATTCTCCAACCACAGTGGTTTAGGAAGGAACTTTCCGATAGTAACCTAGGTAGTGTCTAAATGGGGTCGTAAAGGATGTTATCCAAATATAGTGCCCATAGGGGAGGTGCTGCTAGGGACATTATCCTAAGCCCTAGAAAGGAAAGGCTATAAGTTTATAGTGGCCAACTCAATAAGAAAACATAGCAGACTTACATTTGCCATGAGTCATGTATCCTAAGGTGCGAGAACCAATTAACCTAAGGTGTATCCATCAGCATGAGTGTGGATCAGTCAGCATAGTGAGAACCAACCAACCTAAGGTGCCCATCAGTGTGCAACAATCAATCTGGAAAGAAAGCATGTAGGCTTACAACCTTCCAAGTGGAACTGATCATTGAGATAGTCTATCATCGATGGGACAGATGCTATTTGAGATAGAGCGACTACTAAGGGGGACCCCTGAGGAAGAACTAGACCCAAACTTGAAGTAGTAAAGAGGGAAGGAGCCGCTTGGGGACTTATCCTAAACCTCAAATATACTCGACCCAGTTAGTGCACGGAAGCTAATCCAAGAAGAAAGTGTAGCAGACTCACATCCTCTTAAATGAAACCAACTTGAGGTAGCCTACCAGCCACGTAGTAAGCCATGCCAAATTAACAAGGCTCCCATCGATGAGCATGGCCAAGTAAAGAAGGAAAGCATAAAAAATGTACATCCTCCAAAGCAAGAAGACCACTAGGGGTGACACGTTAGCCCGACCTAGTGTAGATACTAAGTGAGTGTCGCTGAGGTTGTTATCTCAACTTAGAGTAGCCTGAGATAAAAGATATGTGTTTATTTTATATGTTTGTGTGTAGTTTGTGTTTTATTGTGTCAATGAAAGATAGGATGTTGCTCGGGTTCCTTACTCATACCTAAACACATCATGGCAGATTCACAAATAAGAATTCTTTTAATATGGAACATACTGAATTTGAAATGGAATTTTCATTGATGGTAATTATTTTTAAACATAATTTATATTATTTCTTTAAGTAGAGCCTGTTGATTGGAAGCATTGGGTGCTCTCCCTTATGATTAATAAGCTGATAAGATCCTTTTTGGCAGGCCTTCTCTATGGCAAAATGGCCTTTCCAAGTGGGTTTAAACATGTCTCCCATCTTACACCGGGCAATAATAGGTCTCCTTAGATTTAAAATAAGCTCTCCTACGTGAAAAGATCTTGATAGGACCAACTTATTATGAGCTTGAATCATTTTAGCTTCGTACAACTTGAGGTTTTAGCATGCCATCAAGCGTCTATCCTCCAAACCATTAAGCTTTTCTAACCATAATTTGGCATTCTTGTCTATTGTGACCTTGCTACCCACAACTATCCTTAGTGAAGGGAGTTTGACTTCTAATGGTATAATGACTTAGGACCCATACACTAAGGCGAAAGGAGTAGACCAAGTTGGAGTTCTATATGTGGTGCGGTAAGCCCACAAGGCTTCAACTAATGGCTCATGCCACTATCACTTATTGTTATCAAGTACCTTATTCAGTATTTAGATGAGAGTTTTGTTGAAGGCTTCTGCTAAGTTATTTGCCTTCAGGTAGTTTATGGTAGAATATCTTTAATCTATATTGTGTCTTCGGGCAAAGTTATTGACCTCGGTGCTCTTGAATGCAATACTATTATCAGATATAATTCATCGAGGCACTCCGAACCTATATTTGATATGGTTTCTAAAAAATTGAAGCACATATTGAGCTATGACCTCTTTGAGGGGAATCACCTTTACCCATTTGGAAAAGTTGTCAGTAGTAGCTAAGATGAACCGATGACCCTTAGAAGGAGGATCAATCAGACCCACTAAGTTGGTACCCTAACACTCGAATGGCCATGAGGCTTGTGTAGGATGTAGAATTTTGGGTGGTTGGTGTAGGGACATACCATGTATTTGACATAGGTGGTATCGCCTAGCCGTATCCATGCAATCTTTGATCATCAATGACTAGTAGTATTTTATTCTCTTAGTTTTCATCTTCGGACAAGATTGGTTGGCTCTACATAATCTTGAGTGTACTTTGATCATGATCTTACGGGCTTCGTGCATGTCTAAATAATGTAACCACGTATGATCAAAAGATCGCCAATACAAGACACCATCCATAAGAGCATAGGAAAGTGCTCTCTACTTCACCTGATGGGCTTGGGACTTCTCTTGGGGTAGTTATCCTTTATTTAGGTAATCCCTGAATGGTTTCCTCCAATCTAACTCCTCATTCTTCTTGGCAATGGCAACCTCCCATTCAAGAGAGTACTTTTTTATGAGTTCAATATCAATAAGGGATACGACTTGTCTATTTTGGACCTTTATTGATATGGACTCATCCTTCGAACATGCCAACTCCTTCGCAAGCTTAGCTAATGCATACGCTGTGGCATTCTCTCCTCGAGGAATCTTATAAATGGTAATCTCTGGGATTTGGGCCAAGAACTCCATGGTGTACTTATGGTGGTGTTGGAGCTTGGGCTTTATAACCTTATAGGACCCAGTGATTTGGTTGATAACTAGTTGAGAATATTTGAAGATGTTAATGTTCTGGATGCTTAGAGTAAAGGCTAACTCCAGACTAGCAATCAGATCCTCATATTTTACTTTGTTATTTGTGCAAGGATTGGACAAAAGATATGAGAATCTCATCACATCACAGTTTAGAGTTAAGAGAACTATTGCTACCCCTACCTTTCTTGGAATAGTAGATTATTATTCTTCTTCTATTTGAGAGGAAGCCGCACATCAAAGTACATCTCACAGTAATGAATTCTAGTATCCTCTAAGTTCATGATTTGTTCATTAGGGTGATCGTCACTAAGTAAAGAGTCAGCGGGAACTGGGTGTGCTGCTAAAAAAATTGCTAGCACTTGTCCTTTCATCGCACGGAGGGGTACAAGGTAATGTTAAACTATGAGAGGATCATGGACCATGCCAACCATTCGGATAGCATCAATCATGTCATGAGATACTATAGTGGATTGATCCTAGAGATCAAGTTTACCTTATGAGAAAGCATGTAGTGCTATAGCTTTTGGGATGCAAAGATTAAAGCTAGGCAATGCTTTTCAATGGGTGGATAATTAGCCTCAATATGGATTAGACGATGGCTAAGGTAGTAGAGTGTATTTTCTTTCCCTTTGTCATTTTCTTGGGCCAATAAAATACCAATGGAGTAGTCTAACACAATAGTGTAAAGCATAAGCGACTTGCCCGAGATAGGGGCTGCTAGAATCAATGCCATCATCAGGTAATGCTTGATGTCTTCGAAGGCATGCCCACACTTGTCATCCCACTTGAACTTGGCATCCTTTTTGATAACTATTGAGAATGGCTGACATCTTCTTGATAGGTTGAATATAAAGCATTTTAGATATGCCAACCCTTGGAATGATCTGAATTGAGTTAAACTTTTAGGGGGTGGCATTTCTAATATTGTCTAACTAAGTTATTGGTTTCAATTTCTTTCTGTATGTCGGGCGTGGATCTTCTTTAGTTCCTAAGTTAATTTCCTTGAGCTCGTTGATGGTTGACATGATCTCTTCTTCAAACTTTGGTGGTGCATCTTTGATTTTAAAATCATCTAGATAATCTAAAGTTTCTAAGCACAGCTCCTCATATGAGTTAATGTGATTTGAAAAGAACCTATCAAATTCCAAATGATCGGAGATGACTATGCAGTAATCATCATCATTGATTGGACCCACTGTATCGAATCCTAGTCTTGGTCTTGATTGAAAGCTTTTGCATTTGTTCTTCCATATTCTTTTGAAGTAGTCTGACTTATGCTTTGATGAAGTATGTGGGATTAACCCATTCTTTGCTAAATTATGAACACAAGGAAAGTACCAATCAAAAGGTAATTCTATTAAATATTTATATGAATCATCCTCAAGTTCTACATCAACTTCTTGACTTGAAGATGATGCTCTCAGAAAGAACCTCTAAGTCTTCACACTGTGGATGACATAGTGGCTTCCTTAACTACCAAACCCTCAACTTTTTGAAAGGAAAGTGGGGTTAGAGCTAAGGTTCCCAATTGATGCCTAATTGTTTTACATATAGACTTGGATACACTTATTCTTTGCTTTGGAGCCTGATCTTCATTGCTATATGGCTCAAGTGTCACCTCCAAGGGAATCTACTCTTGAGAAGAGCTAGGGTGTGCTAACCATATAAGACTCATCCTATGAACTAGATTCTAAGTCTATATGGATAGCGGTGTACTAGCTGGTACATATCATCTGGGTGACAAAAGAGGTTTTCCACCCCTGAGACTGCCTCTTCCTCTGCCTAGTGGAGGTCAGGTCATCCTACCCATATGTTCAAATGGAATAACGAACTATGGGAGGAATCGATTGTCAGGCTCCACTTCCACCTCCATGTCTATTTTCGCTCCCTTTTATTTTTTTCATTTTCTCTCTTCTTTTCTTTTTCTTTTTTTCTTTCTAATTCTTTTTCTATTATTTTAAACTTTGACCAAGTTCATGAGAATAGACTTGTTGATTTTGATGGAGGTAGTAAGCCGCATCCTCATATATCTTTGACCTCTGAAATGTAAATGAGATCTCCTTTGACATAGTAGATGATCCCACCTCTCTGAACTTCATACCGATGTAGAGGATGGATGCTCTCATGGTCCATGATCCCAAGCAAAGTGTTGAAAGATGTATCAATTTATAATGTGAAACTTGGCTTGATCTTCATCTATCTCCAAGGTCAACACTATGGATCACGAGTCGTTGACCTCACTTTGTAGACTCAATCTTCCCATCTTAGACTTAGTCTTTAGACACCTAAGACTTCCTAGTCATAAGACACTTCTAATAAATAGGTAAACACTTAACTAAGCCTAAGACTTAGAATGGTTAACCATAGGATTAGGTTATGCCTTAGGGATTAGGATGATCACCTACACAACCCAAATCCAATCCATGTTCACCTTCTCAAACCTCAAGTTCAATTCAAACCTCAAATTCAAATCCAAATCCAAACCCAAATTCCAAAACCAAATGATTGAAGCCCATGATCAATCCAAACTTGAAACCCTTCTAAGCAATATGACCTATCCATGGACTTAGACAAATCTTAATCAAATCAATCCAAAATCAATTGATTTTCTCATAATCAATTTATATCTTCAATCAAACTTTATAAATATAAATCAAATCTACATTCAAATGACCAAAACTAAATCAAATAAAAAATAAAACCCTTCCCCAGCATATGTCTATCCATGGACTTAGCCAAATCTTAATCCAAATCAAGTCAAACTCAATTGCTTTTCCACAAATCAATCATATTTTCAATCATCTTCACAAATTTAAATGAAATATACATTTAAATCATCAAAACTAAATCAAAAAAATCAAAATCAAACTACATGACCCAACTCATGGACTTAACCAAATTCCTTCATTCCAAAACCCAAATTCAATTGATTTTCTCATGAATCAATCATACATTCAATTATATTCACAAATATAAATGAAATCTACAATCATCAAGCCAAACCAAATCAAAGTCAAACCCAACTAAACCCCTTTTGACTTGAAATGTTCAAAATGAACCAAACCCATTTGAACCCCCAATTGAAATTGAATTTCAACTAAATCAATCTCAACTAAAACAAACTCAACCCAAAATCAAGCCAAAACTTTCCACTTGATCCAAAGTGGCCAATTTGACCTATTTGAGCTATGATCCTACCCAAGTTGGATTGAACCAAGCCCATCAAAACCTCCCATCATGATTGTTGATCACCCTAAGTTGATTAAATTATCACATCACACAAGTTTGGTCATTTGATCAAGTCAACCCTTAACCCATATGAACCCAAACTATCCAAATTGGAACCTATGCCAAATCCCTTGAAAACCAATGGTTCATACCAAATCAAAATCAATATTTGAATATGACTTGGCTCTTCTGAGTCAAACCAAACCCAATTGGCCCTCTTGACCCAAGTTAACCCAAATTGACCTAATAGATAAATTATTGTTCAAATATAAACCAAATTGATTGCAACCAATGGCTCAAGTTCATTCTAAATTGATTGTTTAACTTAACCAAAGCCATGATTGGGCCCAATTGAACCCAATTGACCTACTTAGCCCAAATTTACCTAAAGGGTCAAGTTGACTAAATCAAAACCAAATCCAAATTAATTGAAACCAAAGCCTATAATCATCTTCAATTGGTCACTAAACCCAAACAACCCAAAATTTGGCCAATGTGGTCAAATTGTTCAACAACCCATTTGACTCAAAATGAATTCAAATGAGCCAAAATCAAATCTAAACCATACTAAACCAAACCAATTTGAACATCCCAAATGATCATATTAACTTGATCGAACTCTTAGTTTGACCCAATTTTACCAACTGGTCAACTTGCCCAACCTAACCAAATTTTACCTAAATGAGTCAAATTGAGCCAAACCTAACCATATCAACTCCAATTGATTAGAAATTTGGGCTAACCCACTTTTGGCTAATTTCTAATATACCCAAATCAAATCTAATGCAAAATGATCATTCTACCCTTGGGTTAAGGGAATCACATGAGATAAATCACCCATGTAAGTGGTCATTTCAATTCATTGACTCGTTGGTACTCTCTCAATGGTCCACCTAAGCAACTACGACATTGCCCAACCTGACCCAAGGGGTGGTTTGGTTGGCCATGACCCATGGGAGGTGAAATCAACTCCCTTCCCCATCGAAGAATTTGAAACCCATAGGACACCCAAGATTCCTATTTTACCGACCACCTCCACCTTCAACCAACCATGTTGAGCCAACTCATCCTGGCCACACCATAACTCACGAGATGGTCCTTCCACGAAGCCAAACTTGATCCAACCATTCAATCAAGAGGAAGGGGTATACACCCATATTTCCACTCAAATACAATCATTCTTGAGCCCTAGCTATGAGCTACTAGGGCCATTCCCTAAGCTCCCAAGCTTGTTTCGATCAAAAATGCCATTCTCTTCCATCTCAAATAGGACACTCCAATTTTATGACCTTCCCATTTCTTCATCAAGCTCAAATTAACTATGCACCTTCTCTTGGCCTCATCAAGCAATGAATCTCCCTCCCAAGCTTCTCGAACACGGAGGTGGGACATTGATCAAAGGCGAGCTCCAATCGGTTCATGGCCTTCTGAGTGAACATCAAGGAATTGATCCAATTGCTGGTCAATAGAGCTTCATCTCCAGTAGATGAAGCTTCCTCAATCATTTGAGCCATCAGTCTTAAGCTCTGGCAAGGTATGCTTTCGAAATGGATCCTTAGTCAAAAATGGGTTGGAGCTTTTTGAAGAAAACTTGCATCTCATGTGATCTTGACCATTGGATCTCCTCTGATCGATGTCGAGAAGGTGTGGGATCCTTTTGAGTTGATCTGAGCTCAGGTAAGCTCGGATCAAGTGAGCAATGGTGGATGGACTCCATTCTCCCTCACTCGTGTGATGTTAAATCATGCACCGTCCATTCCGCATTATCAGAACAGACGGTCATGATTAGATCCACTAGATCGATCTGATTTAATCCTATTAAGCTATGTATTAATCATAGCCTTCTGATTTTAGATTGGGTGGCAAACAAAAAAGCACATCCATTAATACGTGGTCGTAAAAAAAAATTATAAGTAGCCAATCTGCGTGCCATGTGGAAAGCATGCCGTAGCCACATGGCGCTAGGATTGGCTTAATTAATCATTTTAATGGCTTCTAAAAATCATAAAAACATAGAGAAATAAAAAAATTCAAATAAATACTCATTTTAAAGGTATTTTAGAGAAAAATTAATTAAAATGATCTTAACTAATTTTAAATAGTAATTAAGATTTAATTACAAAATTAATTAGCTTAATTACTCTTTAATTACTTGAGCAATTAATCAAAATTTTTGGGTTAATTTAATGGGATGACCTCCTCCCATGATTTTCTTGGGATTTATTACTCACTTAATTAAGAAAATTGACTAATTAAACCTTAACTACTCTTTTAAGTTTATTAATTATTAATTAATTCCATGAAAAGTAATAAATTAGTTAATTAAGTTTATTAATCATTTTTTAACAGTAAGTGAACTAAGGAATAGGGTTGGGACCCCTTTCCTTAAGATCATTTCACCCTTTTTTAAATGAAATTAATTAAGATTTAACTAATTAATTAAATCACTTAATCAAATTAAAATCATAATCACATCAGACCTTAATTAATTAAATCATGGGAGATCTTTAGGTGTTTAATAACTAAAAGTTTAATGAAATTATGGTTAGTACATGTGTGGAAAACCATCAAAGTAATTAATTAAGTCCCTTAATCTAATTAACTATTAATCATGAGCCAATTGCATTAGGCCCCTTTATTTTCTAGGATCATTGCAAGTTTATTTTCCATGCATATCATGTTGGTACATAATTATTTAGTTAATTACTTTAAGGTGGCATAAGTAAGGGTACTTAATTCATCTAATTAAGGGTTCAACCTAATTAACCCATAAAATCAACTTAATTACATTTCCTTTAATTAAATCAAATTAGTAATGTGGGAATGAGTTTAAAACAACAAGTGATGATTTATCTTCTATTCTTTAAATCAAATCAAATTCAAAACTTAATTAATAAAGAAGCTTTGGTTTGCTTTAAATAATGTTATTTGTTTTGATTGTCCTTAAGAACTAGTTTGGTTGAATGAGTCTCATGCTTATATTTGCCTCTTTCCAATCATGTTAAATTTGGTATGTCATTTCAATTCATGCATCCATCTTTTCTTAATCAAGTAAAATAAAATTGATTTCCTTTATGTAAGCTTCAATGTGTTGATTTAATTTAATATATGTGTGGCTATTATCATTATTAAATCAAAATGTATTTTTAACAGCTTATAAATGAATAATAATATGTGTTATGATGCTAATTATAAATACATAAGAAATTCATGTCCTTATAGCTTAAGTGTATGAATGTTGAGTTCTCTTTCCTCTATTCAAGTGTTGATTTATATAAGATTGAATGGTAATGGGTATATAGTCGGGCATCCAGGAACATGAGGCTTTAGCTAGTCCCAAGGAGGTCATTATTACTTCACTTCACTAGTTTAACAATGGCGCATTACCCATTTGATTTCATTCTTATGTATTTCAACATTAGAATTTGGATAGAGCTTTAATTCATATATATATATATAAATGATTCAATCAAAAAAATATATATACAATTTTTGCATGGTTTTGTTTCCCTCATTTATGTATACATCCATGTGTGTCCAAGAAAAGCAAGTATATAGTCTGGACATCCAGGAATACAAGGCTTTAGTTAGCCCCAAGGAGGTCATTTTATTACCTCACTTCCCTAGTTTAACAATGACACGTACTTTCCTATGTTATTGTACATGTATATGTATATGTGATTAGTGAATGAAAATCCCATTTTACATTAAAACTACATTCATTCATAATTAACTAAGTGGCTGAATTAATTAGCCATATGATTTGGTGCTTACTTCCTATGTTCATGTATACGAATTTACATATGTTTGAATGCAAATGGGTATATAGTTTGGACATCCCAGGAATATGAGGCTTTAGCTAGCTCCAAGGAGGTCATTTGATTACCTCACTTCCCTGGTTTAACAATGACACATGCCTATTTAATATCATTCTTATGTCCTTTTTGTATAAGAATTTGGATAAAGTCTTAAATTAATATGTTTAAATAATTCAATCAAATAAAATATAAATTCTAAACATACACATGTATTCATCATTTAGGTGAGCTAAAATATGTTGCATGTATTGCTACACTTAGGATTAAATCATATGCATATTACATGTGAGAAGGAATGATTTAATATATGTCTTGTGATAGTAATTTAATTAAATTAATCTTAAGATGCCTTTTATTTTGAATATGATTTTTTAAAGTGAACCTAAACTTAGGATTTATTAAATCATTTAATAAGCCATTCACTAAAGAGAACTAAATCAAATTAATATACTTTTGAAAGTGACTTAAGATAGAGTTGAAAGAGGGCAATCCTCTTTTCCTCTCTTTATAACACTTAGTTGCTAAGTGTAATCAAATGAAACAAAATATAACACAAATTAAAATTCTCAAATCAATTAAACTACTTCAAGTGAAATCAACCTTTCATGTTAAATTTAATCCTTCTATGCTTAGAAAATACAACACTAATACTAACAAGACTTACCACAGAAGCCTTAATACACACATTAGAATTAAGTCACCACTTATAGCTCTAAGTTAGGATGGTGTATGATGTGATGTATGTTTTGTTTTATGATGTATTATTTTAGATTGGATGTTAGTGTATGCTTCATAGGCGGATGATAGGCCAATATTAGCCTAATCATATTTTTCTATAAGGGATTATGCTTAAGGGATGCTTAAAAATAAATGTAAATGCTCTTTTTTGTGGTTGCTTAAATCCTTAAGTATAATCCAAGTTAGGAGGTGAGCTTAGTTACATGTGTAGGGTCTAAGTCCAAATTATAAATACAACTACTTGGGATTATATGTATATTTAGCTAACCTCTATTTTAGGTGTAGTTAGATTTACTTTTCCCACATAAATATAATTTTTTTGCAATAGGAATTAGGATTAGTGCTATGGGGATTAGGATGAGCGGTGGCAGAAGGCTTTGTCTTGGGGTGCCACATGATGCCTTTGAAGCAAGCACCATCCAAATCAAGAAGGAACCAAATCAAAATGGAGATATGAAGAAAGAAGACCCCATAGCATTTAATACAATTATAATTATTCTTTCATATTCCGGGTTATAAGGGTAGAGCTCATTACCTCTTTTCTCTCTTTGGGTTGTATGGTACCCGAACCTCTTTTATTCTTTTATGATAGTTTATATAATTGTTTGATGTTATGTTTTACATTGTGCATTAGGTTGGAATGCTTTTCATAGTTTCTTAAATGATTGATGCTTTAATGTGTGGCTTGGATATGATTAGTCTCTTAGGATAAAAATAACTTTTCTACCCAACTAATCACTCATAACTAAATTTTAAACAACTCATAACTTCATCATAAAGCCTAAGACATAAATAAGATAATTAAAAGATTTAGCAACCCCTTAGTTGTATGGTATGTGTTTACATCATGCATGCATATTCTTTCTCTCTTGAACATGAAGGATCTCCATCCTTGCATGATAAAGGAATGTTTGACTGTGAGGGCATCCCTTGGTGGAGAACACCTTCTTCTAGTTGATTTGACCCATAACCTATTTCATCATGCATTTGGGCATAGAAAATCCTAAAGCCTCTATCAAAATGATATTCTAAAATGAAATAAAATTTGAAAAGATTTTGCATTTATAGATTAAGTCATATTCTCATACCACTCATGCTCTAGTATATTAGAGAGTGTGTTTAGGACTTTAGTCTCTTTCTAATTAAATATCTACCCTAGTTATCTTGCAAATCATAAGACCAGACTACATGGTTTTAAAATCATAGGAGGAGTTAGTTGGCGGCCACTCCACATGGTTATAAATCTAGAAGCGGGCAATTTATAAAATAAAATAAACTAAAATAAATAAAAAATAAACTAAATAAACCTAAACATATAAATTTACTTGATTTTAAAAAATAAAAAATAAAAAAATAAACTAAATAAACTAAAACCTCAGGTTTACAATTTAAAATAATAAATAAAAATAAAGCAAAAAAAACCAAACCAAAACCACAAATAACTAACCACAAACTAAATCCACAAAAAACCTAAACTCTAAATGACCCTAAACCAAACCACAGCCCCAAAACTAAGCAACCCTAAACCTGAGCCTAAAACCTAAAATAAACCTTAGCCTAAGCACAAACCCTAAACCCAAACCTAACTAAACAAAACTAAACCCTAAAACCTAAAACATGAAAACTAAATAAAATAAAATATAACAATAAAAAAACTTAAAAATGAAAAAAATAAAATAAAATAAAATAAAAACTAAACTAAACTAGGCCTAAAACTAAAAATAAAATAAAAGCTAAACTAAAATAAAATAAATAAAACTTAAACTAAACTAAAGATAAATAAAAAACCTAAAAACTAAAATAAAATAAAACTAAACTTAAAATAAAAAATAAAATAAAACTAAAATAAAACTTAAATAAAAATAAATACAAAATAAAATAAACCTAAACTAAAAATAAAAAAAAAACTAAAACCTAAAAAATAAATAAATAAAATAAACCTAAACCTAAATTAAAATAAATAAATAAACTTAAACCTAAACCTAAAATAAATTAAAATAAACTCTAAAATAATAAAATAAACTTAAAATATAAACCTAAAAAAATGATAAATAAACCTAAAATAAAACCTAATAAACCTTAAAAAAAATAAACCTAAACTAAATAAAATAAAACTTAAACCTAAAAAAATTAAAATAACTAAACTAAAATAAACCTAAACTAAAAAATAAACTAAAATAAAAAAAACTTGGGCGATAAAATAAACCAAATAAATAAATAAACTAAATTAAAATAAAATAAACCTAAATAAAATAAACTAAAATAAATAAAATGGACTAAATAAACTACTAGGCTTGGTTTTAAAGAACCACTGACCCTAAACTGAGCCATAGCCTAGATCCTAAAACAACTCTAACCCTAGCCTAAAACCTACCCTAGGCTAACCCCTAAACCATGCCCAGAAACTGACCCCAACACTGGCCATGAGCCACCCCAGGCCCACCTAAAACCTAGGCCACTACCCAACCATAACCTGGGCTGACCTGGCCTAAACCTAAGGCCCTAAGTGAAACCCTGGGCCCTGGGCTGACCCTGAGCCCCTGAGCCACTGAAAACCTGACCCTAAAGCCAGGCCACTGACCAGGCCAAACTGACCTGAAACCCCCAGAGCCCCTAAACCTGACAAGTAAATAACCTAACTAAGATAAAATAAATCTAAACCTAAATAAATAAAATAAAATAAATCTAGGCCTAAAAAGATAAATAAAATAAAATAAAAACCTAAAAACCTAAATCTAGGTAAAAAAAAAATAAACTAAGATAAAAAACCTAAATAAAATAAAAACTAAATGGACTAAAATAAAATAAACCTAAAATAAAATAAATATAAAATAAATAAAATCTAAAAAATAAATAAAACCTAAAAATAAATAAAAAATAAAACCTAAACCCTAAACTTAAAATGAAAACATAAACTAAAATGAAAATAAAATATATAAAATAAAATAAACCTTAACCTAAACTAAAATAAACTAAACTAAAATAAATAAAACCTAAACCTAAACCTAAAATAAACTAATCCTAAACCTACTAAAAAAAAATAAAATCTAAAAAAAAAAACCTAAACCTAAACTAAAAAATAAAACTTTAAAATAAACCTAAAAAAAAATCTAAAAAACTAAACTTAAAAAAATAAAATAAAAAACATAACCTAAACCTAAAAATAAAAAATAAAAAACCTAAAAAAAAAAATAAAAAAATAAAACTCTCTAAAAATAAACCAAAAAAACCTAAACCTAAAAATAAAATAAATAAAAATAAACTAAAATAATAAAGTAAACTAAATATAAATAAAAAATAAACCTATATGAAAATAAAAAAATAAAATAAACTAGATAAATAATAAATAAACTAAATAAACCTAAACCTGATTTACTTAATTGAAAAAAACCATAAATTTTAAATCAAACCATAAACCCTAAATGCTAAACCCACAAACCCTAAACTAAACCCTAAAAATAAACCTCCCCAAACCCTAAACCCTAAACCCCTAAACCCTAAATAAACCCAAACCTAAACCTAAAAAAAATAAATTAAAAAGTAAACTTAAACCCTAAAACCTAATAAACTACTACACCCAGAATGGAGAACCTTGATGGCGGGAATATCACTGAACTTGGCTTAGTCTAGATCGGTGGTGGATGTGGCAGAGGTTGATTATCATAGTGGTGGTGATCCCAGTGGTTATATATAGGTGGTGGGCGGAGCAGTGGTAATAGAGGGGAGGAGACGACGGTTACTGTGTGGTGGCAAAGGGAGAGATCGGGGATATGATGGTGGATTTCGCTACTCGAATGGCCGAGGTGGTTTGATAGAGCTAGAAGCGAAGCGACCAATCCAATCCTGCTTATGGAACTATGTCTTCTACGAAATGATTAGTTATCTGGGGTTTTGATTTGCTCTATGCTCATTCTTTATATGTTGTCTTTTATCTTAGAAAACTTTTTTGTTACTTGGTTGATTAAAGAGAAATGTTGAATCAATTTGTTCTCTCTTGAAAAAAAACCCAAACCAAACTAAAAACCCTAAATTTAAAACCCCAAACCTAAACCCAAACAAAACTATAACCCTAAACCTCAAACTTTAAACACTAAACCTAAATCCTAATCCTAAACCCAAACCTAAACTAAAACCAAACCCTAAACCTGATTTAATTTAAAAAAAACCTTAAACCCACAAATCCTAAATCTTAAACCCAACCCTAAAACTTAAAATCCTAAACCTAAAACTTAAACATTAAACTAAACCTAAACCTAAAACCATTACTAAACTAACCTACTAAATCATAAATCTTAAAACCTTAAACCCAAACCCTAACTAGCCCTCTTTAAACCACAATCCTAAATCCACCCAGCCTTACTAAACTTTCCTAAACCTCATCTTAAACCCTACCACTTTAACCCACCCTAAACCTAAACCTAAACTATAAACATAAAATAAATAATAAAACTAAATAAATGAATAAATAAAATACCTAAACTAAACTAACCTCCTAAAAATAAATTAAAATAATAAAATCAAAATAAAATATATTAAATAAACTTATCTAAACTAAAATAAATTAAAATAAAACTATATAAAAATAAATATAATAAAATAAAAAATAAATAAAATAAATAATAAAATGAATAAAAATAAACTAAATATATTAAAAAAAACCCTAAAAAAAAACCTAAACTTAATAAAATAAATAAACCTAAACTAAATAAATAAACCTACCCTAAACCAAATAAACTAAACTAAACCTAAACTATAAATAAATAAAATAAACCTACCTAAACTAAAAAAATAAAACTAAATTAAACCTAAAAAACCTAAGAACTAAACTTAAAAAATATAAAATAAACTAAATAAAAATAAAAAATAAACCTAAACCTAAAAAATAAAATAAAAAATAAAATAAAACTCATTAAAATAAATAAACCTAAAAATAAACTAAAATAAAATTAGACAAAAAAATAAACCTAAAATAAATAAACTAAACTAAATAGAAAAGATAAACTAAATAAAATAAAAAAATAAAGTAAACTAAAATAAATAATAAATAAACTAAATATACTAAATAAACATATACCTACTTGGTTTAATTTTTTTAAAAACTTTAAAAAAAATCCTAAACCACAAAAAACCCTAAACCTAAACCCAAAAAAAAATCCTAAACCCTAAACCCTAAAGAAAACATAAAACTTAAACCACAAACCTAAGCCCAAACTCTAAAACCTAAAAATGCTAAACATTAACCCCAAACCTTAAACTTAAACATAAAGTAACTAAATAAATTAAAATAAACCTAAACCCTAAAACCTAATAAACTAAACCTAAACTAAACCATAAGAATGTAACTTTGACACAGAACATCACCATCATCCATGCTAGTTTAGATCACGGTGGTGGAGGCAAAAAGCGGAGGTGGCTTATCGTAGTGGTGGTGGGGATTTGGAGGTCTTAATGGATATGGAGGTGGTGGTGGTGGTTATGGAAGGCCGGAGGTTATACATGGTGGGGGCGGAGGGAGAGATTAGGGATATGATGGTGGATCCTGCTACTCAAGGGGCCGAGTTAGTTCTAATGGGAACTGGAGAAACTAAAGAACGGTCGATCCGATCTACTGCTTATGGAACTGTCTTTACAGTAGAGATAGTTCTATTTATCTAAGGTTTTTGGTTTGCTCTATGCGAGCTCATTTTTTATCTATGTCATCGCTTGTGCCTTAGAAAACTCGGTGTGTTACTTGGTTGAAGATTTTGAATTTTATCTCTATTTAAAAAAACTAGAAACCCTAAACCCTAAACAAAAACCTACCACTAAACTAAAACCTAAACCAACCACAAACCCTACACTACTAAACCCTAAACCTTAAACCCACAAACCCTAAACCCTAATGATAAACTAAACCCAAACCTACACAAAACCTATCTACCTAAACCTAAACCCTAAACCACAAATAAAAAAACTAAAATAAAATAAAAATAAATAAATAAAATAAATAAAAACTTAAAACCAAATAAAATAATAAAATATTAAATTAAAATTAAAACTTCTAAACTAAAAATAAAAAAAAAAACTAAAATAAAATAAAATAAATAAAAACTAAACTAAAATTAAAATACCTAAATAAAATAAAAATAAAACTAAAAAATAAAATAAACTTAAAATAAAAATAAAATAAAAATTAACTAAAACTAAACCTAAAAGTAAACATAAAAAATTAAAATGTGAAAATAAATAAAAATAAAATCTAAAACCCTAAACTAAGAAAACCTAAACATAAAATAAAATAAAATAAACCCACCAAAACTAAAATAACTAAATAAAATAAATAAAACTAAAAATAAATACCCAAACCTAAACCTAAACTAAATTAAATAAAATAAACTAAAATAACATAAAAACTAAAAAATAAAACCTAAATAAACCTAAAATAAAACCTAAACCTAAAATCTAAAAATAAAAAAAATAAAACTAAACTTAAACTTTAAAATAATAAATAAAACCTAAACGAAAATAAAATAAAATAAAACTAAACTAAAAATAAACCTACAAATGTAAAAAAATAAACTAAAGTAAAAAACCTAAAATAAATAAACTAAATAATATAAAAATAAAAATATACCTAAAATAAATAAATAACTAAAATGAAAAAAAACTAAATGAACTAAATAACCTAAACTTAAGAGTTTACTTAATTTTAAAAAATAAAAATTAAAATTAAGAAAAATAAAAAAAAAACCCTAACCCCTAAAATTAATAATAGACCCTAAACCCT
This sequence comes from Cymbidium sinense, assembly GCA_021442155.1. Lineage (NCBI taxonomy): Eukaryota > Viridiplantae > Streptophyta > Magnoliopsida > Asparagales > Orchidaceae > Cymbidium > Cymbidium sinense. Next base: position 33,631,916 of record CM038227.1, read on the forward strand.
AAACCCACAACCTAAATCCAGCCAAAACCCCAGGCCTTAGCCACAAACCACATCCCACTCTAAAAGGCCAACCCACTCTGACCCTGACCCCAAATAACCCTACCTAAATCTGAAACTTACCACAACCCTAAATCCATACCTAAAAAAAAATGACCTACCACAAACCCCCAATGCTAGCCTAAACCCTCTAAACCCACTGACCCAAATGACTACCACTAAAAATACCCTGACTAAATAAATAAAAAAATAAACCTAAAAGATAAAATATTAAAATTAAATAAAAACCTAAAAAATAAAATAAAAAAAACTAAAATAAATAAAATAAATAAAATACACTAAACTAATTAAAAGACTAAATAAGATAAAACTAAACCTAAATAAATAAACCTAAAATAAAATAAAATAAAATTATTAAAACTAAAAAGTACATAAAAGTAAATGTAAAATAAATAAAAAAAATAAAACCTAAAATCTAAACTAAAAACCAAACAAAATAAAATAAAATAAACCATAAAATAAATAAAATCTCTAAACTACTAAATAAAATAAATAAACTAAACTAAATAACCCAAAATAAATAAAACCTAAAATCTAAAAAAATAAAATAAAACTAAACTAAACTTAAAATAATAAATAAAACCTCAAGATAAAATAAAATAAACTAAATAAATAAACCTAAACCTAAACCTAAAATAAACTAAAATAAAAAAATACAAATAAATATAAAAAAATATACCTAAATAAAATAAATCTAAAATAAACTAAAATCAAACTAACTAAATGAACTAAATAACCTAAACTTGCTGGTTTATTTAAAAATAAAAATAAACTAACCTAACTCCCTCCATGACCTAACTGTGCCTACCCCTACCCTACACAACCCTGACCACTGATCCCCCAGGCTCTCCACCTAACTCCAAACCAAACCCTAACCCCAAACTAGGCTAAACTAAACCCATACTGCCTAAACCTAAACTAACCCTAAACCACAAAACCCTAAACTAAAGCTAAATAATAACCATAAACCTAAACCCAAAATCTTAATGTTAAAAACTGAGCCAATGCCCAAAAAACTGACCATAAACCCTAAACCTAACTAAAACCTAATGCTAAACTTAATATAAATAAAACTCATCCTAAACCTAACCTAAAATTAAAACTAAAATTAAAATAAAATAAAAAATAAAAACTAAAAAAATTAAAATAAAACTAAACTACTAAAATTAAATAAACCTAAAATAAAAAAAACCTAAATAATATAAAAAAAATTAAATGTAAACCTAAAATAAAATAAAATAAAATAAAATAAAAAACCTATATAAAAAACCTAAATAAAAAAATAAACCTAAAATAAATTAATACAAAACATAAAGAAACAAAATAAAATAATAAACATAAAAATAAAATAAATAAAACTTAAACTAAACCTATGAACTAAATCACCATAAACTAAATAAAATAAAAAAAAATGAAAACCTAAACCTAAACTAAAAATAAAATATAAAATAAACCTAAATAAAAATTTAAAATCAAAACATAAAAAATTAAATGAAAACTAAATCTAAACCTAAAATAAAAAATAAAAACTAAACCTAAAATAAAATTAAACTGAAAATAAACACCATAAGCTAAATCTAAACCTAAAAAAATAAATTATAATAAAACCTAAACTAAAATAAAAATCCTAAAATAAATAAATTAAACTAAATAAAATAAAAAATAAACCTAAATAAAAAAGATAAAATTAAATAAATAAAAAATAAACTAAATGAACTTAAGCGTGTTTACTTAATTTAAAAAATAACCCTAAACCTAAAATAAACCTAAAAATCATAAACTTAAACCCACAAAACCCTAAATCCACAAACTATAAACCCTAAAACCATAAATCTTAAACCCTAAACCTAAAACACAAACCTAAACCCTAAACCTAAACCTTAAATAACCCCAAACCACAAACTAGTGTGAATCAATAAAGATGAATTAGGCGATATTAAAATTTAAAACTTAAATCTTAAATTTTAAGTTTTGAACCATTTTATAATGGTGTAAACCCCAAAGTATCTCCATGCCTTTTTTTTGGTGGCCATTAAATGCAAAAATAAACACAAATAAATGCGTCCCTAGAGGAGAAACTTACAACAATATGTACTCTCCTACAAAGGGGTGAGTACAACTCCAATATAAATTTTATAGCACAAAAAGAAAATTACAAGATAAATTTTTTTGATAAAATAAATCTCTCACAAATATACCAAGCTATCTAATTCAAAAAATGATCTCACAACTTATAAATGATCACTTACAACTTAAAAATTTTGGCAAGATAAAATTATCACTTGATAAGAAATAATAAAATAAATATCTTAAAGTGATCTTACTAAGATGTTTATGTACAATTTGTAGACTAATATAAAATTATTTCAACATAAATTCACAATGTTCTGATAAAATAAATTTCAACAAGGAATACTTTATTTTATTTTAACCAAAAAGACTCTTTCAATTAAAGCTAATGATCACAAAATACTTAAATAAAATGAGTATATGATAGATCTAAGTAGGCTAGTAAGCTTTTAATTAAAAAGAGATCTAGCAAATATGAAAATAATTTCAGCATAATAATTTAATTTAAAATGCTTAAAATATACTTCTAAAATAGATCTAAGAATAAATGAAATATTTCAAGAAACCAAAAGAAATTTGTAGGAAGTTAAAAATTTCAACAAGTTGAAATAGATCCTACAAACTATCACAAGAGTTTTTCACAAAAAAATGATTGGGAAACTTTGATGTGAAAAACAATTTCCAAAGACTAATCTGCCAAAGGGTATTAATTGGAAAGAATAAATAGATGGTGAAAATAGCATGAACAACTAAAAAGGATTAAGATCAAGAAAACAAACTCAAGTAATTTGAGAAAGCTTTCTTAGTTGAAGATGTTGAAGCTTCCAAACCAAGGATTCGATCTTACAATATTTGGAGAACACTTGGAAGGAAAATCTAAGAAATTTTCTCTTAGATTTGCTGGAGGGATTTTGAATTTTGAATAAGGAATTCTTTCATGAAGAGAATGAGGGCTATTTATAGGTAAGAGGGTCATTTTGAATTGTTTCAATAAAATATATTATTTTAACCTCATGCTATAATGTGATAATTTAATATTCAATAAAAATATAATTAATATTAAATAAATATTAAATTAAAGCAGCCAAATTTGGCTATTCACATGGTCAAGTAAAAAATAATCAAATATGGCTCTTAATATATTCAAAGCATGTAGCATGCATTCATTATTAAAATCAGCTAATGTTTGAAAAGTCATAATAATTCAATTTTAATCAAACGTGGGTCATGTGACCTATCCAATTAAAGGGAAAAATCCAAGGAATCCATTGGAGATGAAATAAGATATAAATTACTTGATTATAAAATGACTTTGGCTAAAATACAAAATTTCATATATTTTTGTTAATTTTGACATGTGACATTTAAATATTATGATATAATTTATATATAATCATACATATGTTAGCTATCATATAACCATCAAATTAAATTAAAATATTTAATTATATTAAGTAAATAAAATAATTACACTTAATAGTCATTATCATTTACTATTTTGACAATTCAAATGCTATGTATGAAACATATAATTGAATGTTAATTGATAAGATTTATAAAATTAACCTCATTAAAATAATATGTTAAGTTGTGAGAAAAATTGATTCTGTGAATAAATGCATATAACCTAAAATATTATATTTTGAGCTTCATTTATCCAATTTGATCTATCTTTCTTTCTTCTACTCTTACAATTTCCTCAAACATATTATGAGATGTATCGGATATGTAATTAGCAATTGATATATCTAAAATACATAAAACATTCATTAGAACATCATTCATTTGTCATCAAATTTGATCGATTTAATTTTTAATTAAACCCTAAAACCCTAAACCCTAAACCCTAAAAACCTGTTGGTTATAACTTCCTCAGTTGGCACTAAATACCTTTCTCTTGGGTTGGTGGATAGTGGTTTCTTCTCCAGCTTTTATTCTATTTTTTTCAGCTAGTTGGTTTGTTTCTCTCTTGAACTCAATTACTTTTTATTGGTTTTTCATGGTTGAATGGGTGGCCTTCCTAGTGAGAACTACTATTGGTTGTTGCCTTTCTAGGCCTCCTTTTAGAGAGTTTCCTGGAAACTTTTTTAGGGGTTTCCTCCCAGTTCCTTATTATTTGTTGTTGGATCTTTCTTTTGCTTTTGTATTGTGTTTGGTTATTCTCTTAGGATTATCCTTTATTGGTTGCGTTGTTTGCAACAAGTTTTATGTTGTTATTATGCTTCCTATTAGGTTAGTCTTTATTATTGGGGAAGTTTAGTTTTTTGGCTAGTCTTGGCTAGTTGTTGCTATTACCTTTCTATGGTGGTTGTTCTTCTTTTGGACCTTTGTTGTGTGGTCCTTTCTTGGTTTTCTACTTTTCCTTGGCAACTAGGGATGCATCCTTTGTTGGTTACTTATGATGGGATGTTCTCTAGTGGTTTCTTTATGGCTATTTTACTTAGTTGGTTTGGTTGGAGGACTTTTAGTTGTCATTGGAGTCTTGGTTGTTTGATTTTTTCCTTGTTGGTCTTTTCCATTTTCTTGGACAATTTGCTGAAGCCTTTTGATGTGGTGGAAAAACCTTTGCTGAGCCTTTTGGATTGGACTTTTTGGTTTTTAGTGGTTGGTGGTTGCCTTTGGCCCCCTTTTGTGTGGTTGTTTTGTCATCTAGTGATTCACACTTACTGCAGCTTATGTTTCCTTCGATTGATGGTTTTATTTGTGAGCTATTTAGTCATTTGTGGTTGCTCACCCTAGTTTGGCTTGGTGATTGCTACTTGTTGGGACTTTGGCTTGAGGGCTCCCATCTTGGTTTTGTTGGCTATTTCTATTAATTGGCATGTGGTGTTTCTGGTTGGTTCTAGTTTTCCTAGTTTGGAGCTTGGATGGGTATTTGGATAATGGCTATTATTGGTCTAATTATGGTTTTGTTTGGTGGTTTGGTTTTTGGTAGTTGGCGGCGGTTGCTCTTTGTTTAATGGTGCATGATCTAGAATTCTATGGACTGCTAGCCTTGGTTGTTTGCATGAATCAGGAATGCTGGTGATGATGGCTTTGATGTTACTCAACTCTTCTCTCTGGTTGGTAGTATTACATATGATTGTAACCTTTCTTTATGAAGTTTGGATGGTCATATGTATTGTTTCCCCTTGAGATGATCCTAACTTAGCATGAGCCTTCTCTATCTAAGCTCTCTCCTTTTCCTCTCTTTATCCTTAACCTTTTTATCTATGACTTTTGCCTTCGTAATGTTTTGCAAATTTCTTATACAGGTTGGAACTTTACATAGGGAATGGTCGTTACTTAGTCAACCCAAGTGTTGTTGTTGTGGATCTTGCTTATCCTGCTTTCTCAAAGGAATCATGAATTGTTGCTGACTCATCATTTTACTATTTTCAAGATTTGTTTTAGTTTTACTCTATGTCTTTTTCTCTTATGCTTTTTAGCTATTTTATTTTCTCTTTTGTATTCTTTTCTTTCTCTAATGTACTTAGATGGGGGTATAGGTCTTTAGGTTTCTTGTAGCTCTGAGAGTGGTAGAATTTTAGAGCTTTACCCTTTTTAAGGACATTGTATCTTTTCTTTTTATGGTAATCAAATTCTTAACTTTCCCCAAAAAAAACATCCTAAACCATAAACAACCCTAAAAAATAAAACCATAAATGTTAAACTAAAATTGTAACCCCTAAACCCTAAACCTTAAATCCAAACCCCAAACCCTAAAACCCACAACCCTAAACCCTAAACCCTAAACTAAAAACCCTAAAAGCATAACTAAACTAACCCCTAAACCTTAAGCCCTAGAAGAATAAAACCTAAAACTCTAAAACCTAAACCCTAAATCCTAAACCCTAAACCCTAAATGATAACCTTAAACCCTGAACTATAAACCCCAAAACCTACACCTAAACCTAAAGTAACAAAATAAATTAAAAAATATACCTCAACCCTAAAACCTAATAAACCTAAACCTAAACCTAAACCCTAAGAATGGGCAGAACCATGATCGCAGGAACATCACCATTAGCTAAGCTCAATCTAGATCTAGCAGTGAAGGAGAAGATAGAGGCATCGGTTATCACAATGGTGGTGGGGGATCTAGAGGTGCTGGTGGATATGGAGGTGGTGTTCATAGTAGTGGTGGTTATGGAAGAAAAAGGAGCTGATGGAGGTTATAGCCATGGTGGTGGTGGAGGGAGAGATCTTGGATATGATGGTGGATCCCTCTACTTAAGAGGCCAGGGTGGTTTTGATGGGAACTAAAGAAATTGAAGAACAATCGATCTAATTTGCTGCTTATGGAACTGTGTCTTTATCGTAGAGACAGTTCTAGTTATCTAGGGTATTTGATTTGCTCTATTCATGCTCATTTTTTATCTATGTCATCGCTTGTGTCTTGAAAAACTTGGTGTGTGTGGTGTTTATTTTTGAGATGTGGGACACCATGCAGATCTTAGGGGTACTTGTTGAAATGATTGGGTATGACATTAAGCAAAGATGCACTATCTTGAAAAATAGAAATCATTACCTTATAATGGACCTAATCACTTAATACGGACTCCTAAGGCATGAAGGGTCTTCGACTACACCAGATCTTTCCCCTACTTTTCATGGAAAAGAAAAGTAGGGTTTATATTAAGTCAAGTTCATTAAGTTCCCTATGGATGCAAGCCTCCATAGTTAATTACACCCTAAGGGATGTGAATCTATTAAGAATATTCTTGATTAAAGTAGCAATTAAGGTCTCTAAAGATTTCAAGGATCAAGTGGGAAAACTTGAGGAGAAGACTTATTATCGAAGCCAAAGAAAATGAGTAGGGAATGCTCATGATACTAGAAAACCTAGTGAACATTTCAACTTATCCTATAATTGGGCTTTATAATTTTGAAATTAAAAAAAAAATCAATTTTGTTAAAGTTGACATGCATTATAAAGCTAGGACTTATAATCCAACAACACAAGATTGTGGAGATGCCTAAGAGGTGAGGATTTATGCTTGTAGTCCAAAATGAAATAGCCACCTCAAATCCTAAATCTAGGGAGCTTTAGCATAAGCCAAAGAGTGACCTAAATCTATGTGAAAATGGGCATATGGTTTAACTCCATAAGAGAGGATAAACCATCCAGAATCTTGGACTTACAACCGTGAGTGGCATCCACACCTCCTATGCTTAAAATCCATGAAGTTCGGTCATATGATTTGCAAGATTAGTTATTATTTAATTAGAAAGAAACTAAAGCCCTAAAACTCACTCAGAAGAGTAGAGCATGAGTGGTATGAGCATATGACTTAGTATAGTTCAAAATCTTTTCAAATTTTATTTGTTCTGATACTTCATTTTGATATAGGCTTTGGGTTTTTGATGCCTACATGCATGATGAAATATGATTGTTTGATAAATCAGCAAGAAAGGGGTGTTTTCCAACACACGGGATGCCCCAATAAGTCAAGAATTCCACTATTGTGTAAGGATGGAAAAGTAATCCTAGGATAAAGCCTTCTGGCCAATGCTCATCCTTATCCCCCCAAAGAACTAATCATAATTCTTAATTCAAAATTAAATTAAAAATAGAAAATAAAATCTAACTACACCTACAAGACAAGTGTTAGCTAAACACACATATAACCCAGGCAATTATATTTATAATTTGAACTTAGCACCCTGCAGATGGGTAACAAAGCCCGCCTATCATAACTTTGATTATGCTTAGAGGCTTAAGAAACCTGCAAAGAGAGCATTAATATTTATTTTCAAGCAACCTCTTAAACATAATCCCCCAAAAAAACATGATTATGCTAATCACGGCCTACCATCCAGTCTACAAAACATACACCCTAACATCTTCTAAAATAATACATCATAAAATAAAACATACATCACAACATGCATCATCCTAACATAAGGCTAGAAGTGGTGAATTAATCTAATGTGTGTGATTAAGGCTTGTGTGGTATGTCTTAACTAGGCTTTAGAGTTAAGATTTTCTAAGTGTAGAAAGATTCAACTTAAAGGGTGGTTTCCCTTCAAGTGCTCTAATTGATTTGCAAGTTTTAATTTATGTTTTCTTTTATTTCATATGACCTACACCTATCAACTAAGTGTTGTAAAGAGAAGAAAAGAGGTTTTCCTCTTTCATCCCTACCTTCGACCACTTTTAAAGCATGCTATTTTTATTTAGTTCTCTTTAGTGAATAGATTATTACACATTTTAGATTAATCCTAAGTTTGGGTTCTCTTTAAATAATTCCATTCAATGTGAAAGGCTTCTCAAGTTTAATCTAATCGAAATAATATCACATGACACATTCTAAATCATTCATTTCTATCACATGTAACATGCATATGATTAAGTCTTAAGTATACCTACACATAGAATATGTTTTAGCACACTTGAATGATGGATGTGAGTATGTACATTTGAAGCTTTATATTTCCCCTTTGATTGAACTATTTTATGATATTATTTTAAGGCTCTATCTAAATTATTATACAAAAATACATAAGGATGAAATTAAACAGGCACATGTCATTGTTAACCAAGGAAGTGAGGTAATAAAATGACCTCCTTGGGGCTAGATAAAGCCTCATATTCCTGGGCTATCTAGACTATATACTATAACATTCAACCATATGTAAATTTACATGCATGAACATAAGAAAGAGACCTCCAAATCACATAATCAATTAATTCAATCACTTGAACAATTAAAAATGCATGTATTTTAAATAAAAAGGAAAGATTACCATTCTCTAATTAAATACACACATGTATGTTAAAATACATAAGCAAGTACGTGTCTTTCTTAAACCAGGGAAGTGAGGTAGTCAAATGACCTCCTTAAGGCTAACTAAAGCCTTGTATTCTTAGGATGTCCAGACTATATACCGCTATCTTAGATACATACATACACATGTATTCATAATTTGGAGAATCAAAATCATGCAAAAAAATGATATTTAATTTGATTGAATCATTTATGTATATGAATTAAAGCCTCATCCAAATTCTAGTATTGAAATACATAAGAATGAAATACAATGTTGTACATGTCATTGTTAAACCATGGAAGTGAGGTAATCAAATGACCTCCTTGGGGCTAACTAAAGCTTCATATTCTCAGGTTGTCCAAACTATATACCCTTTAACATTCTCACTTATATAAATCAATACATGAATAAAAGGAAAGGTGCTTCACTTCATACAGTTAAGCTATAATCACATACATCTCTTATGTATTTATAACTAGCATTCATAACATTTGTATCCACTCATTTATAAGCTATAATCATGCAAATTCAGATTCAACATTTATTCTTTTTGATTTCATCAACCAAGTAACACACCAAGTTCTCTAGACGCGCGCGTAGATAAAAAATGAGCATGCATAAAGCTAATAAGAAAACCCTAGATAACTTGAACCATCTCTACTATAAAGGCACAGTTCCCTAAGTAGTAGATCGGATTGACCATTCTGTAGTTTCTCCAGTTCCCATTAGAACCAACCTGGCCTCTCGAGTAGTGGGATCCACCATTATATCCCCAATCTTTCCCTCCACCACCACCACGGCTGTAACCTCCGTCGTGCTTCCTGCCTCCATAACCACCACTACTCCGACCACCACCTCCATATCCACCAACACCTCTAAATACCCCACCACCACTGTGATAATCCACCTCCACTTCACCTCCAACGCCAAATCTAGACTAAGCCTGGTTGATGGTGATTTTCTTGTGAAGGTTCTACCCATTCTTTGGGTTTAGGTTTTGGTTTAGCTTTATTAGGTTTTAGGGTTTAAGTTTATTTTTAAATTTATTTAGTAACTTTAGGTTTAGGGTTTGGGGGTTTATGTTGGCTTAATGAGCCTCAGGTTCAATCCAATCAATTTTGATGATAACAAACAAATGCTTGGATGTTCTAATGTATGTTTTATGTGTTTCACTTATATTAATTGCTAATTACATATCCAATACATCTCATAATATGTTTGACAAAGTTCCAAGAATAGAAGAATGAAAGATCAAAATGGATAATGTGAAGCTAAAGATACCATATTTTAGGTTATATGTATTTATAACTATCTTAGAAATTCATATGAGTTCATTGGCATGAATCAATTTGCTCACAACTTAACTTATTATTTATATTTATTTGAAATAATGATAATTAGGTTAATTTACATAAATCACTATCTAATTAACATTCAATTATATGTTTCATATAGAGCATTTGAATTATCAAAATAAGAAATGATAATAAATTATGATTATTAACTATAATTAGTTTATATACTTAATATAATTAAATATTTTAATTTAATTTTAAGGTTTTATGATAACTAACATATGTATGATTATATATAAATTATATCATAATATTTAAATGTCATATTTCAAAATTAACAGAAATATGTTGAATGTATTATTTTAGCCAAAGTCATTTTATAATCAAGGAATTTATATCTGATTTCATCTCCAATGGATTCCTTGGATTTTTTTTTCTTTTAATTGGATAGGGATCCATATTTTACTAAAATTGAATTTATTATGACTTTTAAAACATTAGCTGATTTTAATAATGAATGCATGATACATGCTTTGAATATATTAAGAGCCATGTGAATAGCTAAATTTTGGTTGTTTGAGTTTAACATTTATTTAAAAGAAATTATATTTTTATTAAATATTAAATTATTATATGATAAAATAATGTTTGAATAATATATTTTTTGAAATAATTTAAAATGACCTTCTTGCTTATAAATAGCCCTCATTCTCTTCATGAAAGCATTCGTCATTCAAATTCAAAATTCATCCAGCAAATCTAAGAGAAAATTTTCTAGATTTTCCTCCAAGGGTTCTCCAATTATTGCAAGATCAAATCCTTGGTTTGGAAGCTTCAACATATTCAACTAACTGAGCTATCTCAAATTACTTGAGTTTGTTTTCTTGATCTTAATCTATTTTTAGTTGTTCATACTATTTTCACCATCTATTTATTCTTTCCAATTTATATTTTTTGGTGGATTAGTATTTCATCATCAAAGTCAATGTTTTTCACCTCAAAGTTTCTTCAATCAATTTATTATGAAAAACTCTTGTGATAGTTTGTAGAATTTTCTTCAACTTGTTGAAATTTTTATCTTCCTACAAATTTCTTTTGGTTTCTTGAAATATTTCTTCATTAGCCTTATTTGAAAGATCATTTATTCTTAGATATATTTAAGAAGTATATTTTAAGCATTTTAAATTTAATTATTATGCAAAAAATTATTTTCATATTTGCTAGATCTCTCTTTTTAATTAAAAGCTTACTAGCCTACTTAGATCTATCATATACTAATTTTATTTAAGTATTTTGTGATCATTTTCATTAATAGAAAGTATCTTTGTGGTTAAAATTAAATAAATTATTCCTTGCTGATATTTATTTTATTGTGCAAAAGAATATTGTGAATTTATTTTGAAATCATTTTTATATTAGTCTACAAATTGTAATAACATAAACATCTTAGTAATATCACTTTAAGATATTTATTTTATTATTTCTTATCAATATTAAGTGAGCATTTTATCTTGCCAAAATTTTAAATTATAAAGTGATCATTTATAAGTAGTGAGATCACTTTTTGAATTGGATAACTTGTTATATTTGTGAGAGATTTATTTTATCAAAATTTATTATTTTAGTATTTTTCTTTTTCAAGCTATAAAATTTATATTAGGGTTGTACTCACCCCTTTATAGGAGAGTACATATTATTGTAGGGGTCGTACTCACCCTGTTATAGGAGAGTACTATTTGTAAGCTATTTTTCATTTAGTGGATTCTTAGTCAGGGGTGGCTAGGCATGGACGTTGGTCAATTTTGGGGTTTGGCTAAACCCATTATTTTATTTATTAATATATATTTAGTTTATTTTTTTTATTTAGTTTAGTTAGGTTTAGGTTTAGGTTTTTTACTTTTATTTATTTTATTTTTTGTTTAGCTTATTTTATTTATTTATTTATTTAAGTTTATTGAATTTTATTTTAGGTTTGTTTTTTGATTTATTTAGTTTAGGTTTAAGTTTATTTATTTCTTAATTTATTTTTATTTTAGTTTATATATTTATTTTATTTATTTATTTATTTTATTTTAGTTTATTTATGTTTTAGGTTTTATTTTTTAGGTATATTTTATTTATTTATTTTTATTTTAGGTTTATTTTTATTTAGTTTAGGTTTATTTAGTTTAGTTTAGTTTATTTTTAATTTTATTTTAGTTTAGGTTTAAGTTAATTTAATTTTTTTAATTACTTTATTTATTTATTTAGTTTATTTTTTATTTATTTTTATGTTTATTTTAGTTTATTTAGTTTATTTATTTAGTTTATATATTTTTTATTTATTTTAATTTAGTTTAGGTTTAGGTTGTAGGTTTAAGGTTTGGGGTTTAGGGTTGTGGGTTTAGGGTTATAGGTTTAGAGTTCTCGGTTAGGATTAATTTTAGGGTTTAAGGTTTAGGATTTATGGTTTTCAAGTTTTTAAGGTTTAGGGTTTAAGGTTTAGGGTTTCAGGGTTTAGGTCTTTTTAGTGTTTTAAGGTTTAGTGTTTAGGGTTAAGGTTTAGGGTTTGGGTGTAGTGTTTTGGCATTAGGGTTTAGGGTTTTTAAGGTTTAGGACTTAGGGTTTTTTAGGGTTTAGGGTTTAGGATTTAGCATTTAGGGTTGTAGGTTTAGGGTTTAAGGTTAGATTTAGAGTTTAGGGTATTTTATTTTAGTTTAAGTTTTTTTAATTTATTTTATTTTTAGGTTTTATTTACTTCATGTTTAGGTTTTTAAATTTTAGGGTTTTAATTTTAGGTTTTAGGGTTAGGTTTAGGATTAAGTTTAAGTTTAGTGTTTCAGTGCAGGGTTTTAAGTTTACTTTAAGGTTTAGGGTTAGGTTTATAGTTGGTATTTAGGGTTTAGGTTTAGGTTTAGGCAGGGTTTAGGCAGTTTAGGGTTTAGGGTTTATGTAAGTTTTAGCATTTAGGGTTTAGAGTAATTTTGGGTTTAGGGTTTAGGGTTTAGGGTTTGGTTTAGTGGTTTATAGTTTAGTGTTTTAGGGTTTAGGGTTTAGGGTTTAGACCTTTAGGTTTAGGTTTAGGGTTTCTTTAGGATCAGGTTTGATTTTTAAGGTTTTAAGGTTTAGTTTTATTTTATTTTATTTTATTTATTTATTTTATTTTATTTAAACTAAAAGCAAACAAGTTTAAGTTTATTTAGTTTATTTTTTATTTATTTTAGTTTAATTTAGTTTCTATTTTAATTTATGTTTTTTTAGTTTTTATTTAATTTAGTTTATTTATTATAGTTTAGGTTTTTTATTTTAGTTTCTTTTTTAGATTTAGGTTTAAGTTTAGCTTTGTTTTTTAGTTTAGTTTTATTTTTATTTTATTTTTTAGGTTTAGGTTTTATTTTTTATTTTTAGGTTTATGTTTAGCATTTTATTTTATTTGTTTAGGTTTAGGTTTTAAGTTTTTATTTTAGTCTTATTTTAGGTTTTATTTTTTAGTTTAGGTTTAGGTTTATTTTATTTTAATTTATTTTATTTAGTTTAGGTTGACGTTTAGGTTTAGGTTTTATTTATTTTTTTAGGTTATTTTAGTTTAGGTTTAGGTTTATTTTATTTTTATTTTTGGTTTAGGTTTTATTTTAGTTTAGGGTTTAGATTGTATTTATTTTTATTTTTAGGTTTATTATCTAGATTTATGTTTTTGTTTAGTTTTTATTTTATTTTATTTTATTTTTATTTTAGGTTTATTTATTTATTTTATTTAAGTTTTTTATTTTTTTTAGTTTAGGTTTTTATTTATTTTCTTTTAGTTAAGTTTTTATTTTTTATATTTTCTTTGTAAGTTTAGGTTTAAGTTTAAGTTTTTATTTTATTTTATTTTTATTTATTTTTGTTTAGGTTCTTATATTATAATACACTATAAAATATTATGTTATATTATATTGCACATCACATCATATGGGATTGCTTAAGATAAAAAATCATAAAAGTAGTCTTAATAATAAAAAAAACTATATATTTTAGTCGTATCACTTACATATTTTAAATTGAAACAATATATTATGATTCCATGCTCTACATATTATGAATTTGGCCAAATTCCATAATTTTAAAGTCTAAATCAACATTTTTATAAATAAAGATAGTGAAGGCTCGATTGCATGATTATAAAATACTAAAAGAATTTAAAATACGTCGAATAATATATTATGATATATGGTGTTATACTATGCTACAACATATAATATTTATTTTGAACATAAAATCTTACTTTTTACACTACAAGTGGCATAACATAACTTTGGAACAACAACCTAATTCCCACTTCAAATTTAACAAATTTCATCATCTGACTCATTAAATCAATTTTTTTATGATTTATATTAATATAGACTATAGGGAACAATACCATAAAAATTTCAAAACATCTTATAACATCTAAAAACACATCAATACATGCTCAAATATATGATGCTACACTGTACTATAATATATGGTAATATAATATGATTTAAGGTAAGGGTTTAGGGTATTCAAATCTTTAATAGTCAAGGGAAAGTCTCTTGAAGACATCTTCTTTAACTACCATAACTATGTTAGGATTAGGTCATTATTTAGGTCTACTCCTAATGACATCTTTATTCTAGGTTTAAGCTTTATGGTTAGGGTTAATGGTTATTTTAAGCTTTAGGTTTAGGGTTTAGGGTTTTGGGATTATGGTTTAGGATTTAGGATTGTATGTTTTAGAGTTTAGGGTTTTTGGTTTTAGGGTTTTGGGTTTAGGGTTTTGAGTTTTGGGTTTTAGGGTTTAGGGTTTAGGGTTTAGGGTTCAGGATTTAGTGTTTAGGGTTTAAGATTTAGGGTTTTAGGGTTTATGGTTTAGGGTTAAGGGTTTAAGTTTTAGTTTAAGGTTTAAGGTTTAAGGTTTTTCTAATAGAGAACAAATTCATATTGAACATTTCTTTTTTTTTTATTTCATCAACCAAGTAGCACACCTAGTTTTCTAGGACACAAGCGATGACATAAATAAAACATTAGAACCCGTAGAGCATATCAAAAACCCTAGATAAGTTGAACGATCTTTACTATAAAGACATTGTTCCATAAGCGATAGATCGGATTGACCATTCTTCAGTTTCGATAGTTCCCATCAGAACCACCCCTGCCTCCCATGTAGCGGGATACACCATCATATCCTTGATCTCTCCCTCTACCACCACCACGGTTGTAACCTACGTTGCTCCTCCCGCCTCCAAAACCACCACTGCTTTGACCATCACCTCCATATTCACCACCACCTCCATATCCACCACTACCTCCAGATCCCCCACTACCACTGTGATAACCACTGCCACTGCCTTCGCCTCCACTACTAGATCTAGATTGAGCCTAGTTGACAGTGTCAAGGTTCTGCCCATTCTTTGGGTTTAGGGTTAATTTAGGGTTAGTTTAGGGTTTAGGGTTTAGGATTTAGGGTTTTGGGATTAAGGTTTACGGTTGTAGGTTTTAAGGCTTAGAGTTTAGGGTTTAGGGTTTAGGGTTTAGAGTTTTGGGTTTAGGGTTTTAGGGTTTACGGTTTAGGGTTTAGGGTTTAGAGTTTAAGGTTACGGTTTAGAGTTTTAGGGTTTAGGGTTTAGGGTTTAGGGTTAGTTTTAGGGTTTAGGGTTTAGGATTTTAGGTTTAGGTTTTTTTTAATTAAGTAAACTAGTAGGTTTAGGTTTATTTAGTTTATTTTTTTATTTATTTGAGTTAATTCTATTTTTTTTTTTTTATTTAGTTTAGTTTATTTATTTTTGTTTAAGTTTTATATTTTAGTTTATTTTTTAGGTTTAGGTTTATTTTTTAGTTAAGTTTTATTTTTATTTTATATTTTAGGCTTATGTTTTATTTTTTACATTTAGGTTTAGGTTTAGGTTAATATTTTATTTTTTTTAGGATTAGGTTTTGTGTTTTTAATTTAAGTTTCTTTTTTGGTTTTATTTTTTAGTTTAGGTTTAGGTGTATTTTTAGTTTATTTTATTTTATTTAGTTTAATTTAAGGTTTAAGTTTAGTTTATTTTAGGTTTTATTTATTTTAGCTTAGTTTATTTTAGTTTAGGTTTAAATTTATTTTATTTTGTTTATTTTATTTTTATTTTAGGTTTAGATTTTTTTTTAGTTTAGGATTTAGGTTTTATTTTTATTTATTTTGGTTTTATTTTTAGGTTTATTTTTTGGTTTAGGTGTTTATTTAGTTATTATCTTATTTTATTTTAGGTTTATTTTTTTATGTTTGGTTTAGTTTTTCTTTTATTTAGTTTATTTATTTATTTTTGTTTAGTTTAGGTTTTTAATTATTTTATTTTAATTAATTTTTATTTTTTTGTCTTATTTTCTTTTAGGTTTAGTTTTAAGTTTCAATTTTAGTTTATGTTTTTATTTTATTTTTATTTTTTATTTTATTTTGGTTTTGGTTTTTTCATTTATTTCATTTTTAGGTTTTATTTAGTTTAGATTTAGCTTTTTAGCTTTTTAGGGCTTAGGGTTTAGGGTTACTTTAGGGTTTAGGATTTGGGTTTTAGGGTTTAGGTTTTAAGGTTTGGTGTTTAAGTTTTAATTTAGGGTTAAGGTTTTTTTAACAGATAATAAATTCAAATTCAACATTTCTACTGTTCGATTTCATCAACCAAGTAGCACGCCAAGTTTTCTAAGACACAATGACCTGAGATAAAAATGAGCACCCATAGAGCAAATCAAAATCTTTACATAAGTAGAACCATCTCTACTTGTAGAAGACAGTTCCATAAGTATCGATTGGTCGATTGGTTCATCGCTTTCTCCGGTTCCCCGAACCACCACCTCTCAGTAGCGATCCCATGATATCCCTGATCTCTCCCTCCACCACCTCCATGACTATAGCCTCCATCACTTCTCGCACCTCCATAATCCCCACTACTCTGACCACCACCTCTATATCCACCAGCACCTCCAGATCCCCCACCACCATTATGATAAGTGTTGCCTCTGCCTTCCCCTCCACCATTAGATCTAGATTGAGCCTAGTTGTCGATGATGTTCCTACTGTCAAGGTTCTGCCCATTCTTAGGGTTTTGGGTTAGTTTAAGGATTAGGGCTAGTTTAGATTTTAGGGTTTGAGGTTTATTGTTAGTTTAGGGTTAGTGTAGGGTTTAACATTTAGGGTATAGGGTTTAGAATTTAGGGTTTGGGGTTTAGGGTTTAGGGTTATAGGTTTTAGGGTTTAGGGTTTAGGGTTTAGGGTTTGGGATTTAGGCTTTTAGGGTTTAGGGTTATTGTATTTTCTAATTCTTTTTTAAATTAAGTAAACTGGTAGGTTTAGGTTTATTTAGTTTATATAGTTTTTTCATTTATTTATTTTAGTTTACTTTATTTTTATTTTTATTTAGTTTAGTTTATTTATTTTTGGTTTATTTATTTTAGTTCAGGTTTTTATTTTAGTTTACTTTTTTAGGTTTAGGATATTTTTTTATTGTTAGGTTGAGGTTTAAGTTTTTATTTTTTTTTTGTTAGGTTTAGGTTTTATGTTTTTATTTTAGGTTTAATTTTTGGTTTCATTTTTTTATTTTTGGTTTAGGTTAATTTTTAGTTTATTTTATTATATTTAGGGTTTGGGCTTAGGTTTAGGTTTAGGCTAGTTTATTTTAGGTTTAGGCTTAGGTTTTATTTATTTTAATTTAGTTTATTTTAGTATAGGTTTAGGTTTATTTTATTTTTATTTTAGGTTTAAGTTTTTCTTTAGTTTAGGCTTTAGGCTTTATTTTTTATTTATTTTGGGTTATCTTTCTAAGTTTATTTTTTTAGATTTAAGTTTTTATTTAGTTTTTATTTTATTTTATTTTATTTTAGTTTTATTTTATTTTTATTTTAGGTTAAGTTTTTATTTTATTTAGGTTTTCTATTTTTTTAGTTTAGTTTAGGTATTTTTTTATTTTAATTTAGTTTTTATTTTTATTTTATTTTCTTTTTTGGTTTAGGTTTAGGTTTTAGTTTAGGTTTTTATTTTATTTTATTTTAGATTTTTTTATTTATATAATTTTTAGATTTTATTTAGTTTATGTTTAGATTTTTAGTATTTTAGGATTTATGGTTTAGGGTTTAGGGTTTGGGGTTTAGGGTTTAGAGTTTAGGGTTGAAATGGGTTTAGGGTTTAGGGTGTAGGTTTTAGGGTTTAGGGTTTTGGGTTGCAGGTTTTAGTGTTTAGGGCTAAATAAATATACTTAAACAAACCTAAACTTAAACCTAAATAAACTAAAAGAAAAATAAAATAAAATAAATAATTAAATATAAATAAATAAATAAATTATAAAAATAAATAAATAAATAAACTAATTAAACTAAACTAAATTAAATAAAACCTAAACCTAAACCTAAAATAAACTAAACCTAAATCCTGGACTAAATTAAATAAAAGAAGCTAAAAATAAACCTAAATAAAAGCCTAAAATCGAAACATAAAAAAATAAAATAAAAAGCTAGACCTAAACCTAAAAATAAAAAATAAAATAAAAATAAAACAAAAGCAAAAAATAAACATAAACCTAAACCTAAACTTAAATAATGAACTAAAATCAAAAACCTAAACTAAAATAAATAAACTAAACTACAAAAAATAAAAAATAAACCTAAATAAATATAAAATAAACTAAAATAAACTAAATAAATAAACTAAACTAAATTATAAATAAATAAATAAAGATAAACTAAATTAAACATAAAATAAACTAACCTAAATAAACTAAAAAATAAATAAACATAAAAAATAAATAAAAATAAAATATTCTAAATAAAAACCCTAACTAAAATAAACTAAACTAAAATAAATACAATAAATAAAATAAAATAATTAAACTAAACTAAATAAAATATATAAATAAAAAACCTAAACATAAATAAATAAACTAAAATAAACTAAACTAAAAATAAACTAAACTAAAATAAATAAACCTAAACCTAAAAGAAACTAAATAAACCTAAATAAATAAACTAAATAAAAATAAACCTAAACCTAAAATAAAAAGTAAATACAAAAAAACTAAATAAACTAAATAAACTAAACTTGAAATAAACTAAAAGTAAAAATAAAATAAATAAACTAAAATAAAACCTAAAATAAATAAATAAAAGAAAATAAATAAACTAAAATAAAATTAAATAAATAAATAAACTAAACTAAATAAAATAAACAAATAAATAAACAAATAAACCTAAAACTAAATAAAAAATAAAGTAAAATAAATTATACGTAAACCTAAAAAAAATAAACTAAATAAAAAATAAATAATCCAACTAAAATATATAAATAAACTAAAATAAGTAAAATAAAATAAAATAAAAATAAATAAACCTAAATAAGATTAACATAAACCTAAAAATAAACTAAATTAAATAAAATAAATCTAAACCTAAACCTAAACTAAATATAAACTAAATAAAATTAAACTAAACCTAAAATAAATAAATAAATAAAACCTAAACCTAAAATAATTAGATAAAAATAAACTAAATAAACTAAAATAAGCTAAAAATAAATAAACCTAAAAAAATACAATAAATAAACTTAAACCTAAACCTAAACCAAAACTAAATAAAAATAAAATAAAATAATTAAAATAAATAAAGTAAACAAAAAATAAATAAAATAAACTAAAAAATTAAAAACTAAATAAACTAAAATAAACTATAAAATAAAAAATAAATTTAAAAAAATAAATAAATAAATAAACCTAAAACCAAAACCTAAAATTTTAAATAAACTAAATAAAAATAAAACTTAAAAATTAATAAACTAAATAAAATAAACTAAAATAAAAATAAAATAAAAACCTAAACCTAAACTAAACTAAATATATATAGAAATAAACTTAAACCTAAACTAAAATAAAATAAAATAAACTAAAAATAAATAAACTAAACTAAATAAATAAACCTAAAGTAAACTAAATGAAAATAAAATAAATAATCCTAAATAAACTAAACTAAACTAAATAAACCTAAATAAACTAAACTAAATAGAAAACCTAAACTAAATAAAAATAAACTAAAATAAATAAACTTAAATAAATAAATAAACTAAAATAAACTAAATATACCTAAATAAAAAAATAAAGTAAACTAAATAAATAAATAAATAAAATAAAATAAAATAAAATAATAAAATAAACTAAACAAAACTAAATGAAATAAATAAATAAAATAAAAATAGAAAACTAAATAAATAAACTAAATAAAATAAATAAATAAACTAATCTAAACTAAATAAACTAAATAAAACAATAAAAATAAACCTAAACCTAAACCTAAATAAACTAAAAATAAAATAAATAAAACAAAACTTAAAAAAAATAAATAAACCTAAACCTGAACTTAAAGCTAAAACCTAAACTAAACTAAATAAACCTAAACCTAAACTAAATAAAATAAACTAAAATTAAATAAATAAAAATAAACTAAAAAAATAAAGAAACTAAGTAAACTAAATAAATCCTTAATAAACTTAATAAACCTAAAAATACAATAAACGTAATTAAAGTAAAATAAACCTAAACCTAAAAAAAACCTAAACCTAAACAATATTAAACAAACTAAACTAAAATAAATAAATAAAAAATAAAAACAAATTATAATAAAAAAAAGAAAAAAACCTAAACTAAAAAATAAAATAAACTAATAAACTTAAACCTAAACCTAAAATAAATTAACTATTTAAAAAAAAATAAACCTAAAAACCCAAATAAAAATAAAAATAAAAATAAACTAAACTAAACTAAATTAACCTAAACTAAACTAAAATAAACCTAAAATAAAAATAAATAAAATAAAATAAATTTAAAAAAATAAAACATAAAACCTAAATAAATTAAAATAAAAATAAAATAAATAAAAATCTAAAATAAAAAAAACTAAAATAAATAAATAAACCTAAACCTAAACTAAATAAATAAAATAAACTTAAAATAATATAAAATGAACCTAAATAAATAAAATAAACTAAATTAAAAATAAAATATATAAAAATAACAAACCTAAACTAAACTAAATAAAAAACATCTAGGATAAAAATAAATAAAGTAAATAAAAACAAAATAAATAAACCTAAACTAAACAAAATAAATATAGATAAATAAAATAAACTAAACTAAAAAATAAATAAATAAACCCTAAAACTAAAAATAAATAAAATAAGATAAAAATAAAATTAACTAAATATAAATAAAATAAAATAAAAATAAATTAAAATAAATTAAAATAAATTAAAATAAACTAAATAATAAAATAAACCTAAACTAAATCAAACCTTAAAAAATAAAATAAAACTAAATAAACTAAACTAAATAAATAAACCTATACCTATACCTAAATAAAATAAAATTGAATTAAAATTAAAAGATAAAAAAATAAAAAATAAATTAAAATCAAATATACAAAAAATTAATGAACTAAAAACTAAACTAAATGAACCCTAAATAAATAAAATAAACTAAGATTAAAATAAAAAATAAACCTAAAAATAAAATAAACCTAAATATAAATAAATAAACTAAATAATCTAAACTAAAATATATAAGCTAAACTAAAGCCTAAAACTAAATAAAAATAGACTAAATAATCCAAAATAAATAAAATGAAAATAAAATAATCGAAACTAAATAAATAAACAAAATAAAAATATAATTAAAATAAACCTAAACTTAAAGATAAAATAATATAAAAATAAATTTAAACCTAAAATAAATAAATAAATAATAAGCCCTATAATAAATAAATAAAAAAATAAAAAATAAAACCCCAAACCCTAAACCCTAAACTAACCCTAAACCATAAACCCTAAAAGCTAAAAACCCTAAACTCTTAAGCTTAAACCCTAAACCCTAAACTAACCCTTAATCCTTAGCTAACCTTATACCCTAAATAATAAACCCTAAACCTTAAACCATAAACCCTAACCCTAAACCCTAAACCCTAAAACCCTAAACCCTAAACTGAAACCTATAAAATGGAAGAAAATAAAAACATAAACCTTATCCTAAAAAATAAAAAAATAAAAAATATAAACTAAATTAAAATAAAATAAATGAAAATATAAACTAAACAAAAATAATAAAAAAAGACTAAATAAAATAAAAACTAAACCTAAAATAAAAATCAAATAAACTTAAAATAAAAATTAAATAAAATTAAATAAAAACCTAAACCAAAAAAATAAACCTAAAAATAAATAAAAAATAAAACCTATACCCTAAACTAAAAAAAAATCTGAACTTAAAATAAAAATAAAATAAACCTAAACTAAGATAAACTAAAATAAATAAAACCTAAACCTGAACCTAAAGTAAACTAAACCTAAACCTAAATTAAATAAAATAAAATAAACTAAAAATAAATCTAAACCTACCTACTAAATAAACTAAAATAATAAAACCTTGAATGAATAAACTAAACTAAATAAAAATAAAAATAATCCAAAATAAAATTAAAAAATAAAATAAATAAAAAATAAATAAAAAATATTAAAACCCTACAAGTTTACTTAATTTTAAAAATATTAAAACTAAAAATAAATAAAAATGAAAAAACCCTAAACCCAAAACCATAAACCCTTAAACACTAAACCCAAATCTACAACCCTAAACCACAAACCCTAAAACCTAAACCCTAAACCTAAACCCTAAAATTGAAACCTAAACCTTAAATCCTAAACCCTAAACCCTAAAAAAACCCAAAAGCTATCCTAAACCAAACTTAAACTTAAATAAACAAAATAAAACAAAATAAAAAATATAAATAAATAAAATACCTAAATCTAAATAAATTAAAATAATAAAATAAAATAAAACCTAAACTAAACCTAAACCTAAACCTAATAAAATAAAATAAACTAATAAAAATAAACTAAAATAAAATAAATTAAAATTGATACAAATTAAAAAAAGTAAACCTAAGATTAAAAAACATAAATAAAATAAAAAGTAAACCTAAAGTAAAAATAAGCCTAAAATAAAATAGAATAAAAACTAAATAAAACCCTAAACCTAAAAAATAAACCTTAAAATAAAACCTAAAAATAAATAAAAAATAAACCCTAAACCATAAAGTAAAAAAAAAAACATAAACCTAAAAATAATATATAAAATAAACATAATAAAATAAAGCTAAACCTAAAATAAAATAAATAAAACCTAAACCTAATAAAAAAACTAAACCTAAACTTAAAACTAAAAATGAAATAAATAAATATAAATAAACCTAAACCTAAACTAAACAAAACCAAAAGTAAAAATAAAATAAAACCTAAAACTAAACTTAAGAAAATAAAATAAAAACCTAAACCTAAACCTAAAAATAAAAAATAAAACCTAAACATAAAAAATAAACTAAAAATAAAACTCAACTAAAAATAATCTTAATCCTAAACCTAAATCTATAAAATAAACTAAAATAAATAACCTAAACTGAAATAAATAAGCCTAAAATAAATAAACTAAACTAAATAAAAATAAAAAATAAACCTAAATAAAAATAAAAAATAAAATAAACTAAAATAAACTAAAATAAATTAAACATAAACTAAATAAATAAATAAACCTAAACCTACCAGTTCACTAAATTTTAAAAAAAAACCATAAACCCTAAATCCTTAACCCCAAACCCTAAACCTTAAACCCTTAATCCTAACCCTAAACACTAAACTCTAAACCCCAAACCCTAAACCTAAACCTAAAGTAACTAAATAAATTAAATAATAAACTTAAACCCTAAAACCTAATAATCATAAACCTAAACCTGAAACTTAAGAATGGGCAAAACCTTGATGATAGGAACATCACCGTCAACTAGGCTCAGTCTAGATCTAGCGTTGGAGGAGAAAGTGGAGGCTGCGATTATCATAGTGGTGGTGGGGGATCTGGAGCTGCTAGTTGATATGGAGGTGGTGGTCAGAGCAGTGGTTGTTATGGAGGTGGGAGGAGAAACAGAGGTTACAGTCATGGTGATGGCGGAGCGAGAGATCAGGCTTATGATGGTGGATCCTGCTACTCGAGAAGCCGGGGTGGTTCTGATGGGAATTGGAGATACTAAAGAATGATCAATACGATCTACTACTTATGGAACTATGTCTTTACATAAGAGACAATTTCAGTTATCCAGAGCATTTAATTTGCTCTAGGCGTGCTCATTTTTTATCTATGTCATTGTTTGTGTCTTAGAAAACTTGGTGTGTTACTTGGTTGACAATCGAAAAGAAGAAATGTTGAATATGAATTTGTTCTCTATTAAAAAAAACCAAAACTTTAAATCCTAAACTAAAACCTGAACCCTAAACCCTGAACCCTAAACCCTAAACCTAAATAACCCTAAACCCTAAACCCTAAACTTGCCACCCAACCCTAAACCCTCTAAAACCTTTAAACCCTAAACCCCCAATCCTAAACCCTAAACCTTAAACCTTAAAACCTAAACTTGCAACACTAAGTAACCCTAAACCAAAAACCATACACCCTAAAGCCTAAACACTAAATCCTAAACCTTAAACACTAAACCCTAACCGTAAACCATAAACTCTAAAACCCTAAACCCTAAGCCCTAAACCCTAAACACAAAAAATGTTAAAAATTAAACTTAAATAAAGTAAAACCTAAAAATAAAATAAATAAAAAAACCTAAACCTAAATAAAATAAAATAAATAATAAAATAAAAACTTAAACTAAAACTTAAATCAAAACTTAAAAATAAAATAAAATAAAATAATAAAAATAAATTATAAATAAATGAAAACCTAAACTAAACTAAAACATAAAATAAAACTAAGAATAAAAAACCAAAATAAAATAAAAACTTAACATAAAATAAAAAAATAAAATAAAATAAAAATAAAACAAAATAAAAACATAAACTTGAAAAATAAACCTAAAATTAAAATATAAATATAAATAAAATATAAAATCAAAACCCTTATCTAAAAATAAAAATTAAACCTTAAATAAAAATAAAATAAATGAAATAAAATAAACCTAAACCAAAATTAAAATAAACTAAGCTAAAATAAATAAAACCTAAATCAAAACCTAAAATAAATTAAACCTAAACTCAAAACTATATAAAATAGAATAATCTAAAAATAAACTTAAACCTAAACTTGAAAATAAACCTAAAATAAACCAAAATTAAAAACTTAAAATCTAAACCCTAAACCCTAAACCCTAAAAAGCTAAAAACCTAAACCAAAACTAAATAAAACTAAAAATAAAATTAATAAAAAAAACCTAAACAAAAATAAAATGAAAAAATAAAATAAAATAAAAACATAAACTAAAACCTAAACATAAACCTAAACCTAAAAAATAATAAAATAAAAAATAAAAACTAAATTAAAATAAAATAAATAAAAATCTAAACTAAACTAAAGAAATTAAAAACCTAAATATAATAATAACACAAAATAAAAACTATATAAAAAATAATTAAAGAAAACTAAATAAATACCTAAACCAAAAAATAAACTAAAATAAATAAAAAATAAAACATAAACCCTAATCTAAAAAACTAAACCTAAAATAAAAATAAAATAAACTTAAACATAAAATAAGTTAAACTAAGCTAAAATAAATAAAACCTAAACCTAAACCTAAAATAAACTAAATTTAAACCTAAACCTAAACTAAATAAAACAAAATAAAAAAATAAACCTAACCTAAACTAAAAAATAATTCCTAAAAATAAACCTAAAATAAAAACCTAAAACCTCAACCTAAAAAAAATAAAATAAAAACCTAAACATAAACCTAAACATAAACCTAGAAAATAAAATAAAAATGAAACAAAACTAAAAAATAAATCTAAACCTAAACCTAAAAATTAAAATAAAATAAATAAACCTAAAATAAAATAACTAAACTAAATAAAAATAAATCTAAATAAAAATAAAAAATAAAATAAAATAAAATAAATAAATAAAATAAACTAAGTAAACTAAATAAACCTAAATCTACTATTTACTTAATTTAAAAAATTGAAAAAATAAAAAAATAAATAAATAAATAAATAAACCCTGAACTTACAACCCTAAACCCTAAACCTTAAACCCTAATCCCTAAAATCTACAACCCTAAACCCTTAGCTCCGAGCCCCAAACCCTAAAAACGTAAAAATATAAACTTAAACAAAATAAAACCTAAAAATAAAACAAATAAAATTCCTAAACCAAAATAGAATAAAGAAATAAAATAAACTAAAAAGCTAAACTAAAACCTAAACCTAAACCTAACTTAGAAATAAAATAAAATAAAATAAAACTAAACTAAAATAAAATAAATAAAAACCTAAACTAAACTAAATAAATAAAATAAACATAAAAATAATAAACCTAAATAAAATAAAAACTAAACATAAAAAATAAATAAAGTAAACCTAAAATATAATATAATAAAAATTAAATAAAAACATCAACCTAAAAATAAATAAAAATAAGTCCTAAACCCTAAACTAAAAAAAAAACCTAAACCTAAAATAAAATAAAATAAACCTAGCTAAAACTAACTTAAATAAAACCTAAAACCAAACCTAAATAAACTAAACCTAAACCCTAAACTAAAATAATAAAATAAACTAAAAAATAAACCTAAACCTAAACTAAAAAAAATAAAATCTAAAAATAACCTAAAATGAAAACCAAAACCTAAATCTAAAAATAAAATAAAACCTAAACCTAAACCTAAAATAAAATAAAACCTAAGCTAATTAAACCTATAAACTTAAACCTAAAATAAATTAAAATAAAATAAAAAAATATTAATAAACTAATAAATAAACTAAACTAACCACATTTTGTTTTTTAAAAGGCGTCCTAAACCACATTCAAATCCTGGGCCTAAACTCACTAACCCACCTCTGACCTAGATCGGTCTCTAAACCCTAATGACCTACCCTACCCTGAGTCTTGGCCCTGATCATACTCTATATCCTAAACCAATTAACCCTGGCCTTACATGACCACACAAACACCCAGGCCACAAGAAACTGAGCCATAACCACTCTTAAGCCCTAAACCTAAAATCCTGACCTGATGCCCACACTTAAATCCATCTTACCCTAAACCCTAAACCTAAGATCTTAAACTCTAAAACCATGACCACAAAACACAAACATGCTGAGCAAGAGTGAGCCCTAAATCTTAAACCTAACCCTCCTAAACCTAAGATCTTAAACCCTAAACCATGACCATAAACCCTAAACCCTACCTTAAACCTAAAACTGGCTAAACTAAATAACATAAATAAAATAAATAAATAAAAACTAAAATAAAATAAAATAAGATAAAAGCCACTAAACCTAAACCCCTAAAATAAAATAAAAATAAAATAAACCTAAGAATAAAATAAAATAAAACCAAATAGAAACTTAAACCTAAAATAAAACTTACCCACTAAAAAAAAATCTAAACCAAATAAAATAAATAAAATAAAATAAACCTAAACTTAAAATAAAACAAACTAAACTAAAATAATAAAACCTAAACTTAAACCTAAAATAAATTAAGCATAAACTAAATAAAATAAAATAAACTGATAATAAAATAAACCAAAACTACAAAATAAAAAATAAAATATAAACCTAAAACCAAAACTTGAAAAAATAAAATAAAAACCTAAACCTAAACTTAAAAATAAAAAATAAAATCTAAACCTATAAAAAAAACTTAACTAAAAAATAAACCTAAACCTAAACTTAAACGTAAAAATTAAACCAAAATAAAAAACCTAAACTAAAATAAATAAACAAAACTAAATGAAAATAAAAAATTAAAACAAACTAAAATAAATAAAAATAGACTAAATAAAATAAATAAACATAAACATATGAGTTTACTTAATTTTAGGAAAAAATAGTAAACCATAAATCCTAAACCCTAAACCATAAAACTAACACTAAACCCTAAACCCTAAACTTATAACCCTAAACCTGCAACCCCAAACCCTAAATCCTAAAAGACCCTAAACCCTAAACCCTAAACCCTAAATCTTAAACCTTAAACACTAAATCTAAATCCTAAACCCTAAACCTTAAACCCTAAACCCTACACCCTACACTCTAAACCCTAAACCCACAAACCCACAACCACTAAACCCACAAACCACAAACCCTAAACCCCAAACCCTAAACCTAAACCTAAAGTAATTGAATAAATGAAAAAATAAACCTAAAGCCTAGTACATAATAAACCTAAACCTAAACCTAAACCCTAAGAATGGGCAGAACCTTGACGGTAGGAACATCACCATCAACCAGGCTCAGCATAGATTTGGCGGTGGAGGCGAATGTGGAAGCGACAATTATCGTAATGGTGGTGGGGGATTTGGAGGTACTGGTGGATATAGAGGTGGTGGTCGGAGCAGTGGTGGTTATGGAGGCAGGAGGAGCAATGGTGCTTATCGAACTTTGTTTTTATAGTAGAGACGGTTCTAGTTATATAGGGTCATTAATTTGTTCTATGTGTGCTCATTTTTTATCTATGTCGTTGCTTGTGTCCTAGAAAACTTAGTATTTTATTTAGTTCATGAAATCAAAAAGTAAGAAATGTTAAATCTGAATCTATTCCCTATTAAAAAAATGAAAACTAAAACCCACAAACTAAACTAAAATCAACCCTAAACTAAATCTAAACCTACAAAAAACCTTAAATCCTAAACCCTAAACTTATAAACTCTAAACAAACCCTAAAACCTAAACCCTAAACCGTAAACCCTGAACTAACCCTAAACCCTAAATTCTAAACCCTCAACTAACCCTAATCCCTAAACCTTAAACCTAAGCTAAAAAATCCAAAAGGAAATTAAAATTAATAAAAAAACAAAACCCAAAATAAAATAAAAATAAATAAAATAGAAAAATAAAATAACATAAAAACCTAAATTAAAACTTAAACCTAAATGTAATCTTAAAAAAATAAAAAAATAAAAACTAAAATAAATAAAAATTTAAACAAAATTAAAAAAAACTAAAATACATAAATAAAATAAACCCTAACACTAAACCTTAGACCCTAAAATCTTAAACCATAAAACCCTGAACACCAAACCCTAAATCCTAAACCCTAAAAACCTAAAAATTTAAAGCCTAAACTAAATAAAACATAAAAATAAAATAAATAAAAAAAACCTAAACTTAAATAAATAAAATAAAATAAAATAAAATAAAAAGCCTAAACTAAAACCAACACCCAAACCTAAAAATAAAATAAAATAAATAATAAAATAAACTTATGAATAAAATAAAATAAAAACTAAATAAAAACTTAAACCTAAAAAAATAAAACCTAAACCCTTAACTAAAAAAAATCTAAACCAAAAATAAAAATAAAATAAATAAAATAAATTAAACCTAAACCTAAAATAAAATAAAATAAACTAAAATAAATAAAACCTAAACTTAAACCTAAAATAAACTAAGCCTAAACTAAATAAAATAAAATAAACTAAAAATAAAAATAAAGCAAAGAAAAAAAAAATAAAAGATAAGATGTAAACTTAAAATAAAACCTAAACAAAACCTAAAATAAAATAAAACTAAACCTAAACTTAAAATAAAAATAAAATCTAAACCTACAAAACTTAACTAAAATAAACCTAAACCTAAACTTAAACGTAAAATTAAACCAAAATAAAACCTCTTAAATAAATAAATAAAACTAAATGAAAATAAAAAATTAAAATAAACCAAAATAAATTAAATAAACTAAATAAAATAAATAAACCTAAATATGAATTTCATTTAAAACCTAAACCCTAAATCCTAAACCCTAAACCCTAAAACTAACACTAAACCCTAAACCCTAAACTTATAACCCTAAACCTATAACTCCAAACCCAAAATCCTAAAAAACCCTAAACCCTAAAACTTAAACCCTAAATCTTAAACCCTAAACACTAAATCCAAATCCTAAACCCTAAACCTTAAACCCTAAACCTTACACCCTAAACTATAAACCCTACCACTAAACCCTAAACCCTAAACCCACAAACCCCCCAAACCCTAACCCTAAACCTAAAACTAATAAATTAAAAATAAAACTAAACCACAAACATAATAAACCTAAACTAAACCCCAGAATAGAACCTTGATGGTAGGAACATCAACATCAATCAGGCTCGGTCTAGATCTGGCGGTGGAGGCAGTTGCTCTGGTGGTGGGATCTGGAGGTGCTAGTGGATATAGAGGTGGTGGTCGGAGCAGTGGTGGTTAAGGAGGCGGGAGGAGCAGTGGATCTTATGGAATTCAATTTTTATAGTAGAGACAGTTCTAGTTATATAGGGTCTTTAATTTGTTCTATGTGTGCTCATTTTTTACTTATGTCATCGCTTGTGTCCTAGAAACTTTGGTTTGTTATTTGGTTGATGAAATCAATAAGAAGAAATGTTGAATCTGAATTTGTTCTCTATTAACAAAATGAAAAACTAAAAACCCTAAGCCCTAAACTAAAACCTGAACCAGACCTAAAACCTAAACCCTAAACCTTAAACCCTAAACCCAAAACCTTAAATCCTAAACCCTAAAATTATAAACACTAAACTTAAACCCTAATCCATAAACCCTAAAACCCACACCCTAAACCCTAAATTCAAAACCCTCAACTAACCCTAATCCCTAATCCTAAACCTAAGCTAAAAAATCCAAAAAAATAAAATAAATAAAAAACCTAACCCAACATAAATAAATAAATAAAATAGAAAAATAAAATAAAATAAAAACCTAAACCTAATCCTAAAAAAATAAAAAATAAAAACTAAAATAAAATTAAATAAATAAAAATTTAAACTAAAGTAAAAAAAACTAAAATACATAAATAAAATAAAGGCTAATCCTAAAATAAAAAAAAACCAAAAATAAAATTAAATAAAAACTAAATAAAATCCTAAACTTAAAAATAAAACCTAAAAATAAATATAAAAGTAAAGCTAAACCCTAAACTAAAAAAACATAAACCTAAAATAAAAGTAAAATAAACATAGACCTAAACTAAAATATTCTAAACTAAAATAAATAAAACCTAAACCTAAAATAAGCAAAACCTAAACCAAAACCAAAACCTTAAATCAAATAAAATCAAATAAAATAAAAATAAACATAAACCTAAATTAGAAAAATAAAACCTAAAAATAAACCTAAAATAAAAACCTAAAACCTAAACCTAAAAAAAGAAAACAAAAACCTAAACCTAGAACTAAAAATAAAATAAAACCAAAACTTAAAATAAAATAAAATAAAACAAAAGCAAAAAATAAGCCAACCTAAACCTAAAATAAATAAACCTAAAATACATAAACTAAATTAAATAAAATAAAATAAAAAGTAAATAAATAATAAAATAAACCTAAACCTGGGTTTACTAAATTTTAAAAATTAAGAAAATAGAAATTTTAAAACCCCTAACCCTGAAACCCTAAACCTAAACCCTAACCCTACCCTAACCTAAACCCTAAAACCTGACCTAAACCCACTAAACCCTAAACCCCAGGCCCTAAACTATAAAACCTACTAAGGTGAAGCCTACACCCTAAACCCTAAAAAACCAATGAAATAAATAAAAAAACATAAACCCAAATAAAATAAAAATATAAAATAAAATAACCTAAACATAATCCTAACCATAAAAATAAAATAAAATAAAAAATAAAAATTAAACTAAAATAAAATAAATAAAAACACAAACTAAACTATAAATTTAAAGAAACCTAAAAAATAAAAAACCTATATTAAATTAAAACTAAACCCAAAATATAAATAAAATCAACCTAAAATAAAATAAAAATTAAATAAAAACATAAACCTAAAGAATAAACTTAAAAATAAGACCAAAAAATTAAAAAAAAAAAACATACTAAGTGAAAAAACCTAAACCTAATAAATAAATAAAAATAAACCTAAACCTAAACTAAAATAAATAAAAACTAAACCTAAACCTAAAATAAACTAAACTTAAACCATAAACTAAATAAAAATAAAATAAAATAAAAATAAAGCTTCACCTGAACTAAAAAATAAAACCTAAAATAAACTAAAATAAAATCCTAAAACCTAAACCTAAAAAAATAAAATAAAAACCTAAACCTAAACTTATTAAAAAAAAATAAAACTTAAACCTAAAAACTAAAATAAAAATAATACTAAAATAAAAAATAAATATAAACCTAAACTTAAACCTAAAAAATAAAATAAATTTAAAAACATTAACTAAAATAAATAAACCTAAAATAAACTTCAATAAATTAAAATAAAAATAAACCTAAATATAAATAAAAAAATAAATAAAATTAAAATAAATAATAAATAAACTAAATAAACTTAAACCTACTGGTTTGATTTTAAAAAAAGCACTAAACCCTACCCAAATACTAAACTAATCAACCAACCAAAACTAAACACAAGACCCACTGGAGTCCTAACCCTAAAAGGCCCTGGGCCCTGAAGCCCTAAACCCTGAGAGCCCTGACCCTGCTATACTGAGCCCTAAACTAGGCCCTGACTGTACCCAACTGACTGGCGTGATGGGCCCTAGGCCCAAAACTGGCGGACCCTGAGTTGACGGCACCACTGACTCCCTGGGCCCTAAAATAAAAGGCCTAGTCTTACCCCAGCGTTAAACTGACCTGAGCCACTGACCCTGGGCCACTGGGCTGTGCTAAACACCACTGGGTTGCCCAAACCTGGGCCAAAACTCCAAACCCTGGGCCCTGAGCCACAACCTGGGCCCTCAGATCATGGGCCTAACACTAAATCCTAAAACCTAAACCCTAAACCTAAACCTTAAACCCTAACCATTAAAACCCTAAACCCTAAAACCCAAAACCCTAAACCCTTACCATAAAACCTAAACCCTAAAAGCATAAACCCTAAACCCTAAACACTAAACCCTAAAACCTAACCATAAACACCAAACCCTAAACTTAAATCTGAAGTAACAAATAAATTAAAAAAAACCTAAACTTTAAAACATAATAAACTTAAACCCTAAGAATGGGTAGAATCTTTATTGCAGGGACATCACCGTCAACTAGGCTCAGTCTAGATCTGGCGATGGAGGCAAAGGTAGAGGCAATGATTATCGCAGTGGTGGTGGCAGATCTAGTGGTGCTAGTGGATATCAAGGTGGTGGTCAGAGCAGTGGTTATTATGAAGGTCGAATGAGCGATGTAGGTTACAATCGTGGTGGTGGCTGAGGGAGAGATCAGGGATATGATGGTGAATCCTGCTACTCAAGAGGCGGGGATGGTTCTGATGGGAACTGGAGAAATTGAAGAATGCTGATCATCGGTACTTATTAAACTGTCTTTCTGAAGATACTACTAGTTATCTAGGGCTTTTGATTTGCTCTATGCATGCTCATTTTTTTATCCATGTCATCGCTTGTGTCTTAGAAAACTTGGTGTGTTACTTGGTTAATGAAATCAAAAATAAGAAATGTTGATGTTGAAGAACAATTAAAAAAAACAAAACCTTAAACCCTAAACTAAAATCTAAACCTTAGACCAAAAGCCTAAACCCTAAATCCTAAACCCTAAACCCTAAACCCTAAGCCCTAAACACTAAACCCAAAAACCTAAACCTTAAACCATAAAACCTAAACTCAAAACCCTTAACCCTTAACCCTAAACCCTAAATCATAGACCCCAAACCCTAAACCCAACTCTAAACCCTCAGTAACTCTAACCTAACAAACCCAAAGCTAAAAGCTAAACCTAAGCTAAATAAAACCTAAAAATAAATAAATAAAAACTTAAAAATAAAATAAAAAAATAAAAATAAAACCATAAACTAAAACCTAAACTAAAACTTAAAAAGAAAATAAAAAAATAAAAACTAAATTGAAATAAAATAAATAAAAACCTAAACTAAACTAAAAAAAAATTAAAAAATGTTAATAAAATAAAAACTAAACCTAAAAAAAAATAAATAAATTAAAAGTAAAATAAATAAAAACTAAATAAAAACCTAAACCTAAAAGATAAGCCTAAAAATAAATACAAAATACAACCTAAACCATAAACAAAAAAAACCTAAACCTAAAATTAAAATAAAATAATCTAAACCTAAAAAAAAATAAATTGAACTAAGATAAAAAAAACATAAACCTAAGTCTAAGCCTAAATACCCTAAATAAGATAAACTAAAATAAATAAACTACTAAAAAAAACCTAAAATAAAATAAACCTATAATAAAACCTAAAACCTAAATGTAATAAAAAAACAAACTCTAAACCTAAACCTAGAAATAAGAAATAAGACCTAAACCAAATAAAAAAAATAAAAAAATAAAACTAAGATAAAAAAATAATCCTAAACCTAAACCTAAAAAGTAATCAAAATAAAAATCCTAAACTAAAATAAATCAACATAAAAGAAATAAACTAAACTAAATAAAAATAAAAATTAACCTAAACAAAACTAAAAAATAAAATAAATTGAAATAAATAAAAAATAAACTAAATAAATTAAATAAACCTAAACCTATGAGTTATTTAATTTAAAATAAAAAAAATTAATTAAAATTAATTAAAACAAAAAAAGACTCCAAACCCACCCTAAATTAACTCTAATCCCTAAAACTTACCCTACCACTGACCCTGAGCCCTAAACCTAAACCCAACCTTAAACCCTAAATCACCCTAAACCCTGACCTAAAAAACCTGCAACCCTAAACCATAAACTGACACCCTAAACCTAAAAATACCTAACAAATAAAACCTAAACTTAAACTTAAGAAAATAAAATAAAATAAAATAAAATGAAAACCTAAACTTAAACCTAAACTTAAACCTAAATGTAGAAAAAATAAAATAAAAAATAAAAACTAAACTAAAATAAAATAAATAAAAACCTAAACAAAACTAAAAAAAATAAACATAAAAGTAAAAAATAAAATAAAATAAAAACTAAATGTAAATAAAAATAAAAATAAACCTTAAATAAAATAAAATAAAAACTAAATAAAAACTTAAACCTATAAATTAAACTAAAATAAAACTTAAAATAAATTAAAATAAAATCTCTAAACTAAAAAAAAAACTAAACCAAAATAAACAAAATAAAATAACCTAAATAAAATAAACTAAACTAAAATAAATAAAACCTAAACCTAAACCTAAAATAAAATAACCTAAACCCTAAAATAAATAAATTAAAATAATTTAAAAAATAAACCTTAAAAATTAATGTAAAATAAAAACCTAAAACCTAAACCTAAAATAAAATAAAACCTCCTAAACCTAAAATAAAAATAAATCTTCAACATAAAAGGAAAAATAAAAATAAAACTAAACTAAAAAATAAGCTTAAACCTAAACCTAATCCAAAAAAATAAACAAAAATAAAAAAACCTAATCTAAAATAAATAAACATTAAATAAATAAATAAAATTAAACAAAAATATAAAATAAACCTAAATAAAAATAAAAAATAAAATAAACTAAAATAAAAAAATAAACTAAATAAACCTAAACTTACCTGTTTATTTAATTTATAAAAAAATGCTAAACTCTAAACCCTAAATCGTAAACCCTAAACCCTAAACCTTAAAACCTACAACCCTTAACCCTAAACCATAAACCCTAAACCATAAAAAGCAAAAAAAACCTATACATAAACTAAATAAAATCTAAAAAAAATAAATAAATAAAAACCAAAATGTAAATAAAATAAAATAAAATAAAATAGAATAAAACCTAAACTAAAACCAAAACCTGAACCTAAACCTAAACGTAATAATAAAATAAAATAAAAAATAAAAGTTAAACTAAAATATAATAAATAAAAACCTAAACAAAACTAAAAAAATAAAATAAGCCTAAAAATGTAAAAACTAAATAAAATCTAAACTAAATGTAAAATAAAAAAAATAAACCTAAAAAAAATAAAATAAAAACCAAATAAAAACCTAAACCTAAAAAAATAAACCTAAAAATAAAAGTTAAACCCTAAACAAAAAAAAAGACCAAACCTAAAATAAACAAAATAAAATAAATCTTAACCTAAACTAAAATAAACTAAACTAAAATAAATAAAACCTAAACCTAAACCCTAAACTAAATAAAATAAGATAAACTAGAAAAATAAAACCTTGAATAATAACCTAAAACCTAAACCAAAAATAAAAAAAACCTAAACCTAAAAATAAAAAATTAAAACCTAAATAAAAAAATAAAATAAAATTAAAAATAAACTAAAAAATAAGCATAAACCTAAACCTAAACCTAAAAAATAAGCTAAAATAAAAAACCTAAACTAAAATAAATTAAATAAAAATAAAAAATAGAGATAAACAAAAATAAAAAATAAAATAAAGTAAAATAAAAAATAAACTAAATAAACTTAAACCTGGGTTTGCTTAATTTTAAAAATAACCCTAAACCAAACCCTAAACCCTAAACCCTAAATCTGGTCCCTAAACAAAAATTAAACTTAAACCCTAATCACGAAAATCATAAACCCTAAACCCTAAACCTAAACCCTCAAAACCCAACCCTAAACTAAACAATAAAACTAAACCAGACCACTAAATCCTAAACCTTAAACCCTAACCCTAAAACCCTAAACCCTGACCCTAAACCATAAATCCTAAAAGGATAAAACCTAATACCCTAAACCATAAACCCTAAATGTTAACCCTAAACCCCAAACCTAAACCTAAACCTTAACTTACTAAATAAATTAAAAAATAAACCTAAACCCAAAACCTAATAAACTAAACCAGAATGGGCCAATGGCGGGGAACATCACCAAAGCTCAGACAGATCTGGCGGTGGAGGCGAATGTGAAGGCAGAGGAGGTGGTTCTGATGGGAACTGGAGAAACTACATAACAGTTGATCCAACCTACTGCTTATGGAACTGTGTCTATATAGTTGAGATGGATCTAGTTATCTAGTGATTTTGATTTACTCTATGGGTGCTCATTTTTTATCTTTGTCATCGCTTGTGTCTTAGAAAACTTGGGATGCTACTTGGTAGATGAAATTGAAAAGAAAAGATATTGAATCTGAATTTATTCTCTTATAAAAAAACCTTAAACCCTAAACTAAAACTTAAGCCCTAAACCTAAACCCTAAACCCTAAACCCTAAACTCTAAAGCTCAAACTTAAACTCTAAACTAACCCTAAGTCCTAAATCCTAAAGCTAAAAACTTAACCTAAGTTAAATAAAATTGAAAAAATAAAAGAAATAAAAATCTAAATGAAAATACAAAAATAAAATCAAATAAATTTAAAACTAAAACTAAAACCTAAAAACTTAAAAAAAGAAAATAAAATAAAAATAAAATAAACTAAAAATAAAATAAGTGAAAACTTAAACTAAACTTAAAATAAAAAACCTAAATTAAATAAAAACTAAACCTAAAAAAATTAAAATAAACTAAAATAAAATAAAATAAATACTAAATAGAAACTTAAACCTAAAAAATAAACCTAAACTTAAATAATAAAACTTAAATCCTAAAACAAAAATAACTAAACCTAAAATAAAAATAAAATAAACAAAATAAATTAAACTTAAATTAAAAGAAAATAATCGAAAATAAATAAAACCTAAACGTAAACCTAAAATAAACTAAACCTTAATCTAAACCTATACTAAATAAAATAAAATAAACTAAAAATATACCTAAACCTAAACTAAAAAATAAAACCTAAAATTAAAAAACAAAATAAAAATAGAACTAAATTAAAAAATAAACCCAAAATCAAAAAAATAAACTAAGAAAAACCTAAAATAAAATAAATAAACCTAAAATAAATAAACTAAACTAAATAAAAATATAAAATAAATCTAAATAAAAAGAAAAACTAAAATAAAGTCAAAGAAACAAAAAATAAACTAAATAAACCTAAACTTACTAATTTATTTAATTTTAAAAAAACAATGTAAACCCAAAATCCTAAACCTTAAGCCCTAAATCTTAAACCCTAAAACTATTTCTAAACCCCACCCTACCTACCCCCACCCTAAACTTTAAATCCTCCCACCACCCTAAACTCTAAACCCTCCCTAAACTAAACCCTAAACCTCCAAACCTAAATCCTAAATCCACCCCACACCTAAACCTAAACCCCAAAATCTAAACCCTAAATCTTAAGCCCTAAACTAACCCTAAACATTAAACCCCAAACTAACCCTAAACCCTAAGAATGGGCAGAACCTTGACGACAAGAACATCACTGTCAAATAGGCTCAGTCTAGATCTGGTAGTGGAGTTGAAGACAGAGGCGGTGGTTATCACAGTGGTGGTGGGGGATCTAGAGGTGCTGGTGGATATGGAGGTGGTGGTTGGAGAAGTGATGGTTATGGAGGCAGGAGGAGTGACTGAGGTTATAGCTGTGGTGGTGGAGGAAGAGGAGATTAAGGAAATGATGGCGGTCTTGCTACTCAAGAGGTGCGATTGGTTTTGATGG
Source organism: Cymbidium sinense (assembly GCA_021442155.1). Classification (NCBI taxonomy): domain Eukaryota; kingdom Viridiplantae; phylum Streptophyta; class Magnoliopsida; order Asparagales; family Orchidaceae; genus Cymbidium; species Cymbidium sinense. The sequence continues at coordinate 33,670,516 of CM038227.1, forward strand.
AAACTAGAAAAACTGAAGAACAATAGATCTGATCATTTGCTTATGGAATAGTGTATTTATAGTAAAGATGGTTCTACTTATCTGGGGTTTTTGATTTTCTCTATGGGTGCTCATTTTTTATCATGTCATCGCTTATGTCATAGAAAACTTAGGGGAGCTACTTGGTTGATTAAGTCGAAAAGAATAAATATTTAATATGAATTTGTTCTTTGTTAAAAAAAATCTTAAACCCTAAACCCTAAACTAAAACTCGAACCCTAAACCTATAACCTAAACCCTAAACCTTAAAACCTAAACCATAAACCCTAAACCCTAAACCCTAAACACTAAACATTAAAAAACTAAACTTTAAACCCTAAATCCATAAACCATAAATGCTAAAACCTACAACCTTAAACCCTAAACCCCAAACCCTAAACCCGAAACCCTAATCCCTAAACAAACCCTAAATCCTAAACTAACCATAAATGTTGAATAAAGATGTCATTAGGAGTATATCTAAAGAATGACCTAATCCTAACATAGTTATGGTAGCTAAAGAAAATGACTTCAAGAGACTTTCTCTTGACAATTAGCGATTTGAATACCCTAAATCATATTATAATACCATATATTGTAGTATAATGTATCATCATATATTTGAGCTTGTAGTGATGTGTTTTTGGATGTTATAAGATGTTTTGAAATGTTTTAGTATATTATGTGGTTGTGCCCTATAGTCTATATTAATATAAATGATAAAAGTATTGATTTAATAAATTAGATGATGAAGTTTGTTAAATTTGAATTGGGAATTAGGTTGTAGTACCAAAGGTGTGCTACACTACTTGTAGTCTAAAAAGTAAGATTCTATGTTCAAAATAAATATTATATGTTGTAGAAGTAAGACTTTAAAATGGTGGAATTTGGCCAAATTCATAATAGGTAGAGCATGTCAACCTAATATATTATTTCAACTTAAAATATGTAAATGATATAATTAAAATATATTGTTTTTTTATATTGTTTAGACTAATTTTATGATTTTTTTTATCTTAAGCAATCCCTTGTGATGTGATATGCAATATAATATAATATAATATAATATAATATGTCATAGTGTATTATAATATAGGATGACATAACATAGTGTAGCATCATGTATTATAGCATACTATTGTGCATTACTACTTATTGTTTAGCATATTTTAGTTTGTTGAAATATGATGTAGTTGAGTTTGTACAAGTATAATTCATAAAAGTACTAATTAATAGGCTGAGATGATGGGATTTGGGCAAATTAAAGGTAAGCTTTAGGGAATATCATTGGGGGTGTGCTATTGTGTGTCATTTAATCAAAAGAATTTAATTTTGCATCCAAAATAAATGTTCACTTTTCAACCAAATTTTATAATTTTTTTTCTTAGAGTGATTCATTTTAAGGTGTATTGTAAGATAATATATGATATGAAAGCATATTAAAATATAATGCACATAAAAATATAACTTCATATATATATGAATGTGGTGGTGTGTTACTAAGTGTTATTGTACATTTTAGCATGTTTTTCTTTTATTATAATACATTGGGTCAAAACTCACAAAAATGTTAATTTGAAGGTTGAGATGGAAGAATTTGGCCAAATTCATGGCACACACCAAGAAGATACACTAAAATTATGCTATTTGGTACCATTTATAATAGAAAAATAATAATTTTACATCTAAAATGAACATTATTCATATTTCGAGAAAACTTTGTTACTTTTTCCAATTATGTGATTCTAATGAGTATTGTTAGAAAATATATTATATTATAGTAAATTATAATATAACATCATATATTGTATTATAATATAGTGTGTTAATTCACACTATAATATCTTTAGCATGATATTGTATAGTTAGTTTGAGCTTGCACCATTAAAATGTTGATTATAATGTTAAGATGATGTAATTTGAACGAATAAATTGTTTGGCTATTAGTTGAAGTATTAAAGGTGTGCATAAGAAAAGAAATAGAATTTGATGAGAATTCCTTGCCAAGGACATGGAGGGAGATCGACAAGGGGATCACACATGCATTGGACATGACATGTGAGTGGTCTATGTCAAGGGCAAAGAAGAAGAAAGTTTGCTGGGGATAAGGTTTGATTTTGATTTGATTATATGATTTATGGAAAAAAGATTGGTTGGGGATAAGAATCTATAATCCACCGATGATTAAGATCAATTTTTTTAATTTGTTCTATTTTAATTGATGTGGACACATATCTGCTAGAGATATGGGCTTGAGTCTGCTAGGGATCAAGTATATGAACCTTCCACTAGGGAAGCAGGTTTGGGCTATCAGTTGGGGATTAGGATTTGAGTTTGATTTCATTGATTTATTTGGGGATGTATCCACTGGGGATAAGAGTTCAATTGGATTTCTTTGATTTGGACTCTTTTAGGGGAGTTGGTTTAATTTGGCTCCACTAGGGAGGTTGGTTTTGATTTATTTTCTTGACTTATTTATATATGATTAGAGAAGGATATGATTTAAATCCAGGGAAAATCAGAAAGGGTTTAATTTAATGAGTTAATAGTCCACATGGTGTTGAGCCATGGAAGAGTATATCGCCTGGCGGTTACAAATCCAAATGAATGTCCACTGCAGGGTAGAGCTAGCCAACCTAATGGGATGCCATGTGCAATAGTGCTAGGTAGAAATCTTTCAAGCGAGGAAGAACCATTGGGTTGACTGGATGCACAACAAATTGAATTTGACAAATGAATGTCATTGGGACTTATGTGAACTTAAAGTCATTAATTTTATCATTTCATATGGTTTATTTGGTTTTTTGAACATTCGGGATAATAGCCAACCTAAGGTTGTCGTTATTATGTGGATGCTAGAAAGAGGTAGTAGACTTGCATCTTCTAAAAGAACAACTGGGGTGACCTATTGGTGCTAACGACTTGGTGTGTGAATGATAGGGACTTATATCAATTAAAGTAGTTGGATTCTAAGGAGTTTTTTGTGCAAAGAGAGGATATATCTATGAGTGTCCTCCTCTCTGTGAATATATTTTATTTATAGTGGACCTATTTTATAGGAACCACTAAGAATATACCTTGTCTTAGATTCTTGGACCAAGGGTGCACATCCATAGATTCTCCAACCATAGAGTGGTTCTAAGGGGTTGTGTGTAATGGTAGCAGGTGATATGTCATCCAAAATCTTATCTAAGCCTTGGAAGAAATAACCTATAGGTGCACGGTGGCCAACTCAAGGAGAGCATACATCTGCCTTGAGTGGTGTTCTTCTAAGGACTAACCAACCTAAGGTGTATCCATCAGCATGAGTGGTGGTGTATAGTGAGAACCAACAAACTAAGGTGCGTCGGTGTGCAATGATCAACTAGAAAGAAAGCTTGTAGGCTTACAACTTTCCAAGCGAATTGATCATTGAGGATATCTATCATCGTGACATATGCTTATCGACCTAGAGAAACTACTAAGTGGGAGCCCAGGAAGGACGGACTTGAAGTTAGGAGGGAAGGAGCCACTGGGGACTTATCCTAAACCTCAAATATACTTGACCTAGTGGCACAAAGGCTAATCCAAGAAGAAAGCATAGCAGACTCACATCCTCTAAAAAAAGCCAACATGAGGTAACTTAGGCCATGCGATACCAAAATAAACAAGGCACTTGTTGTGTCTGTGGCCAAGTAAGAAGGAAAGACTTACATCTTCAAACCAAGAAGACCAGGTGACACACTAGCGGGTAGCACATGTTCACCCATTGAGTGAGTTGGGGAGGCGTTATCTCAACTTCAGGAGAACGAGAAAATATATGCTTGTTTTATATGTTTGTGTATAGTTTGTGTTTGTGTTATGTGATGAATGGGATCTTTGCTGGTTCTTACCTACTTGGCTCTTCGCTTAAGAACTTTCAACATGGAAGAGATTAAATTTGAAATGGAATTTTAATTGACAATAATTACAAACATGATTTATAATATTTCTTTAAGTAGAGCCCATTGATTGGAAGCATTTGGCTCTCCCTTATGATTAATAAGTGAAGATCATCCTTGGTAGGCCTTTCCTATGAAAAGGGCCTTCCAGTGGTTCAAACTTGCCTCCCATCTTATAAGCAATAATCGGTCTCCTTAGAACTAAAATAAGCTCTCTCTACTTGAAAGGCTCTAGGATGGACCAACTTGTTGTGCTTGAATCATTTTAGCTTTTGCTTCGAGGTTTTGGCATGCCGGAGTCTCTCCTCCAAACCTTTGAGCTCTTCTAATCTTGCATTATGCTTTATTGTGATCTTGCTACAACTATCTTAGTAATGGGGAATTGGATTTCTAATGGTAGAATGACTTCATACATACACTAAGGAGAAAGAGTATAGTTGGAGTTCTATATGTGGTGCGGTAGGCCCAGGCTTCAACTCACTCATGCCACTTTGCTTGTTGTTGTCGAGTGTATTCTTTAGTATTTGGATGAGAGTTTTATTGAAAGCTTCTACTAAATTTTCCTGGTAGTTGATTGTAGAATATCTTCAATCTATGTTGTGTCTCCAGAAAAGTTGTTGATCTCTGCTCTTGAATACTGTACCATTTATGGATATAATTCATCAAGATACTCTAAATAATAAATATATGGTTTCTAAAACATTGGAGCACATGATGAGCTGACCTCTCTAGTGAAATCACCTTCATTTGGAAAAGTAGTTAGTAGTAGCTAAGATGAACTAATGACCCTTGAAGAAGGAGGATCAATCGGACCCACTATGTTGGTACCCCAACACTCGAATGGCCATGAGGCCAATATGATGTAGATTGTTGGTGTAGGACCCACTGTATTTAACATTGGTGGCCTACCTAGTGGTATCCATACAATCTTTGATCATCGATCAATAGTATCTAGTCTCTTGATCTTGGCTTTCATCTTGAGCAGATTTGTTGGCTCCACATAATCTTGAGTGTACTTGGGTCACAATTTTATGGGCTTCATGCTTGTCTAAAATAACACATATGATCAAGACCAGGAGGTATAGACAATAGGAAAGTGCTCTTCATTGTAGGCTTGGGACTTCTCTTGAGGTAGTTTTCCTTTATTTAGGTAATCCATGAATGGTTACCTCCAATCTAACTCCTCATCCTTCTTGGTGAAATCTCCCCTTCAAGAGAGTACTTTTTGAGTTCAATATCAAAAGGGATAAGAATTTCTATTTTGGACCTTTATTGATATGGACTCATCCTCTGCAACTCCTTGGCAAGCTTAGCTCAAGATACTTATGATGTTCTCTCTCCTCGAGAATATTATAAATGGTAACTATAGGATTTGGGCTAATAACTCAATGGTGTACTTATGGTAGTATAGAGGCTTGGGCTTTATAACCTTATAGGACCCAGCGATTTGGTTGATAAGCGAGAATCTCAAAGATGTTGATGCTCAGATGCTTAGAGTAACGCTCTTACCAGCACCAATGAGCCTCATATCTAGCTTTGATGTTGGTGCAAGGACAAATGATATGAGAATCTCATCACACCGCGATCAGGATAAAGAACTATTCCTACCCTTTCCTAGAATAGTATATTATTATTTTTCTTCTTTGAGAAGGCTGCATCAAAGTACATCTCCTAGTGGTGAATTCTTGTATCCCCTAAGTTCATGATTTATTCATTTGGGAGGTCATCACTAAGAGAAAAGTCAATAAGAAGTGTGTGTGTTGTTAGGAAATTGACTAGCATTGGTCATGTCATTAGATACTATTGTGGATTGATCTTAGAGATTAGGTTCACCTTATGAGGAAGCATGTAGTGTCATAGCTTTTGGGATGCAAAGATCAAAGCTAGGAAATGCTTCTCAATGGGTGTATAAATAGCCTTAGCAGGGATTAGACGATGTTTGAGATAGTAGAGTGCATTTTTCTTCCCTTTATCATTTGCTTGAGCGAACAAAACACCAAAGGAGTCATCTACAGTGTAAAGTATGAGAGGCTTGCACGGGATAAGAAGTAGAGCTGACATCATCGTAATGCTTGATGCCTTGAAGGCATGCTCACACTTGTCATCCCACTTGAACTTGGCATCCTTTTGATAAGAGCTGAGAATGGCTAACATCTTCTCGATAGGTTGGATATAAAGCATCTTAGATACGCCAACTGCCCTTGGAATGATCTGAGTTGAGTTAAACTTTTAGGGGGTAACATTTCTAATATTGCCTTGATCTTATCCAAATCGATTTCGATACCCTAGTGTTGGCCAACAAACCCAAGGAATTTCCTTGAAGCTACTCCAAATGCATACTTCAGAGGGTTCATTTTGAGGTTAAATTGTCTTAATGAAAAATACTCTCAAGTCAAAGAGATGGTCTTCCTTTTCTCTACTAGCACGAGCACAGATGAGACATAGCACTCTCGTGATTATGAATGAGTTCATTCAAAGATTCTATCTAAAATAAAATAAAACCTAAAGTGAAACCTAAACCTAAACCTAAAAAAAAAAAAATAAACTAATAAAAAAAAATAAAATAAAATAACTAAAACCTAAACTAAACTAAAAAAATAAATAAATGAAGAATAAAAACTTAAATAAAATAAAACTAAATAAAAATAAAAATAAAATAAACCTAAAATAAAATAAAATAAAAAACTAAAAAAACCTAAACCTAAAATAAAAAAAAAAATAAAAAATAAACCTAAACTAAACTAAATAAACTAAAACTAAAATAAATAAAACCTAAACCTAAACCTAAACTAAAAAAAACAAAATAAACTAAAAATAAATTTAAACCTAAACTAAAAAATAAAACCTAAAAATAAACCTGAAATAAAAACCAAAATCCAAAAACCTAAACCTAAAAAAAAATAAAATAAAAACCTAAACCTAAACCTAAAAATAAAAAAATAAAACCTAAACCTAAAAAATAAAATAAAAATAAAACTCAACAAAAAAAAAATAAACCTAAACCTAACCTAAAATTAAACTAAAATAAAAACCTAAACTAAAATAAATAAACATAAAATAAAATAAAATAAACTAAATAAAATAAATAATAAACCTAAATAAAATAAAATAAAATAAATAATATAAATAAAAATAAACTAAATAAACTAAACTATCGGTTTAATTAAAATTTTTTTGAAAACCCTAAATCCTAAATCTAAACCCTAAACCTTAAACCCTAAAAACCTAAACTAAATAAACTTAAACACCTTACTTAATTTAAGCAAAAAAAATAAACTAAATCCCCAAAGTAATGATAAACACAAACCCTAAACTACACTAAACCACCTAAATCCTAAACCCTAAAAAATCATAAACCTTAAACCTAAACCCAAAACCCTAAACCCTAATGCTTAACCTAAAGTAACTAAATAAATTAAAAAATAAATTTAATCCCTAAAACCTAATAAGCCTAAACATAAACCTAAACCCTTATAATGGACAAAACCTTGATGGTAGGAACATCACCGTCAACCAGGCTTAGTCTAGATCCGGCAGTGGAGGCGAAGGCAGAGATGGCTGTTATGGCATAGTGGTGGTGAGGGATCTTGAGGTGTTGCTAGATATGGAGGTGGTGGTCGGAGTAGTGGTGGTTATGGAGGTGGGAGGAGCGACCAAGGTTACAGCCATGGTGGTGACGGAGTGAGAGAACAGGGAGATGATGGGGGATCCGCTACTCGAGGGGTTAGAGTGGTTCTAATGGGAACTAGAGAAATTGAAGAACAGTGGATTTGATTTGCTTATTGAACTATCTTTATAATAGAAACAGTTCTAGTAATCTAGTGTTTTAGATTTGTTCATTTCATTATCTATGTTGTCTTGTGTTAGAAAACATGGTGTGTTACTTGGTTGATGAAATCCAAAGAAGAAATGTTGAATCTAAATTTGTTCTCTGTTAAAAAAACAAAACCCTAAACACAAAAAAAACCACAGACCATAAACCTAAACCTTAAACCATGAAAACCCTTAACCCAAAACCCTAAACCATAAACCCTATACCCTAAAAACTCTAAACCATAAACCCTAAACCATAAAACCCTAAACCCTAATCTCAAACCTAAAAAAATAAAACCTTTAACCCTAAACCCTAAACCAAAACACAAACCCAACCTAAACCCTAAACTCAACCAACCTCACTAAACTAAAGCTAAAACCTTCTCTAAATAAAACCTAAAATAAAATAAAACAAACCAAATAAAATAAAAATAAATATATAAATAAAACCTAAACAAAAAACCTACCTAAGCCTAAAGAAAGATAAAAAAATAATAGATAAAATAAGATAAATAAACCTAATTTAAATTAAAAACCTAAATAAAATAAAACTAAACCTAAAATATAAATAAAATAAACCTAAAATAAAATAAAACTAAATGAAATCTGAGCTAAAGGATAACCTAAATAAACCTAAAAATAAATAAAAAAAAAAAAACTGACTAAAGGAAAATAATATAAACCTAAACTAAAATAAAAACTAAACCTAAATAGAGCTAAACTAACTAAATAAACCCTGGGTTTGCTTGGTTTAAATAAAAACCACTGGCCTACACAAACCCACCCAGCCTAAAACTATAAGAACTGAGCCAAACCTGAGCCACTTAGGCTGAGCCACAAACTCATCCTGAGTCACAATCTGGAAGCCACCAAAACTAGGCCTACATGACCCAGGACTAAACTAAAACAGGCCTGAGCCCAGGCCCTGGGCACTAGGCCCAGGCCTGAGCCCTGGCCAACCCTAAACTAATCTAGGCCCCTTGACCCACAGCTGGGCCATGACCACTGAGGCTGACTGAGCCCCAGAGCCAAACTGCACTCCTAGGCCCAACTGACCTGAGCCATGGGCCACTGACACTAGTCATTACTGAGTCTGGTGGCATAAACCCTCAAAACCATAAACACTAAGAGCCTAAATACTAACCTCCCAAACCCTAATCACAAACCTAAAATAAAAGCCACAAAACCAAAACCCTAAACAGAAACTAAAAAACTAAATATATAATAATAAATAAAATAAATATAAACCTAAATATAATAAAGATAAAAATAAAATGGGAAGCCTAAACCAAAACTAAATAAAATAAAATAAAAAAAAAAATTAAAAATAAATATAAAATACTAAAATAAAATAAATAAACCTAAGAATAAAAATAAATAAAAGAAAACTAAATGCAAAATAAAATAAAATAAACTTAAAATTAAATAAATTAAAACTAAATAAAGCCTAAATCTAAAAATATGAACCTAAAATAAAACCTAAAAATAAATAAAATAACTAAAACTCTAAAATAAAAAAAAATATAAATCAATAAACAAAACAAAATAAAACTAAACTAAATAAATAAATCTAAACCTAAACTTAAAATAAAACTTAAACCTAAAGTTAAATAAAATAAAATATAAAATAAACCAAAACCTAAACTAAAAAAATAAAAAAGATAAAATAAAAAAAACCTAAAAAAAGAAAATAAAAACCAAAACTTAAACCTAAAAATAGAAAATAAAACTTAAACCTAAAAAAAAAATAAACTCATAAAATAAACCTAAACCTAAAAATAATCTAAAATAAAACAAATAAATAAAAATAAAAAAAAAGCTAAACTAAATAAAAATTAATTAAACTCAAATAAATAAATAATAAACTAAATAAACCTAAACCTCTTGGTTTGTATTTATATAAAAAAACTGACCCTAAACCTAAAGCAAACTCTGACCCCACCACACACCCTAAACCTGACCCTACTCTAAAACCCTAAACCCAGGCCCCCACCTAAACCCTAAAAACCCAACCCAAAACCTACCACAAACCCTAAACACTGAACCACAAAACATGAACCCACCTTAAACCCCAAACATATAACCCTAAATCTAACAACCAAGCCTAAACCTAAACCTTAAACTAACCCTAAACCCAGAATGGGTAGAACCTTGATGGTAGGAACATCACTCAACTAGGCTTAATCTAGATCTAGTGGGAGGAGGAATGGTGGAGGCGGTGTAGTGGTGGTGGGGATCTAGAGGTGTTGGGGATATGGAGGTGGTTGTCGGTGGTTATGGAGGTAGGAGGGAAGGTTACAAGCTGGTGGTGGCGGAGAGAGAGATTAGACGATGGCATGAGATCCGCTACTCGAGAGGGTTGGTTGATGGGAACTGAAGCGAAGAATGTTTGATCTGATTTGCTGCTTATGGAACTATGTCTTTATAGTAGAGATGGTTATACTTATCTAGGGTTTTTGATTTGCTCTATGGGTGCTCATTTTTTATCTATGTCGTCGCTTGTGTCTTAAAAAACTTGGGGTGCTACTTGGTTAATGAAATTGAAAAGAAGAAATGTTGAATTTGAATTTGTTCTCTATTAAAAAAACCTTAAATCCTAAACCCTAAATCTTAAACTAAAACTAAAACCCTAAACCTAAAATAAAAACCCTAAACACTAAATCCTAAACCTAAAACCCAAAATCCCTAAAACCTAAACCTAAACCATAAACCTAAACTAAAAATAAACCATAAACCAAAACAAATCTAAAATCATAAACCCTAACCCTAAAACCCCCTGAACCCTAAACCATAAACCCTAAACTAACCCTAAACCCTAAACCTTAAACTAACACTAAACCCTAAACCCTAAACCTTGAATATAGATGTCATTAAGAGTACATCTAATGAATGACCTAATCCTAACATAATTATGGTAGCTAAAGAAAATTTCTTCAAGAGACTTTCCCTTGACTATTAAATATTTGAATACCTTAAACCCTAACCCTAAATAATATTATATAATCATATATTATAGTATAATGTATCATCATATATTTGAGCATGTAATGATGTGTTTTTGGATGTTATATAATGTTTTGAAATGTTTTAGTATATTATGGTATTGTGCACTATAGTCTATATTAATATAAATAATAAAAATATTGATTAAATAAATGAGAAGATGAAATTTGTTAAATTTGAAGAAGGAATTAAGTTATAGTACTAAAGGTGTGCTACACCACTTGTAGTATAAAAAGTAAGATTTTATGTTCAAAATAACTATTATATGTTGTAGCATAGTATAACATCATATATCATAATATATTGTTCTATGCATTTTAAATTCTTTTAGTATTTTACAGTCATGTAGTTGAGCCAACACTAGCATTATTTATAAAAATGTTGACAGACTTTAAAATGGTGGAATTTGGCCAAATTCATAATAGGTAGAGCATGGCATCATAATATATTATTTCAATTTAAAATATTTAAGTGATATGACTAAATATATAATTTTTTATTGTTTAGACTAATATTATGATTTTTATCTTAACTTTTGTGATGTGATATGGAATATAATATAAAATATTATGTTATAGCGTATTATGATATATGATGCCATAACATAGTGTAGCATCATGCATTATAACATACTATTGTGTATTACTACTTATTGTTTACCATATTTTAGTTTGTTATAGTATGATGTAGTAGAGTTTGTACTCGAATAATTCATAAAAATACTAATTTATAGGCTGAGATGATGGGATTTGGCCAAATTTAAGGTAACCTTTAGGGAACAACATTGGGTGTGTGCTATGGTGTGTCATTTAATCAAAAGAATGGAATTTTCCATCCAAAATGAATGTTCATTTTTCAACTAAATTTTATAATTTTTTACTTAAAGCGATTCATTTTAAGGTGTAATGTAAGATAATATATTATATGAAAGCATATTAAAATATAATGTACATAAAATATAACTTCACATATGTATGAATGTGGTGGTGTGTTACTAAATGTTATTGTACATTTTAGTATGTTTTATGTTCATTATAAAACATTGGGTCAAAACTCACAAAATTATTGTTAATTTAAGGTTGAGATGGAAGAATTGGCCAAATTCACACACCAAGAAGCAACACCAAAATTTTGCTATTTTGTACCATTTCTAATAGAAACATAACAATTTTACATCCCAAATGAACATTATTCAAATTTTGGAAAAAGTTTGTTATGTGTTCCTTTTAAGTTATTCTATGAGGTGATGTTAGACAATATATTATATTATAGCAAATTATAATATAACAGCATATATTATAATATAATATAGTGTGTTAATTCACACTATAATATGTTTAGCATGATATTGTATAGTTAGTTTGAGTGTGCACCATCACAAATCATAAAATGTTGATTATAATGTTAAGATGATGTATAGATGGAAGAATTTGGCCAAATTCATGGCTTTTGGTTGAAGTATTAAAGGTGTGCATAAGAGAAAAAAATAAGATTTGATGAGAATTCCAAGGCAAGGACATGGCATGAAATCCGTTAGGGGATCACACATGCATTGGACATGACATGTGAGGGGTCTATGTCGAGGGCATAGAAGAAACAAATCTGCTAGGGATAAGGTTTAAATTTGATTTGATTATAAGATTTGTGGAAAGAAGATCCACTAGGGATAAGAATATATAATCCACCGGGGATTAAGATCGAATCAACTTTAGTTTTTTTTTATTTTAATTGATGTGGAGGCATATCTACTAGAGATATGGACTCGATTCTGCTAGGGATTGGGTTTATGAACCTTCCACTAGGGAAGCAGGTTCGAGCAATCCACTGGGGATTGGGATCTGACTTTGATTTCATAGATTTGTTTGGGGATGTATCCACTAGGGATAAGAGTTTGGTTGGATTTCTTTAATTTAGACTCTACTAGGAGTTAGTTTTATTTGGCTCCATTAGGGAGGTTGTTTTTGGATTTGATTTGTTTACTTGACTTATTTATATATGATTTGGGGTTCCACTAGGGAGAACGGTGTGATTTAACTCCACTGGGAAAAATTTGATTGGGTTTAATTTAATGCAGGTTAATCTATGGACCATGATGTGTGAGGAACCTAAGAAGGAGCTATATCCTTGACCTACCTGGTTTACAAATCCAAAGGATAGCCTCAGGTAGAGCTAGCCAACCTAAGGGGTTGCCTTTTGGTATGTAATGCTATGCTAGGAAGAAGGTGTAGCACTTACATCTTCAAAGGAATAACCACTAGGGTGACACTGTTGGATGCAATAAATGAACTTGGCCTAGGCGATTAAGTGAATGTCATTGAGGACTTATGTCAAAAAAAGTAGTCTTTTATCTTAATATCATGTTATTTAATATGATTTGTTTGGTTTAGTTTGATTTTGAATTGAGGGCATATCCACTAGGGATGGGGCTTAGTAAAATTTGATAGATTTAATTTATGGACCATGTTGGTATGCGATGGACCCAGAGAAGGGCTATATCAGGACTTATCTATCTCGATTTATAAATCCAAAGGGGTAGTCTATCGACCGCGGGGTAGAGTTAGCCAACCTAAGGGTTGTCTTTCAATGTGCAATGGTTGTGCTAGAAAGATGGCATAAACACACTTACATCTTCTAAGAGAACAAATAGGGTGACCATTGGTATAGCAATTGAACGACTTAGGGCAACTAATGAGTGAATGTCTTTGAGGACTTATATCAAAGGTTATCGGTGATTCTTATAGGAAGTTTTGCTAACAAAAGATAAGATACATTCTTGGGAAAAGGTACGCTAGGTGTCCTCTTAATCCACAAGTGTATATATTTTTTATTATATGTTTGTGTGGACCTTGTTGGTGTCGATGGACCGTGAGACTAAGACCATGTCGACTTGACTATCTCAGATTTACCAGACCAAGGGAGGATGGATTCTCCAACCATAGGGGTGGTTACACAGAAAGGGAAACTATCCAATCCAATAGTAACCCAAGTAGTGTCTAAATGGGATCACAAAGAATGTGAACCAAATATAGCACCCACATGGGAGGTGAAGCTAGGGGAATTATTCTGAGCCCTGGAAAAGAAAGCCTATAGGTGTATGGTGGCCGACTTAAAGAGAAAGTGTAGTATACTTACATATGCCGTTAGTAGTGTATCCTAAGGCACGAGAACCAACCATCCTAAGGTCTATCCGTCAGCATGAGTGGTGTATCCATTAGCATAGTGAGAACCAACCAACCTAAGGTGCCCGTTGGTGTGCAATGATCAATTTAGAAAGAAAGCGTGTAGGCTTACAACTTTCTAAGCGGAACTGATCATTAGAATAGTCTGTCACCGATGGAACAATTGTTATCTAACCTAGAGAGACTACTAAGAGGGGAGCCCCGAGGAAGGACTGGACATAGCTTGAAGTAATCAGGAGGGAAGGAGACACTAGGGGACTTATCCTGAACCTCAAATATACTCAACCCAATCAGTGTATGAAGGCTAATCCAAGAATAATGTGTAGCAGACTCAAATCCTCTTAAATGAAGCCAACATGAGGTAGCTTACCGACCACACAGTAAGGCCTACCAAACTAATAAGGTGCTCATTGGTGTAGGAAAGCATAGAATACTTACATCCTTTTAAAAAGAAGACCACTGGGGTGACACACTAGTAGGGTAGCACGTCAGCCCGACCTAGAGTAACTACTGAGTGAGTGCCACTGGGGGTGTTATCTTAACTAAGAGTAGCTCGAGATAAAATATATGTGTTGGTTTTATATGTTTGTGTGTATTTTGTATTTGTTTTGTGTCGATGAAGGATAGGACGCTTCTCGAGTTCCTTACACCAACTCTAAACACATCATGGCAGATTCACAAACAAAAATACTTTGAACATGGAAGAGATTGAATTCAAAATGGAATTTTCATTGATGATAATTATTTTCAAATATAATTTATAATATTTTTTTAAGTAGAGATAATTGATTGGAAACATTGGACACTCTCTCTTATGATAAATAAGCTAACAAGATCCTCCTTAGTAGGACTTTTCTATGGCAAAAGGGCCTTCCCAAGTGGGTTCAAACTTGCCTCCCATATTACGATGGACAACAATTTGTCTCCTTAGAACTAAAATAAGCTCTCCTACTTGAATAGCTCGGACCAACATGTTGTGAGCTTGAATCATTTTAGCTTTGTACAACTCGAGGTTTTGGCATGCTCGTAGGAATCTCTCCTCCAAATAATCAAGCTCTTCTAACTGCAACTTGGCATTCTACTCTTTGTGATACCCATATATCCTGTAGTGATGGGAGTTGGACTTCTAATATTAGAACTTGGACCCATACACTAAGAAGAAAGTGAGTGGAGTTCTATATGTGGTGTGGTAGGCCCACAAGGTTTCAACTAACTGCTCATGCCACAATCGCTTATTATTGTCGAGCGTCTTCTTTAGTATTTGGATGAGATTTTTGTTGAAGGCTTCTACTAAGCCATTTTCCTCGTAGTTGATGGTAGAATATCTCCAATCTATCTGTGTCTAAGTTTTGCTCTTTTTCTTGAATGTAGTACCATTGTATCAGAACTCCAACCTATATACGATATGAATCCTAAAAAATTGGAGCACATAATGAGCTATGACCTCTCTGAATGAAATCACCTTCACCCATTTTGAAAAGTAATCAATAGCAGCTAAGGTGAACCAATGACCCTTGGAAGAAGGAGAATCAGTTGGACCCAATATGTCAGAAACCCAACACTCGAATGTCCATAAGGCCAATGTAGGATGTAGAATGTTGGGACCACACCATGTACTTGACATTGGTGGCACCGCCTAGATCATACATAATCTTTGATCGAAGGCGGTGGTATCCTAGTCCTTAAACTTGGCTTTTATCTTTGGGATTGGTTGGCTCCACATAATCTGGTCATGATCTTATTGGCTTCATACTTTTCTAAACAATGTAACCACATATGATCGAAGGACCACCAGTATAAGACACCATCCACAAGAGTGCAAAAAAGTACTCTCTACTTCATCTGATAGGATTAAGTCTTCTCTTATGGTAGTTTGCCTTTATTTAGGTATTCCATGAATGGTTGCCTCCAATCTAACTCCTCATCCTTCTTAGCAATGGCAATCTCTCCTTTAAAAGAGTGCTTTTTGAAGAGTTCAATACCAATAAAGG
The DNA here is from genome assembly GCA_021442155.1 of Cymbidium sinense. Classification (NCBI taxonomy): domain Eukaryota; kingdom Viridiplantae; phylum Streptophyta; class Magnoliopsida; order Asparagales; family Orchidaceae; genus Cymbidium; species Cymbidium sinense. The sequence continues at coordinate 33,686,440 of CM038227.1, forward strand.
ATAAGACTTGTCTATTTTGGACCTTTATTGATATGGACTCATCCTCCAAGCATGCTAACTCCTTGGCAAGCTTGGCTAAAGCATACACTATGGCATTCTCTCCTCGAAGGAATCTTATAAATGGTAACCTATAGGATTTGGCCGAACAACCCTATGGTATACTTATGGTATGCTTGGGCTTAATAAGATCTATCTTTGGTTGATAACTAGAATCCAGAAGTTGATATTTTGGATGCTTAAAGCAATGACTAACTCAGTGAGCCTCATATTGGCTTTTTGTTATTGTTGGGGTAGATAGATAATATGAGAATCTCATCACATCATGGTCCGAGTTAAGAGAACTATTCTACCCTTTCTGGACTAGTAGATTGTGATTCTTCTCCTCTTTGAGAGGAAGCCACACCATCAAAGTACATCTGCCAGTGGTGAATGCTATTATCCCCTAAGTTCATGATTAGTTCATTAGCGAGATCATCACTAAGCAGAGAGCTAGCAACAAGTGGTGTGATGTGAAGAAATCTACTAGAACTTATCATGTCATTGCACATAGGGGTATGAAGGTAATGTCAAATTATGAGAGGATCATGGACCGTCATGCCAACCGTCCAGATAGCGTTAGCCGTGCCATGAGATTCTGTAGTGGATTGATCCTAGAGGTTAAGTTCACCTTATGAGTAAGCATGTAGTGTTATAGCTTTTGGGATGCAAAGATTAATGCTAGGTAATGCTTCTCAATGGCTGGATAATTATCTTAGCAAAGATTAGATGACGGCTAAGATAGTAGGGTGCATTTTCCTTCCCTTCATCATTGGCTTGAGCCAACAAAGCACCAAGGGAGTCATCTAACACAGTAATGTAAAGTATGAGTGGCTTGGCCAGGATAGGGGCTATTAGAACCAGTAGTTTCATCAAGTAATGCTTGATATCTTTGAAGGCATGCTCACACTTTCCATCCCACTTGAACTTGGCATCCTTTTTGTGCTGAGAATGGATGACATATTCTCAATAGGTTGGATATAAAGCATCTTAGACATGCCAAGCTCCGTTGGAATGATCTGAGTTGAGTTAAACTTTTTGGGGGTGGCATTTCAAATATCGCATTGATCTTCTCTGCATTAATTTTAATTCCCTGGTGTCAGATAATAAACCCAAAGAATTTCCTTGAAGCTACTATGAATGCACACTTCAGGGGGTTCATTTTAAGGTTAAATTATCTTAATTGTTCGAAAACTACTCTCAAGCCAAAGAGATGGTCTTTCTTTTCTCTACTTTTAACCATGAGAACATCGACATAACACTCGACTTAATGATGAATGAGTTCATTGAAGATTCATCTCATAGCCCACTGGTATTTAACACTAGCATTTTAAGGTTGAAAGGCTTGACCTTATAAAAATAGATTCCAATCGGGGTTCTAAAAGTAGTGTTTCTTTCATCTTTAGGGCCATCTTTATTTGGTTATATCTAAATGAGCCATCCATGAAAAAGAATATTGCATGAGATGAGGCAATGTCCACCATCAGCTCGGGGATTGGTAATGGAAATTCATCTTTTGGACATGCCTTATTTAAATCCCTAAAATTGACGCATATGTGAATTTGACCATTCTTTTTCTTAACTTAGACAATGTTGGCTAACCAGGTAGGGTATTTTTCTTCCCGGATGAAGCCAGCATCGATCAATTTTTTGACTTCATAAATGACCTATTGTTCTATATCTAATATCATGCATCTAGGAGCTTGCATGATAGGGTTAATAAGCTAGTTTGTGGATCGTTATGAGCTAATCAGGCATCTCTTCATAGCTCCATGCAAAGTAGTCCTTAACCTCGATCAATAACTAAGTCATTGGTTTCAATTTCATTCAATAAAGCGAAGTATGCATGGATTTTCTTCAGTTCTAAGTTGATTTCCTTGAGCTCGATGGTTGACTTGATCTCTTCTTCAAACTCTAGCGGTGCATCTCGACTTCTAGATCATCTGTTTCTAAGCACTCCTCATATGAGTTAATGTGATTTGAAAAAAAAGCCTATCCAGCTGGTGATGACTAAGCACTAATCATCATCATTGACTAGACCCACTGTACCGAATCCTAGTCTCGATCTTAATTGAGAGATTTTGCATTTGTTCTTACATATTCTTTCAAAGTAGTCTAACCTTTGCTTTGACCAAGTATGTGGGATTAACCTTTTCTTTACTAAATTTTGAACACAAGCAAAGTACCAATCAAAAGGTAATTTTATTAAATCTATAATCATCCTAAGTTCTACATCAACTTCTTGACTTGAGGATGATGCTCCCAAAAAGAACCTCTGCATCTTCACACATGTGGATGACTTAGGGGCTTCCTTAACTACCAATCCCTCAACTTTTTGAGAGGAAAGTGGGGTTAGAGTAAGGTTCCCAACTGATGTCTAACTGTTTCACATATAGACTTGGATACATTTATGCTTTGCTTTGGGGCATAGTCTTCATTGCTATCTACCTCAAGTGTCACCTCCAAGGGAATCTATTGTTGAGAAGAGCTGGCTGGTGTGTTAACCTTATAAGACTCATCCTATGAACTAGACTCTAAGTCTATATGGATAGCATGTGTACTCCTAGTAGCTGGGACATATTTTCTATTGGGTAGCCAATAAGGAGGTTTTCTACCCGTGATTACCTCTGAACTGGCCTCTTACTCTACCTAGTGGAGGTCAGGTCATCCTACCCATATGTTCGAATGGATTAATGAACCGTGGGTGGAATTTAACATCAGGCTCCACTTCCTCCTCAAGTCTCCCTTTTATTTCATTTTTTATTTTCTTTTCTTTTCTTCTTTTTCTATTTCTCTTTCTTGTTTTATTTTTTTTAACTTTGGCCAAGTTATGAGAATAGACTTGATTTTGAGGGAGGTAGATCCTCATATAAGCCTCATAAACTATAAATGGCTTGAGATCTCCTTGACATAGTAGGCGATCCCCTCACAAGCTTCATGCGATAGAGGATGGAACTATGTTATTCTCATGCATCTATAGTCTCCCAAGCAAAGTGTTGAAAGATGTATCTAAGTCTATAATATGAAACTTGGTCTTCCAATCATCTATCTCCAAGGGCAACACTATGGAGCCAAAGGCCTGTTGACCTCACTTTTGGAGTGCAGATTCAACTTCCCATCTTAGACTTAGGAGTTTTTTATACACTAAGACTTCCCTAATCGTAAGACACTTCTAACAATTTGGTAAACACTTAACCTAAGCCTAAAGACTTAGACGGGTTAACCATAGGATTAGGTTATGCCTTAGGGATTAGGATAATCCACCTTACAACCCAAATCCAATACATGTTCACCTTCTCAAACCAAACCTCAAGTTCAATTGAAGCATCAAATCCAAATCCAAATCCAAACCCAAATTCTAAAACTAAATAATTGAAGCCCATGATCAAATCCAATCTTCAAATTGTTCCTAAGCCATATGACCTATCACATGGACTTGGACAAATCTTAATCCAAATCAATACAAACCAATTGATTTTCTATCTTCTTCATCTTTCTAAATATAAATCAAATCTACATTTAAATGATCAAAACTAAATCAAACTAAATAAAAACCCTTCCTAAGCCATATGGCCTATCCCATGGACTAAGCAAAATCTTAATCCAAATCAAGTCAAACTCAATTGATTTTCTCATAAATCAATCATATTTTCAATCATCTTCACAAATTTAAATGAAATATACATTTAAATCATTAAAACTAAATCAAACCAAATCAAAATCCAAACCTAAGCCACATGACCTAACTCCATGGACTTAGCCAAATTCCTTCATTCAAAATCCAAAATTAAATTGGCTTTCTAATGAATCAATCATACCTTCAATCATATTCACAAATGTAAATGAAATCTACAATCATCAAGCCAAACCAAAATCAACCCTAGTCAAACCCAACTTAACCCTTTTGACTTGAAATGTTCAAATAACCAAAACCCATTTGAACCCATACAATTGAATTTATATATCAATCCCAAATCCATATATAAACTCAACTAAATCAAACTCAACCCAAAATCAAGCCAACATACCCAATTGGTCCACTTGACCCAAAGTGGCAAACTTGACCTATTTAAGCCAAGTTCTAATCCTACTCAAATTGGATTGAACTAAGCCCATCAAAACCTCCCATCATGATTGTTGATCACCCTAGGTTGATCAATTGTCAAAAATTAGGTCAAACCAAGTCAACTTGGAAATTTGACCAAGTCAACCACTTAACCCATATGAACCCAAACTAGCCAAATTGCCAAATACCTTGAAACCAATGATTCATACCAGATTAAAATCAATATTTTAATATGACTTGACCTTCAATTGAGTTGAACCAAACTCAATTGACCCTCTTGATCCAAGTTGACCCAAATTGACCTAAAATACCAAATTTGGTTAAATCAAAATATAAACCAAATTGATTGTAGCTAATGGCTCAAGTTCATTCAAAATTGATTGTTGAACTTTACCAAAGCCTTGATTGGACCCAATTGAACCAAATTGATCTACTTAGCACAAATTGACCTAAAGGTTCAAGTTGGCCTAAATCAAAACCAAATCCAAATTAATTAAAACCAAAGCCTACAATCATATTCAATTGGTCAACTTTGCAATTTAATTTGGTCACTTAACCCATTTGACCCAAATGAATTCAAATGAACCAAAATCAAATCTAAGCCAAACTAAACCAAAGCAATTGAACCAAAACATCCCTAATGATCATACGAACTTGACCTAATCCTTGGTTTGATGTATTTTGACCAATTGGTCAACTCGACCCAACCTAACATAATTTGACCTAAATGAGTTAAATTGAGCCAAAAATAACCAAATCTACTCCTATTGACTTGAAGTTTGGGCTAACACACTTTTGGCTCATTTCAAATCTGCCCAAATCAAATCCAATACCAAATGACCATTCTACCCATGGGTCAAAGGCATCACATGAGAAAAATCACCCATCTAAGTGATCTTTTCCAATCCTTGGCCACTTGGTACTCTCCCAATGGTCCACCTAGGCGGACCGCCACTTGACCCAAGGGTGGTTGGTCGACCATCACCCATGGGATGTCAAATCACCTCACCCTCCCCATTGGAGCATTTGAAACCCATAAGACACCCATGATTCCTCCTTGGCGACCTCCACACAACCAACCAAATCAGCCAACTCACCTCCTCCACGCCACCCATGACTGGACACCCACAAACCAAGCTCGATCCCAGATCGATCATAATGATAGGGGGGGATGTGGGTGGGTATACACCCTCTCATTTCCACTCAAACACACATAAAAATCATTCCTCAGAGCCCTAGCTACTCAAGACAAGTTGCTAGAGCCATTCCCTAAGCTCCCAAGCTTGTTCCTTGATCAAAAAGAGCCATTCCCGTCTATCCCAAAATAGGACACTCCAATTTCTAACCAAACATCACCATTTCTCCATCAAACTCAAATTAACTTTGCATGCACCTTCCCTAGGCCTCGCCGAGCAAGAAAAAACCATCTCCCAAGCTTCTCAAGCACCAGAGGTGAGGCTTCAATCAAATCGACTTGATCATGTGAGAGAATTGATCCAATTGCTGCTTAATAGGGGTTCATCTCCACTAGATGAAGCTTCCTCAATCATTGAGCTATCGATTTTAAGCTCTAGTGAGGTATGCTTCTAAAATCGATCTTTAGACAAAAATGGGTTGGAGCATTTTGAAGAAAACTTGATCTCGTGTAATCTTGATCGTTAGATCCCCTCCAATCAATGTCGTGAAGGTGTGGGATCCTTTTGGAGTTTATCTGGGATTGTGTAAGCTTGGATTAAGTGAGCAATATCGAACAGACTCCATTCTCCCTCACTAGCATGATGTTAGATCACACACCATTCGTTCCGCATGATTGGAACAGACAATCATGATTAGATCAACTAGATCAATCTGATTTAATCCTATTAAGTTATGGGATTAATCATAGCCGCCCGATCTTAGATCGAATGGCGGACAAGAAAGCGCATCCACTTCTACCATGTAGGCATTGCATTAGATAAGTTTTAAGTAGCCAATCTCACTATGCCACATGGAAAGCATGCCATATGACGCTAATAGGATTAGGCTTTAATTAGGCTTAATTAATCATTTTTAATGGCTGAAACTTCTAAATATCATAAAAAATAGAGAAATAAAAAAATACAAATAAATACTCATTTTAATGGTATTTAGAATATTAATTAAAATGATCTTAACTAATTTTGAACATTAATTAATTAAAGTTTAATTACAAAATTTACTAGCTTAATTAGTCCTTAATTACTTGAGGAATTAATCCCAAATTTTGTGAGTTAATTTAATGGGATGACCTTTGTCTCCCATGATTTTCTTGAGATTTATTGCTCACTTAATTAGGAAAATTTACAAACTAAACTTTAACTACTCATTTAACTCTATTCATGTGTTAATTAATCTCATGAATAGTAACAAATTAGTTAATTAAGATTTTTAATCATTGTTCAACAGTAAGTGAACTATGGAATAGAGTTGGGACCCCTTTCCCTAAGTTCATTTCACCCTTTTTTAAAATGAAATTAATCAAGATTTAACTAATTATTTAAATCTCTTAAGTAAATTGAAATCATAATCACATCAGACCTTAATTAATTAAATCATGGGATAGATCTTTAGGTGTTTAATAACCTAAGGAGTTTAATGAAATTATGGTTAGACATTTATGGGAAAACCATAAGAGTAATTAATTAAGTCACTTAATCTAATTAAATATTAATCATGATTGCATTAGGCCCTTTTATTTCCTAAGATCATTGCAAGTTTATTTTCTATGCAGATCATGTTGGCTCATAATTATTTAGTTAATTGCTTTAAGGTGACATAGGTAAGGGTAATTAATTAATCTAATTAAAGGTTCAACTTAATTAACCCAGAAAATCAACTTAATTAGATTTCCTTAAATTACATCAAATAATTAATGTGGGAATGGGTTTAAAATAGCAAGTGATGATTCCTCTTGTCCTCTTTAAATCAAATGAAATCCAAAACTTAATTAATAAAGAAGCTTTGGTTTGCTTTAAATAATCTTATTTGATTTGATTGTCCTTAAGAACTTGTTTGGTTGAATGAATCACATGCTTATATTTGATTGTCTCTTTCCAATCATGGTAAATTTGGTATGTCATTTGAATTCATGCATCCATCTTTTCAAAATCAAGTAAAATAAAATGGACTTCCTTTATGTAAGCTTGCATGTGTTGATTTAATTTAATATATGTGGCTATTATCACTATTAAATCCAAATATATTTTTCAAAGGCTTATAAATAAAGAATAATATGTGTTATGATGCTAGTTATAAATACATAAGAAATGCATGTGCTTATAACCTAGGTGTATGAATGTTGAGTTCTCTTTCCTCTATTCTGTTGGCTTAATTAGCCTCATGTTCAATTTGATTAATTTTGATGATAACAAACAAATGCTTGGATGCTCTAATGAATATTTTTATGTGTTTCAGATATATCAATTGCTAATTACATATCCAATACATCTCACAAATTGTTAGAAGAAATTGCAAGAATAAAAGAATGAAAGGGATAATGTGAAGCCCATGATTTTAGGTTATATGACTATTCATATGAGTTCTTTGGCATGAATCAATTTGCTCACAACCTAACATACTATTTTAATGAGGTTAATTTATATAAATATTTATTTAATTAACATTCAATTATATGTTTTTTTCTTCATAGCAATAAAATTGTCAAAGTAATAAATGATCATAACTATTAAGTATAATTATTTTATTTACTTAATATAATTAGGTATTTTAATTTAATTTGCTGGTTATATGATAACTAACATATTTATGATTATATATAAATTATATCATAATTTTTAAATGTCACATGCCAAAATTAACAAAAATATATAAAATTTTGTATTTTTTAGCCAAAGTCATTGTTTAATCAAAGAATTCATATCTGATTTTATCTCCATCAGTTCCTTGGATTTTTCCTTTAAAATAAGTGGTTACATGACCCACTTTGCATTAAAATTGAATTTATTATGATTTTTTAAACATTACTTGATTTTAATAATGGATGCATGCTACATGCTTTGAATATATTATGAGCTACATGTGATTACTTTTGACTTTCCCATGTGAATAGCCGAATTTTTGCTGCTAAATTTAATATTTGTTTAATATAAATTATATTTTTATTGAATATTAAATTATCACATGATAGCATGAGGTTGTATAATATATTTCTTTGAAATAATTTTTTAAATGACCTTCTTGCCTATAAATAGCCCTCATTCTCTTCATGAAAGAATCCCTCATTCAAAATTCAAAATCTCTCCAGCAAATCTAAGAGAAAATCTCTTAAATGTTCTTTCCAAGTGTTCTCCAAATATTGCAAGATCAAATCCTTGGTTTGGAAGCTTCAACATCTTCAACGAAGCAAGCCTTTTTAAATTACTTGAGTTTGTTTTCTTGATCTTAATACTTCTTAGTTGTTCATGCTATTTTCACCATCTATTTCTTCTTTCTAATTTATACTTTTGGTGGATTAGTCTTTGAACATTGGTTTTCACATCAAAGTTTCTCAATCATTTTTTTGGTGAAAAACTCTTGTGATAATTTGTAGGATCTATTTCAACTTGCTGAAATTTTTAGCTTCCTACAAATTTCTTTTGGTTTCTTGAAATATTTCTTCTTTGGTCTTATTTTGAAAGATCATTTATTCTTAGATCTATTTTAAGCATTTTAAAATAAATTATTGTGCTGAAATTATTTTCATATTTTCTAGATCTCTCTTTTTTTAATTGAAAGCTTACTAGCCAACTTAGATCTATCATATACTTATTTTTTTTTTTATGATCATTAGCATTATTTGAAAGAATCTTTTGGTTAAAAAAAAAAAAAATTACTCCTTGCTGAAATTTATCTTATCATGAAAAGAATATTGTGAATTTATTTTGAAATCATTTTGTATTATTCTACAAATTATAATAACTTAAACATCCTAGTAAGATCACTTTAAGATATTTATTTTTATTAAGTGAGCATTTTGCTTATGCCAAATTTTTTTGAGTTGTAAAGTGATCATTTATAAGTTGTGAGATCACTTTTTTGAATTTGATTTCTTGGTATATTTGTGAGAGATTTACTTTATCAAAATTTATTATTTTGTATTTTTTTTTGTGTGTAAAATTTATTTTGGGGTTGTACTACTTTGTAGGAGGAAACATATTGTTGTAGGGGTTGTACTTGCCCGTTATAGGAGTACTTTTGTAAACCATTTTTCATTTAGTGGATTCCTAGCAGGGGTGGCTAGTGGGCGTAGGCGGTTTTGGGGTTTAGTAGAACCGTAAAAATCGTGTGCCTCTTGTCTCTATTTACTTTATTGTATTTTTATTTTTTGCTGCATTTAGAATTATATCTTATCATTATAAAATCAAAATCTAATTTCTATTTAAAAATTAAAATTTAAGTTTTGAAAATTTTAATATTACCCAATTCACCCCCCTGGGTGCTATAGTGTCTCACAGGTATTATCAGGCCTTTTATTGGCTTAACATCCAAGAGTAGATCTTTTCACTATGGCACAAAGTTTCCCAAAGGGTTCATTACCGGAGGGACAATCCACTCATAGACCTCCACTTTTAGATAGTGTACCATTTGATTATTGGAAAAATAGAATTAGTACATTCTTAAGAGGTCAAGATGCATGCATGTGGTATATGTTAACACATCAATATCATACACCCAGAGAAGTAAATGGCATTAAAGTAGAAAAACCTTTTGAGGAATGGTCTATAGAAGAGAACTTGATGAATTAAATGCTGGGCTTGTAATACTTTACATTGTGCTTTATTACGGATGATTACATGAAAATTTCTATGTTAAGTACAACAAAAGAAATATGGGATAAACTTATTATAACTTATGAAGGAACTAGTGAAGTTAGAGATGCTCACATAAATAGACTTGTTCATGATTATGAGTTGTTTTATATGTCTCCTTAATCTATTTCGATATGTATACTAGATTTATGAAAATAATTAACACATTACATTCTCTTGGAAAACATATAGGAATCAAGACTTAGTTTATAAGATTCTTAGATGTCTACCAAAAGAATGGGAAGCTAAAGTAACTTAGTGAAGCTAAAGATTTATCTACTTATCCACTTGATCAGCTTTTGGGTTCTTTGATAGCACATGAACAAAGGTCAAAGGGATAAGATGGACAACTCAAAAAAAAGGAGAAGGAGAAAGGAAAAGCCATTGCACTACAAGTTGATGATAGTGATGAGCATAACACCTCAAGCTCGGATGGTGATTGTGATGAGGTGGTCATGCTTTCCAAAAGGCTTGGGAACTTGCTAAGGAAGAAGAATCAAAGGTATAAAAAATCTAAAATTATAAATTTCAAACTAAAATTTCCTGTGAAGGGATCATTTGCTATCATTGTAAAAGCGGACACATAAGAGGTGATTGTCCGAACTTGTTGAATCAAAGAAAAAAGAAATTGATGTAAACAAAAGAAAAAATATGAAGGAGAAAAGTACCATATAAGAAAAAAAAACTTTATGGGCCAATCAGTTCAAATGAATCAAGTACTAGCTCGGATGAAGAGGTCAACATATGTCTTATGGCAAATGGAGAATCGACTTAGATTCTCAAGAGGTATGTAATGATATATCTTATGATGAATTAGATGATGCTTTTAATGATTTAGTTATTGAATATAAAAAATTAAAAAGAAAATACAAAACCTTAGAAAAAAAACATTTAATAAAAATTATTTGCATCATACACATCCCACTCATATATCTTATAATTATCATTCTAAATCATATGCAAACACTAATGTTTGGTGCAACTATTGCAATAAAAAGGGCATATTTCATTTGATTGCTATGCGTGTCAAAAACTAAGCAATCATCTTATGTATGGGTACCAAAACAAACACTACACAAACCATGCATGCTAAATATCTTACTTCAAATTTAGAATGTGGACCCAAACATGTTTGGGTTCCAAAAGTTAACATGTGAGTTTATTTTGTAGGAATGCCTTCAAAGCAAAATCAAAGAAGGCATGTGGTACTTGGACATGGATGTTCAAGACATATGCGGAGATAAAGATAAATTCACAACTTTAGAATCAAGTGATGGAGGATTTGTTACATATGGAGATAATGCTAAGGGAAAAATCATTGGCATTGGTTCTATTTGTAAGAATTCTATCACTTTAGATAAAGTTTTTCTAGTAGAAGGATTAAAACATAATTTAATTTCTATTAGTCAATTATGTGATAAAGGTTTGAATGTAGTATTTCATCATATTGCATTATAAAAATAATGAAAATGTTTTGCTAGTAGGAAAAGATACAAAAATATTTATGTCATTGATTTATATAGCATGATGTAAATTTAAACTTACTTTGTTTTAAAAGCACTCATGATGATATATGGTTATGGCATAGGAGACTATGTCATATTAACATGCACACACTTAATAAAATTGCTAAACTTGATTTAGTAGTTGGTTTGCCTAAATTAAATTTTCATTCAAACTATGTTTGTGATGCATGTATTCATGGTAAACATTCTAGAAGCTCATTTAAAAGTAAAAATATTGTTTCTACTTCTAGACCTAGAATTATTACACATGGATTTATTTGGTCCTATTAGCACCACTAGCTTAGGTGGAAAAAATTATGGTTTTGTGATTGTTGATGACTTCTCTAGATATACTTGGGTCTTATTTGTAACTTACAAGGATGATGTTTTTGGTGAGTTTAACTAGGCTTTAACTAGCTCCAAGGAGTTTATTTCATTACCTCACTTCTCTGGTTTAACAACGGCACATGCCTATTTAATTTCATTTTTATGTCCTTTTTGTATAAGTATTTGGATAAAGTTTTAAATTAATATGATTAAATAATTCAATCAAATATATATAAATTCTAAACATGCACATACATTCATCATTTTAGTGTGTTATAATATGTTGCATGTATAGATACACTTAATATTAAATCATATGCATGTTACATGTGTTGGAAAGGAATGATTTAATATATGTCACGTGGTAGTAATTCAATTAAATTAATCTTAAGATGCCTTTCATTTCGAATATGATTATTTAAAGTGAACCTAAACTAAGGATTAATTAAATCATTTAGTAAGTCATTCACTAAAGAGAACTAAATCAAATTAATATAGTTTAGAAAGTGACTTAAAGTAGGGATGAAAGAGGGAAATCCTCTTTTCCTCTTTTTATAACACTTAGTTGCTAAGTGTAATCAAATGAAAAAAACACAAATTAAAATTCTCAAATCAATTAAACTACTTCTTGTGAAATCAACCATTCAAGTTAAATTGAATCCTTCTACACATAGAAAATACAACACTAATGTCAAACAAGACTTACCACACAAGACTTAATACACACATTAGAATTAAGTCACCACTTCTAGCTCTAAGTTAGGATGGTGTATGCTGTGATGTATGTTTTGTTTTATGATGTGTTATATTAGATTGGATGTTAGGGTGTATGCTTCGTAGACTAGATGATAGGTCAATATTAACCTAATCATATTTTTTGCAAGGGATTATGCTTAAGAGATACTTAAAAATAAATGTGAATGCTCTTTTTGCAAGTTGCTAAAATCCTTAAGCATAATCCAAGTTAGGACAGGTGGGCTTAGTTACCCATGTGTAGGGTGCTAAGTCCAAATTATAAATACAACTGCTTGGGATTATATTTATATTTAGCTAACCTCTATTTTGCAGGTGTAGTTAGATTTACTTTGCCCACATAAATGTAATTTTTGCAATAGGATTTAGGAATAGTGATGTGAGGGATTAGGATGAGCATTAGACAGAAGGCTTTGTCCTAGAGTGCCCTATGATGCCTTTGAAGCAAACACCATCCAAATGAAAGAAGAAACCAAATTGAAAATTGAGATATGAAGAAAGAAGACCCCCATAGCATTTAATACAATTATAATTATTCTTTCATATTCCAGGTTGTATAAGGGTAGAACTCTACTAAACCTTAAATCTAAACCTAGCAAACCTAAAACCAAAATAAACCTTAGGCATAAACCTTAAACACAAACTAATCTAAAACCACAACTAAATAAACTAAATAAACAAAAGTAGAAATGTTGAATCTGAATTTGTTCTCTATTAAGAAAAAACCCGCAAAAACCCTAAACACTGAACTAAAACTTGAAACTTAAACATATAACCTAAATGCTAAACCCTAAACGTTAAGCCCTAAAAACCCTAAACCCTAAACCGTAAACCATAAACCCTAAACCCTAAACTCTAAACCCTAAACCCTAAATCCAAAAAAAAAAAAACCAAAAATCCTAAATCCTAAACCCCAAACCCTAAACCCTAAATCCTAAACCCTAAATCCTAAACCCTAAACTAACCCTAAACCCTAAACCATGAAAAGCTAAAAACCTAAACCTAAACTAAGTAAAGCCTAAAAATAAAATATATAAAAAATTTAAACAAAAAAAACTAAAACATAAACTAAATTCTAAACCTAAACCTAAATCTAAACCTAAAAAAGGAAATAAAATTAAAATTAAACTAAACTAAAATTAAATAAATAAAAACCCAAACTGAACTAAAAAAAATTAAAAACCTAAATATAATAAAAAGTAAACTTAAAATAAAAAAAAAACTTAAAATAAAATAAAATAAAAGCCTAAACCTAAAAAATAAACATAAAAAATAATAAAATAAACCTAAACCTAAACTAAAATAAATAAAACCAAAACATAATCCAAAAATAAACTAAACCTAAACTAAATAAAATATAATAAACTAAAAATAAACCTAAACCTATATTAAAAAATAAAACCTAAAAGTAAACCTAAAATAAGAACCTAAAACCTAAACCTAAGAAAAAAATTAAAAACATAAACCTAAACCTAAAAATAAAAAATAAAACCTAAACCAAAAATAAAAAATAAAAAATAAAAACCTAAACCAAAACCTAAAAATAAAATAGAAAACCTCAACCTAAAAAAGAAAATAAAAAAAAAACCTCAACTAAAAAATAAACATAAACCTAAACCAAAAACTAAAAAATAAACTAAAATAAAAAACCTAAACTAAAATAATTAAACGTAAAAAAATAAACTAAATTAAATAAAAATAAAAAATAAACTTAAATAAAATAAAATAAACTGAAATAAATAAAAAATAAACTAAATAAATGAAAGAAGAAATGTTGAATATGAATTTGTTCTCTATTTAAAAATAAAAAGCCCAAAAACCCTAAAACCATAAGCTAAAACATGAATCCCAAACTGAAAACCTAAACCTTAAACCCTAAACCCTGAACCCTAAAAACCCTAAACCCTAAACCCTAAACCCTAAACCCTAAACCCTAAACCCTAAACTAAACTAAACCCTAAACCCAAAAAACCTAAAACCATAAACCCTAAACCCTAAACCCTAAACCAAACCCTAAACCCAAAAAAAAAAAAGCTAAACCTAAACCCTAACCCAAACCTAAACTAATCCTAAACCTTAAACCCTAAACTAACCCTAAAAAGCTAAAATCAAATCTAAACTAAATAAAACCTAAAAATAAAAAAAATAAAAAAATTTAAACTAAAAGAAAATAATAAAATAAAATAAAATAAAAACATAAACTAAAACATAAACCTAGACCTAAACTTAAACATAAACCTAATAAGAAAATAAAATAAAAAATAAAAACTAAAATAAAAGAAAATAAATTAAAACCGAAACTAATTTAAAAAAGAATTAAAAAAAAACTTAAATAAAGTAAAAGACTAAACTTAAAATAATAATAATAAAAACTAACCTAAAATAAAATAAAATAAAATAAAAACTAAATAAAAGCCTAAACTTAAACAATAAACCTAAAATAAAACCTAAACCCTAAACTAAAAAAAAACCAAAACCTAAAAAAAAAAAAAAACCTAAACCTAAACTAAAATAAACTAAACTAAAATAAATAAAACCTAAACCTAAACCTAAAATAAATTAAACCTAAGCCTAAACCAAAACTAAATAAAATTAAATAAACTAAAAATAAACCTAAACCTAAACTAAAAAATAAAACCTAAAAATAAACATAAAATAAAAACCTAAAACTTAAACCTAAAAAAATAAAATAAAATCCTAAACCTAAACCTAAAAATAAAAAATAAAATCGAAACCTAAAAAATAAAATAAAAATAAAACTAAACTATAAAATAAGCCAAAATATAAACCTAAACCTAAAAACTAAACTAAAATAAATAAACTAAATTAAATAAAAATAACAATAAACCTAAATTAAAATAAAAAATTAAAATAAACTAAAATAAATAAAAAAGTAAACTAAAGAAACGTAAACCTTCGATTTTACTTAATTTAAAAAAATATAAAATAAAAAAAATGAAAAAAACTCAAATGCTAAACCCTAAACCCTAAACCTATAACCCTAAACCCCAAATCTTAAACCCTAAAACCATAAACCCTAAACCCTAAACCCTAAACCCTAAACCGTTAAGCCCTAAACCCTAAACACAACAACCTATAGCCCTAAATCATAAACCTAAAACACCAAACCCTAAACCATAAAACCTAAACCCTAAACCCCAATCCCTAATCCCTAAACACCAAAAACCTAAAAACCTAAACCTAAACTAAATAAAACTTAAAAATTTTAAAAAATAAAAAAAGCTAAAGCTAAATAAATTAAAAAATATAATTAATAAAAACCTAAACTAAAACATAAACCTAAACCTAAACCTAAACTTAAACCTAAACCTAAAATAAATAAAATAAAACATAAAAACTAAACTAAAATAAAATAAATAAAAACCTAAACTAAACTAAACAAATAATATAAACCTAAAAATAAAAAACCTAAATAAAAAAACAAAACATAAAATAAAAATAAAATAAACCTAAAATAAAATAAAATAAAAACCTAAACCTAAAAAAATAAAAAATAAAACCAAAACCTAAACTAAAAAAACACCTAAACATAAAATAAATAAAATAAAATAAACCTAAACTTAAACTAAAATAAATAAAACATAATCCTAAACCTAAAATAAACTAAACTTAAAAATCCTAAACTAAATTAAATAAACCTAAAATAAATAAATTAAACTAACTAAAAATAAAAAATAAACATAAATAAAATTTAGAAATAAAATAAACTAAAATAAATAAAAATACACTAAATAAACTAAATAACCTAAAACCTACCAGTTTACTGAATTTAAAAAAGAACATAAACCCTAAGCTAACCATAAACCCCAAACCTTGAACCCTAAAAAAAATAAAAAAAACTTAAACCTACAGGTTTACGTAATTTAAAAATAAACCTGAACAAAACATGATCCCTAAACCAAAAACCTGTACCCTAAACCCTAAACCCTAATAAAATAAAAAAATAAAAAAATAATAAATACAAAGTTAATAAAAAAACCCTAATCTTAAAAGTAACTTAAAACCTACAACCCTAAATCTTAAACCCTAAACCCCAAATCGAAAACCCTAAACCCTAAACCCTAAATCATAAACCCTAGACCATAAAACTAAACACTCTAAACCCTAAAGCGTAAACACTAAGCCCTAAACCCTAAATCCTAAACCCCTAACCCTAAACCCTAAACCCTAAATTCTAAACCCTACAGTGGTGGTGGCAGATGGAGAGATCGGGGATATGATGGTGGATCCCGCTACTCGAGAGGCGGGGTGGTTCTAATGGGAAATGGAGAAACTTTATGTGTTACTTGGTTGATGAAAAATAAAAGAAGAAACGTTGAATCTGAATTTGATCTTAATTAGAAAAAAATAACAAAAACACTAAACTCTAAACCTTAAAAATAAAAAATAATAAGAAAAAATAATAAAAAAGACACTAACCCTAAACCCTAAACCCTAAAACTAACCTTAAATCCTAAACCCTAAACCTTTAACCTTAAGCCCTAAACCTTTAATCATAAAACCCTAAACCCCAAACCCTAAATCCTAAACCCTAAACCCTAAACCCTAAACCCTAAACCCTAAATGCTAAACCCTAAACCTTAACACTAAACCCAAAAACCCTAAACCCTAATCCCCAAACTATAAACCCTAAAACCCTAAAAACCTAAACCTAAACTAAATAAAACCTAATAATAAAATAAATAAATAAAACCTAAAACTAAATAAAATAAAAAATAAAATAAAATAAAAACCTAAACTGAAACCTAAACTAAAAAAATAAAATAAAATAAAATAATAAAAATAAAATAAAATAAAATAAATAAAAACTTAAACTAAACTAAAATAAATAAAATAAACCTTAAAATAAAAAACCTCAATAAAATACAAAGTAAACATAAAATAAAAATAAAATAAACTTAAAATAAGATAAAATAGAAACCTAAACCTAAAAATAAATAAAAGATAAAACATAAAACCCTAAACTAAAAAAAAAACTAAACCTAAATTAAAAATATAATAAAAAAAATAAAATAAACCTAAACCTAAACTAAATAAACTAAACTAAAATATATAAAACCTAAACCTAAACCTAAAATAAACTAAACCTAAACCTAAACCTAAACTAAATAAAATAAACTAAAAATAAACCTAAACCTAAACTAAAAAATAAAATCTAAAATAAACTAAAATAAAAAACTAAAACCTAAAGTGAAAAAAAATAAAATATAAACCTAAACCTAAACCTAAAAGTCAAAAATATAACCTAAACCTATAAGATAAAATAAAAATAAAAGTCAATTAAAAAATAAACCTAAAAGATAAAGTAAAATAAAAACTCTAAACTAAAAAATAAATCAAAAATAAATAAACTAACCTAAATAAAAAAAATAAACTTAAATAAAAATAAATAAACTAAAATAAATAAAAAATTAATTAAATAAACTAATTAAACATAAACCTACCAGTTTGCTTAATTCAAAAAAATTTAAAAACCTAAACCGTAAATCTTAAACCCTAAACCCTAAATCCTAAACATACAACATTAAACCTACAACCCTAAACCCTAAACGCTAAACCCTAAAAAACCCTAAACCCTAAAAAACCCAAAACTCAAAACCCTAAACCTTAAACCCTAATCCGTAAACCCTAAACTCTAAACCCTAAATCCTAAAACCTAATCCCTAAAAGCATAAACCATAAAAGCCTAAGCCTTAACCCTAAACCATGATTGAGCTTATTTTTATGAAAGTTAATCTTAAAGAAGTCAGCGAAGAGGTTGAGAAATACAAAGTTGGTGCTCCTGCCCTTATTGGTCTTGTTGCACCTATTTATGTTGTGGTCCCGCAGGTTGCATTGGTTTGGATCCTTCAACCTCTTCTTCCGTGTTCTCATTGAAATTATCACCTAGTTGATGATTAAAAAAGGCAATAAGGTGGGATCTTTGAGGCTCTCACTAAGGGGCCATTCTATTATGGCCTTATCGTCCTGTATGATGATGGTTCGGTTGAGGTGCTTGACCACACTAAAGATGGTCTCATCAAGAAGTTTTACCCTTTAAATGATCACTTCTATCAGCCTCTCTTATTCTTGAGTCCCACATGTTCATCAACGCTTACAAGAAGGTTAAGGAGTATTTGAAAGATCCTAGTAAATTTGATGTGGCTGCTGCGTCTGATGCTTTTGCTACTCTTACTGCTGCTACTAGTCTGACTGCTATAATGGAAGAGAAGAAGGAAGAGCCTGTTGAGCAATCTAACGATGATATGGGTTTCTGCTTGTTTGACTAAGCTTTGTTGTCCTTCTATAAAATAAAATTTTATTATCTATAGCCGTTAAATCAATTTTTGAAATACTATTTTTGTGAATTTTTTAATTACATTTTATTTTATCCAATTTTATTAGTTGTTAGAGGATAATGTCTTATTTAATTTGGTAATTTCTTGTCTGTTATGGAATCATTTGCGTTTAAAATTTAAAAAAAAAAACCTAAACCCTAAACCCTAAGCCTTAGCAGTAAACCATAAACCCTAAACACCAAATCCTAAACCTAAACCTAAAGTAACTAAATAAATTAAAACAATAAACTAAACCTAAAACTTAATAAACCTAAGACTAAACCTTAAAAATGTGCAGAACTTTGAAAGTAGGAACATCACCGTCAACTAGGCTCATTCTAGATCTAGCGGTGGAGGCGAAGGCGGAGGCGGTGATAATCGTAGTGTTGGTGGGGTATAGACTATATGGAGGTGGTGGTGGAAAATGGTGGAGGTGGGAGGAGCAACAGTTACTGGTGGTGGCGGAGGGAGAGATCAAGATATGATGGTGGATCCTCTACTTGAGAGGTCGTTTGTAAAGCTAGAAACTAAAAAAAGGTATGATGTCGCTACTGTGTCTTTATAGTAGAGATGGTCCTAGTTATCTAGGGCTTTTGATTTGCTCTATGCGTGCTCATTTTTGATCTATGTCATTTCTTATGTCTTAGAAAACTTAGTGTGTTACTTGGTTGATGAAATCGAGAAGAAGAAATGTTGAATTTGAATGTGTTCTCTATTAAATAAAATAAAATCCTTGAACCCTAAACCAAAACTTGAACCCTAAACCCTAAAAATAAAAAAACTAAAAAAACTCGAACCCTAAACCTTAAGCCCTAAAACTAACCCTAAACCCTAAACCTACTACCTAAACCCTAAATCCTAAACCCTAAAACCCTAAACCCTAAACTCTAAACAAAAACACAAACCGCGCTCCCTCTCTGGCGATTTTGCATTCCCCTGGATGGATTCTCGAGTAATTGGTTTCTGCTTCTCACTGAGCCGTGTCGGCTCCCCTATGTGACATCCTTGGATTAGAGCAATGGCGAGGCTCGGTCTCTGAATCCCTCGCCTCTCGACGCCCAAGACCGCTTTGCTCGACTCTATAGGTTTTCGGATTCGACTGTTAATGCACCTATTGTTAAATCATTCAAAGATGCTTTATCCGGTAAGATCCCTAGCTCAATGTTTTAATCTCATTTTGACATCTTATCATGGATTGGCGAATGTGTTCGATCGATGTTGAGAAACTTGCTAAGCCCTTTGAGTTCGCTTTAGTGGGTAAATTCTCCCTTAGATGCCCGACTGTTGATAATATTCCCTCTTTCTTTCATAGTTTAAAATTATCGGGTACTTTCTCTATCGGGCTGATCGATCCCCGTCACATTCTTATTCAACTCTCAAATGATTTAGATTTTTCATGGGTTTTTGCTCGTCGTTCTTACTTTGTGCATAATTGTCAAATGCGGCTATTGAAATGGTCACCCCTCTTTGATGTCAAAGAGGAATCTCCCATTGTCCCTCTTTGGCTTGCTTTTCCTAACATGCGAATACATTATGTCACTCATCAAGTTTTGTTTGCTGTTGGCGGCCTTTTTGGTAGGCCTCTCCAAATAGACCAACGCCACTAGACCATCCGTCGCCAGATTCTCGTTGAGATAGACATCACAAAAAAATATCCCAAAGAGGTTTGGATTGGCTCAAAAATTTGGATATAGTCAAAAGTCAAATTCAAAATTTTCTGTCTTTTGCACTCACTGCAAGATTCACGGGCACGATCACTTAGAATGCTTTGTGCTTCATCCTAATCTCAAAAAAAAATTTACCACGAATATGAATACCATTAATGGAACTGGAAAACCAATACTCTAGCATATGTGCCTAAAGATACTCAAAAGAACCTCTCCTCCCTACACCTCCTACTGCTTGTAAAAATTTACCTAACCTCACCCCTGCTTGTAATAATTTGGTTTCCTATGATAGCTCTTTGCTTCATTTAAATCCTCCTGAAAATCTGAATGGTAGCCTTATATTGGACACCCAATTAAACAATTTGAATGGGAATCATATAATGGACCAAAATAATGATGACCCTATGGCTTCAGAACATATTGAGAAAGATATTTGTATTACGAATGGTGCCAGAACTTCCCCATCTATTTCCCTTCAGAGTGATAATCAATTGAACCCAATTTCTCACACTCTATCCGATACGGAAGAAGGTGAAATCCCCTCTTCTAAAACATTGATAGATTCTTCTACTATTTCGGAACCCAAAAATCAATCCCTTTCTGATGGAGATAATTTGGATTCTAATAGACCCTTTCAAATTATTAAAAACAAAAAACCCTACAAAGCAAAATTTTCTAATAATAACTTCACTAGAACCACTCGTTCTTCTTTCACCCCACACAAGTAATGTGTCAACATTTCTCTCCTCTATTTCCTTTCTTTTTTCCTTTTCCCTTTTGGTTGTCCCCTTATGATTAATTTTCTTATTTGGAATATCGAGGGTCTCTTCTCTCGCAATTGTGTTAGAGTCTTTGTGTTCATAATATCAAGTTACTTGTTCTTATTGAACCTTTCATTAATTCTTCTAAGATTGCTTTTGTCGCTAGATCCCTTGGTTTTCATAATTTCTTCTTCAATCTTAATAATAAAATTTGGTGCTTTTGGCACAACTCCATCACCATTTCCATCATTGATGATCTTAACCAATTGGTTAATGTCAAAATCTCCTTAGACTTATCGCTTTTGGCTCTTTATCTATGCTTCTTGTAATATGGTAGGAACATCCTTTGGAATCACTTACGCACCTTCGCTTCCTCGCTAACCTTCCGGTTGGTTGGAGGTGATTTCAATACTATCATAGCTAGTTCGGAAAGAAGGGAGGATGTTCTCCTAACCTTCATTCCATGGAGGACTTCTCAAATATGATCCTTGATTGATCGACATTGGTTTCACTGGTCTAACTTCACGTGGCACAACTCTAGACTTTGGTAGTGTCTTGATAGGACCCTCTTTAATTCTCTTTCGATCAATCAGTGGCCTACTACCATTGTTGAGCATTTGAGAAGAACTTTTTCTGACCATGCTCCTCTTTTGATTTCCTTCAAAATCCCCTCCCCTAACCCGCCTACTCCCTCTCCTTTGATTTCAAAATATGTGGACCCAACATAGGGACTTCACCAATGTCGCTCTACCAATTGGATGGCCCCTATTTTCCGGATAATTCTAAAGGTATGACTCGTCTTTGGCTTAAGCTCAAAAGACTTAAACAAAATCTCAATTGGTGGAACAAACACATTTTAAAACCTTTTCACAAATCTTAAAGCTATGGAACAAGAGGTTTGTTCTCTTGAAGAGGTCGTCTCAACCGATCCCAAGAAACTTGAGGAGTTGAACATTGCCAAGAATAACTTGGTTAATTATCAAAACATGAAAGAAACCTATTGGCAAAAAAAGCCGCAAGCAAACATATTCCGATGGTGAGAAACACCGTGTATTTTCATGCCATTTGTAATAAACGGAAAGCCTTAAACTTCGATTAAGAAAATTAAGAACTCTAATGGTGAATGGATAACCGATAATAATGATATTAAGGATTCTGATACATCATTTCCAAACTTTATTAAATTCTAATGCTTTGGGAACTTTATCAAACACCCATCTTATCCCTTCTATGACAATGTGAGGATAATCATTTACTCACTATGTGTCCTTCAAGAGGAGATTAGTAATACTCTTAAGAACATGAACATTGACTCGTTCGGCCTTGACGGCTATCACTTCTTTCGCATTGTTGGCCATTTATTAAAACCGACTTAGTTGATGTTATTGATTTCTTTGATGGCAATCCTATTCCCAAATACTTTTCAAGCACTTCTATTGTCCTTATTTACAAAACTAACAATCGAATCTATTTTAGACCGACATCTTTGCACCTTTTTCAAAAACTCATTGCTAAATTAATAAATAATAGGCTTAGCCCTTTGCTTCCTAAAATCATCTCCCCAAATCAAACTAGTTTTGTTAAACACAGAGCAATATTGGATAATATTCTTCTTGCTCAAGAGCTAGTTCATGACATTGATGTCCCTTCAAGAGGAGGCAACATCTTATTCAAACTGGACATCGCTAAAGCCTTTGACAATCTCTCATGGGATTTTCTCTTTCAAATCAATTTGTTTGGTTTTTCGATAGTTTTATCTAGATTATAAAAGGTGTATCATGAATGTCCGGTTTTTATCATGAATGGTGAGTCCATAGGTTTCTTTCCTTCTAGCCATGGTTTGAGGCAAGGTGACCCACTATCACCTTCTCTTTTTATCATCGCTATTAAATACCTATCAAGGAGCCTTAATGATCTTTTCGCTAATAATCCTAATATGTCTTTTAAAACTCATGGAGGTTTCCTATTTTCATCTTAGCTTTGCGATGATTTCATTATCGCAACGGCTCCCTTCAACATGTTAAAACCATTAAGAACCTCTAAATGATTTTGGTAAAGTTAGTGGTCTTTTTCTTAATGAAGGAAAATGCGTTTATTCCTTCAACTAAGATTCCTCCTAATAGACTTAACCAAATATCCGAATTACTAATTTTAAGCAAAATCAACTCCCTCTTAATTACCTTGGGGCTCTTAAAGGCCAAAAGATCACACCTTTTGATGATCTAATTGAAAATTTCTAACAAAATTTTGGTTTGGGAATTTCATTTACTCTCTTTCGGTGGTAGGCTTACCTTGATCAAGAGCACTCTAAATTCCATGCCTATATACCTTCTTCAAACTATTGTGCCTACCAACTCTACCATCAATAGAATTGAGTGTCTCTTAAACAAATTTTTCTGGGGAACCAATACCTCCTCTAAAAGAATGCACTGGTCATCTTGGTCTAAAAGTTGTGGTACTCTTAAAGAGGGAGGTCTGGGATGTAAATCCATCAAAGAAGTTATCAATGCCTTCTCCTACAAACTTTGGTGGAATTTTAGGAGCAAAAATAGTCTTTGGGCAATTTCATGACTTCTAAATATTGCCGTGGTAAACATCCTCTCATTTGTCCCTTTAAAGGGTGATTCTCCTGTGGAGAAGACTTTGTTCTATCAAATGAGATGAATCCTTAATTTTTTTGGGGCATAAACTCAATTCCTTCTTTTGGCAAGACAACTGAGTGGTTGTGGATCCATTGATGACTTACTCTACACTCACTCCACTTCTATTAGAGTTAATTCATTCTCGGCAAAACCACAAGTGGAACACTAGTAAGATCGATTCTATTCCTTCCACTTTCTTAAATATGATTACTAATATTCCTATCACTCCTAACAATCATGATCGATTATCTTTAAGCTATCTCATAATGGGGATTTCAACCTTAAAATGTGTGGCTTCACACTAAAGACACTCGTGATTCTTCTATTGTGTTCTCCAAAATTTGGAATAACAATATCCCCTCTTCTTACTCTGTTCTAACTATCCTAAAAATCTTTATTCCTGTTGACTCTTTGTTGTGGGCTAAAGGGTTTTATTTACCCTCTAAATGTCAATGTTGTTCTCATATTGAGAATGTTAACCATGTTTTTGTTAATGGGGCTATTGCCTCTAAAATTTGGATTTGGTATGACGATCTATTCAACATCACAATTTTAATTGTTCTTTTACTTTATATCAACTTCTTGAAGTTTACTTTGACAATGCAATTAAAGGTCATATTAAAATCATAATCGCCATTACTCTTATTTGGTTCATATGGATGGACCAAATGAAGCTAAACAAGTGGGATTCGTATGAATCACATGAGGATTATTGCTAGAACTAAAACAAAATTTGTGACTTGTTTAAAGCCAATTTAATTCATCACAAACATTTTAAAGGTAAATCAGCCAATAAACTGGCCTCAACCTTCCGGACCACTATCTAAAATGATAGAATGGTTTTTTTGGAAAAATCCTCTTGATCATATTATTAAAATTAATACTGATGGCTCTGTCTCTCATAATGGCTCTGGTTGTGGAGGCATTTTCAGGGATTCTAAGGGCATTTGCTTATCCCCTTATTTCTAGTTGTCCCCTTATACGCTTATGTCCCACAAAGCTCTAGAAATTTGTCTTCAAAATGGTCGGCTCAATATTTGGATAGAGGTGGATGCTCTTCTATGCTTGACCTTTTGACTTCTACCAATATGAGCAATGCTTGTTTGTACCTCCTCAAGCAAACTAGGGCTCTTCTCTCTCTCAATGAATTTTACCATCACTCATGGCATGAAGGTAATGCTGTCGGAACCTTGCAACCTGGAGATTAGACAAGATCATCTTCTTTGATCAATTTACATTACCCAAATACTTGTGTGGTCGGTTAACTTGGACAATTGGGTTTCCTTACCCATTCTCCTCTTTCGCCTCCCTTTTTTTGGTTTTCCGTTTCCTTGTGTTCTTTATGGATACTCCTCATAGATATCATTGTTGTCTTGTGCTCTTTGCCATGACTTGCTTCCTTTACCCCTTCTCTTTAGTTGGAAGATTTCTATTTTTGGCATTTACAATACTATGGGGCAGATGTTGAACTATATGCACATCAACCTCTTGAATTGGAACCCAATTGAGCCTTGTGTTACCTATTACTGGTTTTATAACTGCAATCCCACTTGGGACTTTAATTTCATTGATACATTCATTTCTAAACCTGAGAGAATTAACCATTGCTGGAGGAAGTTATCTGTTTTGATGGGCTTAGATTTTTACTAACTTCTTTAACCGTTTTTCTCACACAATATGACTTGGAGCATTGCTACCTATGTTGCTTCTAGGCAACAATTAGTGTGCATTATCTTGTAATTTTATTTTGATGATTATAGTATTTCTTTGGTGATGCTTACATTCCTTGGGACTCTTTCCTCCTTAAAGGCCTAATTCATAAAGGTTTCAACACTTATAAAAGGATTTTGGTTGGTCTACTTGGACTTTCAGTATTACCTTGCTTATATTATGCCTAACCCATGCTTTCACGCAAGGGAAGAAATTGTAATACTGGTCTCTTTTAATGGTTATTTTGGTGCGAAATCCTTGTCTTGGAATAATGGGTTTAATTACTTTTTGGGTTTTGGAGGTTTGCTGCCATGGTTGTTTGTTGATTTGTTTGTTGATTTGGTTTTTTAATCCCTTTGGGTTCGGGCTGCTGCAGATTTTTTCTGCTGCTGCTTCTCCCAATTTTCCTCCTGCTATTTTTTGCCATCTTGCCTGCTACTGTCTTAGCAAGTTCTAGTTTTGGACCTTTATTGTCTTAAAATTCCTGCTTGGTAATGATGTCTCTACTTGGAATCATCTTCTTATTTTATATTCTAATGGCTTACAATGTTGCATTAGTTGCTCTGATGGGAGTGACTTTCTGATTGCTTGAATTATTTCTGGCTGGGTTGTTGCTCATTTGTGGTGTGAATCATATTCTCATTGTTTATATTGTAATCCTGCATCTATTGGGTTTGTGCTGTTACCTTCTTGGATTGGAGTGTCATTTCTATTTGAGAGGTACTATAGTCCGATGTTTGCTTTATTTTAAGACTTTGGATGTTTGTGGATTTGGTTTATCGATTAGTTGTCTCTGGGCTACTGTCTTAACCTGCTATAGTATCCCTTTTAGTGCTGCTAGTATTGTGCAGATCACTGTGCCTAATCAACTGCTCTACTTGATCTTAACCTATGGTTTGTATACTCTCAATGATTGTTATTATGGCAAGCCTGTGGGGTATTTCTGCAAGGATTGTGGGCTGAAATGGGATATTGTTGCTGCTATTATGAATGTTCCTTATGTGGTAGCTTTTCTAATTTTCACTGATCGGATTTGTCTCTGTTGAGGTGCTGACATTATCTTTTATATCTTAATCAGCTGCTGTACTTTAATCTGCTATAATTTCGGTAACTTAGGGACTTTTGATTTACCTTTCACTGGCTAGTTTCTTAATCCTGAATGCATGAGGTTGCTTTGTTTGGCTTGGTTCCAGCAGATGCTTGACTTCATTTGTAATGGTCCCCTCATCTGCCTGATCCTATTAATGGGATTCTACAATGTTGGCTCCATCACATTTGCTACTGTATTCTCTTGATATGGTGATGATATTATCGATTAGGTGTGTTTGTAATCCACTCAATCAGACCTTCTACAACTGGCTGCTATCTCCTAACAGGTTTGTTGGCTATGATGGCTGTGATGTTTTCACTCCATTTTGGTTTGGTAGTAGCTCTTGTGAAGTAACCCTTCTCACGAAGTTTGGATGCACACTTTTGCATCCGCCCCATCTGTGTGTGAGCCACGAGCCTTCTATCTTTTCTTTTTTCTAAATTTTGGGACTTTGCATTTTTGGTCATCATATTGCTACTACTATATGTTCTAATTTTGTCGGTCCTAAATTATTGCAGGACCTCCTTCCTTTTCTCTTGAGTTTGCACCACGTGGCCATTCTCAAGTCCAGAGTATTGATCAATTTGCTTTTGGTTTATTATGCAATCTAATGTATCTTTTGATTGTTTTAAAGTGTTCTATTGCTTTTCTGTACTTAGGCGGGATTTACTCCTTAGTAATGTAGCTCTTTGAGCAGTAGATCTGGAGTTTATCCCCTTCAAGGACCTTGTAACCCTCTTTTTGTGGTAATAAAAGACCCCTCATGGGGCTTCCCTAAAAAAAAAAAACCCTAAACTCTAAACCCTAAACCCTAAAAACTAAATATTAAACTTGAAAACCCTAAACCTTAATCCCTAAACTCTAAAGCTTAAACCTTAACCCTAAACCCTAAACCCTAATTGCATAAACCCTAAAATCCTAAACCCTAAACCTAAACCTTAAACCCTAAACCCTCTAATAGGTAGGCTAGGGTGGTTTTGATGGGAACTGGAGAAACTAAAGAACGACTTATGGAACTATGTCTTTAGAGTAGAGACGGTTCTAGTTATCTAAGGTTTTTAATTTTCTCTATGTGTGATCATTTTTTATCTATGTCATCGCTTCTATCCTAGAAAGCATGGACTTTTACTTCGTTAATGTAATCAAGAAGAAGAAATGTTGAATCTGAAATTGTTCTTTGTTAAAAAAAACAAAAGCCTTAAACCCTAAACTAAAACCTAAACCCTAAACCTAAAACCTAAACCCTAAAAATACATAAAAAATAATAAATAAACCCCTAACTCTAGAACTAACCCTAAACCCTAAACCCTAAAACCTAAACCTTAAAACCCTAAACCCTAAATCCCAAAACCCTAAATCATATACCCTAAACCATAAACAAAATCCTAAACCGTAAACCCTAAACCCTTAATACCTAAAAACCTAAACCTAAACTAAAAAAACATAAAAATAAAATAAATAAAAAACCTAAACCTAAAAAAATAAAATAAAAAAAAAATAAAATAAAAACCTAAACTAAAATCTAAACCTAAAAATAAAAGAAAATAAAAATAAAAACTAAATTAAAATAAATAAATAATAACCTAAACTAAACTAAATTATAAAATAAACCTAGAAATAAAAAACTTATATAAAATAAAAACTAAACAAAAATTAAAAATAAACAAAAACATATAATAAAATAAAAAAAACTAAATAAAAACCTAAACCTAAAAAATAAACCTAAAAATAAATAAAAAATAAAACTTAAACCCTAAACTAAAAAAAACATAAATCTAAAATAAATAAAATAAAGTAAACCTAAACCTAAGCTAAAATAAACTAAACTTAAATAAATAACACCTTAACCTAAACCTAAAATAAACTAAACCAAAACCCTAAAAATAAAAAAAAAATAAAGCCCAAACCTTAAACTAAAGAAAAAAACCAAAACCAAAAATAAAGATGATAAAATAAACCTAAACCTAAACTAGAATAAACTAAACTAAAATAACTAAAACCTAAACATAAGCCTAAAATAAACTAAACCTAAACCCTAAACTAAATAAAATAAAATAAACTAAAAATAAACCTAAAACTAAACTTAAAAATAAAACCTAAAATAAAAACTTAAATTCTAAAAAAAAAAAATAAAATAAAAACATAAACCTAAACCTAAAAATAAAAAAACCTAAACTTAAAAAATAAAATAAAAATAAAACTAAACTAAAAAAAACATAAACCTAAACCTAAACCTAAACCTAAAAAAGAACTTAAATAAAAAAAACTAAACTAAAATAAATAAACCTAAATTAAATAAAATAAACTAAATAAAATTAAAAAATAAAGCTAAATAAAAATATAAAATAAAATATACTAAAATAATTAAAAAATAAACTAAATATACAAAAAAACTTGAACCTACTAGTTTACTTAATTTTAAAATAAACCATAAACCCTAAACCTTAAACCCTAAACCTTAAATCTTAAACCTTAAACTCTAAACCCTAAACCTTAAACCCTAAACCTTAAATCCTAAACTTTAAACCCTAAAACTAACCCTAAACCTTGAACACTAAACCTACAACCCTAAATTTACAACATTAAACCTTAAACCCTAAACCCTAAAAAATCCTAAACCCTCAAACCTTAAACTTAAACCCTAAACTAACTGTAAACCATAAACCCTAAACCCTAAAAACCCTAAACCCTAAAGCCAAAACCCAAAACCTAAAACCCTAAACCTACAACACTAAACATACAACCATAAACCCTAAACCCTAAAACCTAAACCCTAAAGGCCTTAAACTAAATCAGAATCATAAACCTAAAAGTATAAACCCTCAAACCTAAACCCTAAACTAAACTATAAACCAACCAAACCTAAACCTAAACCCTAAACCCTAATCAGAATCCACAAACTAAACCAAACCTAAACCAAACCCTAAACATTAAACCTAAAACACCCTAAACCATAATCAAACCCTACTCTAAAGTTTAAACCTAAACTTTAAACCCTAAATCAGAACCCTAAACCTCTAACCTCAACCTACAACCTAAATGAAACCCTAAACCCCAAATCTTAACTTAAACCTCTTAAAAACCCTAAACTAAAACATAAACCATAAACTAAATAAAATAAACTCCTAAACCTAAACCTAAACCCTAAACCCTAAACTCTAAACCCTAAACCCTAACCCTAAATCTTAAACCCTAAACCTAAACCTAAAGTAACTAAATAAATTAAAAAATAAACTTAAACCCTAAAATCTAATGAACCTAAACCATAAAGATAAGAATGGGTAGAACCTTGATGGAAGGAACATCACCGTCAACCATGCTCAATCTAGAGTTGGCAGTGGAGGGGAAGGTGGAGGTTATCGCACTAGTGGTGGGGGATCTGGAGTTGCTAGTGGATATGGAGGTGGTGGTGAGAATAGTGGTGGTTATGGAGGCGGGAGGAGCAATAGAGGTTACAGACATGGCGGTGGTGGAGGGTGAGATCGAAGATATGATGGTGGATCTCGCTACTCCAGAGGTCGGGGTGGTTCTAATGCGAATTGGAGAAATCGAAGAATGGTCGATCCGATCTGCTGCTTATGGAACTATGTCATTATAATAGAGACGATTCTAGTTATCTAGGGTTTTTATTTTGCTCTATGCACGCCCATTTTTTATATATGTCAACACTTATGTCATAGAAAACTTGGTGTATTACTTGGTTGATGAAACTAAAAAGAAGAAATGTTAACCCTAAATGCTAAAACCTAAACCTAAACCCTATAAATGAAAAAAATAAAAAAACCTAAACCCTAAACCCTAAAACCTAAACCTAAACCCTAAAAATAAAAAAAATAAAAAAACCCTAACCCTAAACCCTAAACCCTAAACCCTAATCCTACAACACTAAATCCTAAACCCTAAACCTTAAAACCCTAAACCCTAAACCCTAAATCCTAAACCCTAAACCTTAAAACCTAAACCCTAAACCCTAAAACCTACAACCCTAAACCCTAAACCCTAAACCCCAAACCCCAAATCATAAAACCTAAACCCAAAACTCTAAACCCTAAAAACCTAAAAACCTAAACATAATCTAAATAAAACTTAAAAATAAAATACAAAAATAAATCTTAACCTAAATAAAAAAAATAAACTAAAACCTAAACCTAAATAAAAACCTAAACCTAAATATAAACCTAAAAATAAAATAAAATAAAAAATATAAACTAAACTAAAATAAAATAAAAGAAAACCAAAACTAAACTTAAAAAACAAAATACACCTAAAAATAAAAAAACCTAAAAAAATAAAAAATAAACAAAAAATAAAATTAAAATAAACCTAAAATAAAATTAAATGAAAACCAAATAAAAACCTAAACCTAAAAAATAAACCTAAAAATAAATAAAAAATAAAACCTGAACCTAAAACTAAAAAAATAAACATAAACTTAGAATAAATAAAAAAAAATAAAGCAAAACCTAAACTAAAATAAACTAAACTAAATTAAATAAAACCTAAACCATAACCTCAAATAAACTAAACCTAAACCCTAAGCTAAATAAAATAAAATAAACTAAAAATAAACCTAAACATAAAATAAAAAAATAAAACCTAAAAATAAACTAAAACCTAAACTTAAAAAAATAAAATGAAAATATAAACCTAAACTTAAATATAAAAAATAAAACCTAAACTTAAAAAATAAAATAAAAATAAAACTATACTAAAAAATAAACTTAATCCTAAACCTAAACCTAAAAAAATAAACTAAAATAAAAAAAACCTAAACTAAAATAAATAAACTAAACTAAATAAAAATTAAAATTAACCTAAATAAAAATAATAATAAAATAAAATAAAGTAAAAAAAATAAACTAAATAAACTAAACAAACCTAAACCTATGAGTTCACTAAATTTTAAAAAAAAAGTAAAAAATTAAAAATACAAAAAAATAAAAAAAATTATAACCCTAAACCCTAAATCCTAAAACTAACCCTAAACCCTAAACTTACAATCCTAAACCCTAAAACCTAAAGTTTAAGACACTAAACCCTAAACTATAAACCCTAAACCATAAACCCTAAACCTTAAAACCCGAAATTGTAATCTCTAAACCCTAAGCCCAAAACCCAAAATCCCAAACCCTAAACCCTAAATCTAAACCCTAAACCCTAAAAACCTAAAAATCTAAACCTAAACTAAATAAAACCAAAAAGTAAAATAAATAAAATAACATAAACTTATAAAAATAAAAAAAATAAAAACTAAACTAAAATAAAATAAATAAAACCTAAACTAAACTAAAAAATAAAATAAACATAAAATTAAAATAAAATAAACCTTAAATAAAATAAAATAAAAACTAAATAAAAACCTAAACCTACAAAATAAACCTAAAAATAAATAAAAAATAAAACTTAAACCCTAAACTAAATAAAACCTAAATCTAAAATAAACGTAATAAAATAAACCTAAACCTAAGCTAAACTAAACTAAACTATAATAAATAAAACCTAAACCTAAACCTAAAATAAATTAAAACCTAAACCCTAAACTAAATAAAATAAAATAAACTGAAAATAAACCTAAACCTAAACTAAACAATAAAACCTTAAATAAACCTAAATTAAAAACCTAAAACCTAAACCTAAAAAAATAAAATCAAGGCCTAAACCAAAACCTAAAAATAAAAAAATAAAACTAAAACCTAGAAAATAAAATAAAAGTAAAAGTAAACTAAAAAATAAACATAAATAAAAACCTAAAATAAAAAGTAAACTAAAATAAAAAACTTCAATAAAAATAAAAAAAACTTAAAATGTATAAAGTAAACTAAATAAAATTAAAGAATAAACCTAAATAAAAATCAAAAATAAAATAAGCCAAAATAAATAAGAAAATAAACTAAATAAACTAAATAAAGCTAAACCTATTGATTTACTTAATTAAAAAATATCGAAAACCCTAAACCCTAAACCTTAAAAAATAGTAAACCGTAACCCTAAACCCTAAACCCTAAACCCTAACTCCAACCCTAAACACTAAACCCTAAACCCTAAACCCTAAACTAACCATAAACCCTAAATCATAACCCCTAAGAATCCTAAACTTAAACACTAAATTAACACTAAATCCTAAGCTAACCCTAAACCCTAAAGCCAAAACACTAAAACCTAAACCCTAAACCCTAAACCCTAAATCTTAAAACCCTAAACTCTAAAATCATAAATTCTAAACCCTAACCCTAAACCCTAAACCACAATAACGTAAACCTTAAAACCTAAACTAAATTAAAAAAATAAATAAACCTAGAAATAAAAAACCTAAAAAATAAACTAAATAAACAAAAGTAAAAATATTGAATCTGAATTTGTTCTCTGATAAAAAAAACCACAAAAACCCTAAACACTAAAGTAAAACTTGAAACTTAAACCTATAACCTAAACCTTAAACCCTAAACTCTAAACCCTAAAAATCAAAATCTCTAAACCCTAAACCATAAACTCTAAACCCTAAATCCCTAAACCCTAAACCCTAAACCCTAAACTCTAAACCCTAAACCCTAACCAAAAAAAAACCAAACCCTAACTTAAACCCAAACCCTAAACCCTACACCCTAAACCCTAAACCAAAAAACCTTAAATTAACCTTAAACCCTAAACCTATAAAAAATAAAATATATAAAAAAATCTAAACCAAAATAAAATAAAAACATAAACTAAAATCTAAACCTACACCTAAGCCTAAACCTAAAAAGAAAATAAAATAAAAATAAAAACTAAACTAAAATAAAATAAATTAAAACCCAAACTAAATTAAAAAAAATTTAATTAAAATAAAAACCTAAACTTAAAAGTAAAATTAAAATAAAACTAAACTTGAACTAAAATAAATTAAACTAAAATAAATAAAACCTAAACCTAAAACAAAAATAAGTTAAACCTAAACTTAAACCTAAACTAAATAAAATATAATAAACTAAAAATAAACCTAAACCTAAACTAAAAAATAAAACCTAGAAATAAACCTAAAATAAGAACCTAAAACCTAAACCTAAGAAAAGAAAATAAAAACCTAAACCTAAACCTAAAAATAAAAAAGAAAACCTAAACCTAAAAAGAAAAAAAATCAAATAAAAAATGAACATAAACCTAAACCTAAACTAAAATAAATAATCCTAAAATAAATAAATTAAATTAAATAAACAAATGAAGAAATCTTGAATATGAATTTGTCCTCTATTTAAAAATAAAAAACCCATAAAACCTAAACCCTAAGCTAAAACATGAATCCTAAATCAAAAACCTAAACCTTAAACCATAAACCCTTAACCCCAAAAACCCTAAATCCTAAACCCTAAAACACTAAAACTTAAAACTTAAACCCTAAACCCTAAACCCTAAACCCTAAATCATAAACCCTAAACAAAAAAAGCCTAAATTGTAAACCCTAAACTCCAAACCCCAAACCCTAAACCCTAAACTAACCCTAAAAAGCTAAAAACTGAAATCTAAAATAAATAAAACCTATAAATAAAAAAAATAAAAAAATTTAAATTAAAAGAAAATAATAAACTAAAATAAAATAAAAACATAAACTAAAACCTAAACCTAGACCTAAACCTAAACATAAACCTAAAAAGAAAATAAATAAAAACCTAAACTAAATTTAAAAAATAAAAAACTTAAATAAAGCAAAGACTAAACCTAAAGTAATATTAAAAAAACAAACCTAAATATAATAAATAAAACTAAAGAAAACCTAAACTTAAACAATAAACCTAAAATAAACCCTAAACTAAAAAAAAAAACCAAAACCTAAAATAAAAAAAATAAACCTAAACCTAAACTAAAATATACTAAACTAAAATAAATAAAACATAAACTTAAACCTAAAATAAACTAATCCTAAACCTAAACCTAAAATAAATAAAATGAAATAAATTAAAAATAAACCTAAACCTCAACTAAAAAATAAAACCTAAAAATAAACATAAAATAAAAACCTCAAACTTAACCTAAAAAAATAAAATAAAAACCTAAACCCAAACCTAAAAATAAAAAATAAAACTGAAACCTAAAAAATAAAATAAAAATAAAACTAAACTAAAAAATAAACTAAAACCTAAACCTAAAACTAAAAACTAAACTAAAATAAAAAATCCTAAACTAAAATAGATAAAATTAAAATAAATAACATAATTAAATAAAAATAAAAATAAACTAAAATGAAAATAAAAAATAAAAAAAAAACTAAAATAAATAAAAAATAAACTAAATAAACCTAAACCTACTAGTTTACTTAATTTAAAAAATATAAAAAATAAAAAATATAAAAAACTCTAACCCTAAACCTATATCCCTAAACCCTAAACCCTAAACCCTTAAACCCTAAACCCTAAACCTTAAACCCTAAACCATTAAACCCTAAACCATAAACCCTAAACCATAAACCCTAAACATAAAAACCTACAACCCTAAATCATAAACCCTAAACACCAAACCCTAAACCCTAAACCCTAAACCCTAAACCCCAAACCCTAATCCGTAAACACCAAAATCCTAAAAACTTAAACCTAAACTAAATAAAACCTAATAATTTGATAAAAATAAAAAACCTAAGGCTAAATAAATTTAAAATATATAATTAATAAAAACCTAAACTAAAACCTAAACTTAAACCTAAACCTAAACTTAATCCTAAACCTAAAAAAATTAAAATAAATAAATAAACTAAACTAAAATATAATAAATAAAAACCTAAATTAAGCAAAAAACCCTAAAAATAAAAAACCTAAATAAAAAAAACAAAACATAAAATAAAAATAAAATAAACCTAAAAATAAATAAAAAATAAAACCAAAACCTTAAACTAAAAAAAAAAAACTAAACCTAAATTAAATAAAATAAAATAAACCTAAACCTAAACTAAAATAAATAAAACCTAAACCTAAACCTAAAATAAACTAGACTTAAACCCTAAACTAAATAAAATAAAATAACCTAAAAATTAACCTAAACCTAAATTAACAAATAAAACCAAAAATAAAAACCTATAACATAAACCTAAAAAAATAAAATAAAAACTTAAACCTAAACCTAAACCTTAAAATAAAAAATAAAACATAATCCTAAAAATAAAATAAAAATAAAACTAAACTAAAAAAATAAACATAAACATAAACTTAAACCAAGAAATGAACTAAAATAAATAAACCTAAAATAAATAAGCTAAATTAAATAAAAATAAAATGTAAACCTAAATAAAAATAATAAATATAATAAACTAAAATAAATAAAAAAATAAACTAAATAAACCTAAACCTATCGATTTACTTAATTTAAAAAAACCCCATAAACCTTAAGCACTAAACCCAAAACCTTAATTCCTAAACCTTAAACCCTAAACCCTACAACTAACCCTAAAAAACCCTAAACCCTTAACCTTAAACCCTAAGCTAACCCTAAACCCTATGCAAACCCTAAACCTACTACCTAAACCCCAAAAACTAAAAACCCTAAACCCTAAACCCAAAAACCCTAAAGCCTAAAACCCTGAACCCTCAATGCTAAACCCTAAAAACCTAAACCTAAACTAAATAAAACCTAATAATAGAATAAATAATAAAACCTAAACCAAAATAAAATAAAATAAAATAAAAACCTAAACTAAAACCTAAACCTAAACCTAAAAACAAAATAAAATAAACTAATATAAAATAAGTAATAACCTAAACTAAACTAAATAAGATAAAATAAAATAAAAACTAAATCTAAAATAAAATTAAAATAAACCTAAAATAAATAAATAAAAGCCTAAACAAAAAAAAAGGCTAAAAATAAATAATAAATAAAACCTAAACCTAAAATCAAAATAAAATAAACCTAAACCTAAACTAAAATAAACTAAACTAAAGTAAATAAAACTAAAAGCTAAACCTAAACCTAATCTAAATAAAAAAAGATAAAATAAAAATAAACCTAATCCTAAACCAAAAAATAAAATCTAAAAATAAGCCTAAAATAAAATCCTACAATCTAAACTTAAAAAAATAAAATAAAAATCTAAACCTAAACATAAAAAATAAAAAATAAAACTTAAACCTCAAAAATAAAATAGAAATAAGTCTCAACTAAAAAATAAACCTAAAACTAAAAAAATAAACTAAAATAAAAAACCTAAACTAAAATAAATAAACTTAAAATAAATAAATTAATCTAACTAAAAATAAAAATAAACATAAAAAATTAAAAATAAAATAAACTAAAATAAATAAAAAATACACTAAATAAACTAAATAACCCAAAATCAATGAGATTTAAAGAACATAAACCCTGCTAAACCTAAACCAAAATAAACAAAAAAACTTAAACCTACTGTTTACTTAATTTAAAAATAAACCTAAACTAAAACCTAAACCCTAAAACCTAAACCCTAATAAAATAAAAAAAATAAAATAATAATAAATACAAAGTCAATAAAAAAACCCAAATCCTAAAATTAACCCTAAACCTACAACCCTAAAACCCTAAACCATAAATTAAAAACTGTAAACCCTAAACCCCAAATCCTAAATCGTAAACCCTAAACTAAAAACCATAAATCCTAAAGCCTAAACACTAAACCACAAACCCTAAACCCTAAACCCTAGCCCTAAACCCTAAACACTAAACCCCAAATTCTAAACCCTAAACCCTAAACCATAAACCTAAATCCCAAACCCTATCCTTAAACCCAAAAAGCCAACAAACCTAAACCTAAACTAAATAAAACTTAAAAATAAATGGTTTAGAGTTAAGAGAACTATTCTTACTCTGCCATTCCTGAAATAGTAGATTGTGGTTCTTCTTCTCTTTAAAAAGTACATCTCCCAGTGATGAATTCTAGTATCCCATAAGTTCATGATTTGTTCATCGGGGAGATCATCACTAAGCATAGAGTCAATAGAAAGTGGGTGTGCTGCTAACAAATCTTTTATCACTTGTCCTTTCATAGTGTAGAGGGCTTTGAAGGTAATGTCAAACTGCGAGAGTATCATGGACCATTGTGCCAACTGTCCGGATAGCATCAGATGTGTCATGAGATACTGTAGTAGATTGATCCTAGAGATTAAGTTCACCTTATGAGGAAGCATGTAGTGATGTAGTTTTTGGGATGCAAAGATTAAAGCTAAGCAATATTTCTTAATAACTAGATAATTAGCCTCAGTAGAGATTAGACGATGACTGAGGTAGTAGAGTGCATTTTCCTTTCCATCGGCTTTGGCTTGGGCCAACAAAGCACCATGGAAATCATCTAATATAGTAGCGTAAAGTATGAATGACTTGCCCGGGATAGGGGCTGCTAGAACCAGCGGCGTCATCAGTTAATGCTTGATGTCTTCGAAAGCATGCTCACACTTATGATCCCACTTGAACTTGGCATCCTTTTGGCAAGTGCTAAGAATGGTTGACATCTTCCCGATAGGTTGGATATGAAACATCTTAGAAAAGCCAAGCACCCTTAGAATGATCTGAGTTAAGTTAAACTTTTAGAGAGTGGCATTTCTAATATCACTTTATTCTTCTCCAGATCAATTTTGATTCCCTGGTGTCGGACAACAAACCAAAGGAATTTCATTGAAGCTACTCCAAATCCACACTTAAGGGGGTTCATTTTGAGGTTAAATTATCTTAACTATTTGAAATCTACTCTCAAGTCAAAGAGATGGTCTTCCTTTTCTTTACTTTTGACCACGAGATCATCGACATAGCACCCAACTTGATGATGAATGAGTTCGTCGAAGATTCGAGTCATAGCCTTCTAGTATGTAGCATTGGCATTTTTAAGGCTGAAAGGCATAATCTTATAGCAATAGATTTCGAACAGCGTTCTAAAAGAACTATTTATTTCATCTTTAGGGGCCATCTTTATTTGGCTACATCCAGATGAGACAACCATGAAAGAGAAGACTGCATGAGATGAGGCCATTCTTATTCATAACTAGGATGATGGTGGCTAACTAGGTAGGATAATTTTCTTCCTGGATGAAGCCATCATCAATCAGTTTCTTGACTTCATAAATGACCTTTTATTCTATGCCTAATCGCATGCATCTAAGAGCTTGCTTGATACGATTAGCAATAGGCTCTATTACTAGTTTATGGATTGCTACGTCAAGAGAGAATCCAGGAATCTCTACATAACTCCATGCAAAGTAGTCCTTAAACTTAGTTAATAGCCTAACTAAGTCATTGGTTTCAATTTCATCCAACAAAGAACTGATGTATGTCGAGCGTGGATATTCTTCAGTTCCTAAGTTGATTTCTTTGCACTCATCAATGGTTGACTTAATCTCTTCTTCGAACTCTAGCAATGCATCTTTGACTTCAAATTTATTTGGATCATCAGAAGTTTTTAATCATAGCTCCTCATATGAGTTAATGTGATTTGAAAAGAACCTATCTGATTCCAAATGATTGGTGATGACTAAGCACTAATCATCATCATCATCAACTGGACCTAATATACAGAATCCTTGTCCCTATCTTGATTGAGAGCTTTTTCATTTATTCTTCCATATTCTTTCAAAGTAGTCTGACTTGTGCTTTGACCAAGTATGTGGGATTAACCCTTTCTTTGCTAAATTATGAACACAAGGCAAGTACTAATCAAAAGATAATTCTATTAAATATTTATATGAACCATCCTCAAGTTCTACATCAAATTATTGACTTAAGGATGATGCTATCGAAAAAAAACATCTAGGTTTTCACACCATGGATGACTTAGAGGCTTCTTTACTTACCAAACCCTCAGCTTTTTTAGAGGAAAGTGGGGTTAGAGCTAAGGTTCCCTACTGATACCAAATTGTTTCACATATAGACTTTTATACACTTATGCTTTGCTTTGGAGCTAGTATTCATTGCTATATGGGTCAAGTGTCACCTCTAAGTAAACTACTATTGAGAAGAGCTAACTAGTGTGCTAACCATATAAGACTCACCCTATGAACTAGATTCTAAGTCTATATGGATAGTAGGTGTACTCCTGGTAGCTAGGATATATATTCTATTGGGTGGCCAATAAAGTGATTTTCCACCCATGGGACTACCTCTGAACTAGCCTCTTCCTCTACCTGTTGGAGGTTAGGTCATCCGATCCATATGTTCAAATAGAGTAATGAACGGTGGGTGGAATCTAATGTCAGGCTCCACTTCCTCCTCCAAGTCTATTTCCTCTGCCTTTTATTTTCTTTTTCATTTTTTCTTTTCTTTTCTTTTTCTTCTTGTCTTTCTTTTTCTTTTTCTTTTTCCTTTTCTTTTTTTTGTTAAACTTAGGCCAAGTTTGCGAGAATAGACTTGCTGATTTTAAGGGAGGTAGTAACCCACATCCTCATATATGCTGACCTCGTGAACTATAAATGGCTTGAGATCTCCTTTAACACAATAGACGATCCCACCTCTCACAAACTTCATACACTGATGTAGAAAGGATGGAACTATGGTGTTCTCATGTATTCATGGTCTCCCAAGCAAAGCATTGAAATATGTATTTGAGTATATAATGTGAAACTTGGCTTTGGTCTTCCAATCATTTATCTCTAAGGGAAACACTATGGAGCCTAAGGCCTGTTGACCTCACTTTTGGAATGTGAATTCAATCTTCCCATCTTAGACATAGGAGTCTTGTAAACACTAAGACTTCCCTAGGCATAAGACACTTCTAACAATTAGGTAAACACTTAACCTAAGCCTAAATACTTAGAAGGGTTAACCATAGAATTTGGTTATGCCTTATAGATTAGGATATTCCACCTACCTTTCAACCCAAATCCAATTGTTCACTTTCTCAAACTAAACCTCAAGTTTAATTCAAACATCATATTCAAATCCAAATCCAAAGCCAAATTCTAATACCAAATGATTGAAGCCCATGATCAAATCCAAACTTGAAACCCTTCCTAAGCCATATGACCTATCCCATGGACTTAGCCAAATCTTCATCCAAATTAGTACAAAATCATTTGATTTTCTCATAATCAATTTGTATCTTCAATCATCTTCCCAAATATAAATCAAATCTACATTTAAATGATCAAAACTAAATAAAACTAAATCAAATTAAATCAAAACCCTTCCTAAGCCATATGACCTATCCCATGGACTTAGCCAAATCTTAATCCAAATCAAGTCAAACTCAATTGATTTTCTCACAAATCAATCATATTTTCAATCATCTTCACAAATTTAAATGAAATATACATTTAAATCATCAAAACTAAATCAAACCAAATCAAAATCCAAATCTAAGCCACTTGACCCAACTCTATGGACTTAGCCAAATTCCTTCATTCCTAAACTTAAATTCAATTGATTTTCTCATGAATCAATCATACCTTCAATAATATTCACAAATATACATGAAATCTACAATCATAAAATCAAAATCAACCCAAGTCAAACCAAACTTAACCCTTTTAACTTAAAATGTTCAAATGAACCAAAACTCATTTGAACCCAAGTACAATTGAATTTATATATCAATCCCAAATCCATATATAAACTCAACTCAAACTCAACCCAAACTCAAGCCAACAAAACCCAATTTGTCCACTTGACCCAAAGTGGACAATTTGACCTATTTGAGCCAAGTTCTTGCCAAACCCAAAAACCTTCCATCATGATTGTTGATCATCCTAGGTTGATCAATTGTCACAAATTAGGTTAAACCAAGTCAACTTGGTCATTTGACCAAGTCAACCCCTTAACCTATATGAACCCAAACTAGCCAAATTGCAACCTAAGCTAAATCTCTTGAAACCAATGATTCATACCAAATCAAAAACAATATTTGAATATGACTTGACCTTTAATTGAGTCAAACTAAACCCAATTGATCCTTTTGACCCAAATTAACCTAAAAGACCAATTTGGGTCAAATCAAAATATGAACTAAATTGATTGCAACCAATGTCTTAAGTTCATTCCAAATTGATTGTTGAACTTGACCAAAGCCATGATTTCACCCAATTGACCTACTTAGCCCAAAGTTACCTATATGTTCAGGTTGGCTTAAATCAAAACAAAATTAAAATTAATTGAAACCAAAGCCTACAATCATCTTTAATTGGTCAACTAAACCAAAACCAACACCTAACCCAAGCCGATTTTGGCCAATTTAGTCAAATTGGTCAACTTAACCCATTTGACCCAAATGAATTCAAATGAGCCAAAATCAAATCTAAGACAAACTAAACCAAACCATTTATACTAAAACATCCCAAATGGTCATATGAACTTGACACAACCCTTGGTTTGACCTTATTTGACCAATTGGTCAACTTGACCCAACTTAACCCAATTTGACCAAAATGAGTCAAATTGAGCCAAACATAACTAAATCAACTCCAATTGACTTGAAATTTGGGCTAACCCACTTTTATCTCATTTCAAATCTGCCTAAATTAAATATAATGCTAAATGATCATTCTACCCTTGGGTCAAAGGCATCACTTGAGATAAATCTCCCATGTAAGTGGTCATTTCCATTCCTTGGCCACTTGGTACTCTCCCAATGGTCCACCTAGGCACTTAAGACACTGTCTAACCTGACCCAAGGGGTGGTTGGGTCAGCCATGATCAATGGGAGGTGAGATCACCTCACCCTCCCAATTGGAGCATTTGAAACCCATAGGACACCAATGATTCTTCCTTGGCAGCCATCTCCACACCTTCAACCAACCAAGCTTAGCCAACTCACCTCCTCCATGCCATCCATAACTCCCTGTGATGGTCGGACGTCCATTAGAATCCAAACTCGATCCCACCATTCAATCAAGATGAAGGGGGGTACACACGCTATCATTTCACTCAAACACACACAAAAATCAATCCTTAGAGCCATAACTACCCAAGATGAGCCGCTAGAGCCATTCCCTAAGCTCTTAAGTTTGTTCCTCGATTAGAAAATGCCATTCTAGTTCATCCCAAGATAGGACACTCCCATTTTTGACCTAACTTCCCCATTTATTCATCCAACTTAAATTATCTTTGAACACACCTTCCCTAGGCCTGGTCGAGCAAGAATGTATCATCTCGAAGCTTCTCGAGCATCGAAGATGGGACTTCGATCAAAGCTGAGCTCCAAATCATAGGTTCATGGCCTTTTGAGTGAACATCAAAGAATTGATCCAATTGCTACTCAACAGGGCTTCTTCTCCACTAGATGAAGCATCTTCAATCGTTCAAGCTGTCGGTCTTGAGCTCCAGCGAGGTATGCTTCCAAAACCAATCCTTAGCAAAAAAATGGGTTGGAGCTTTTTTGAAGAAAATTGCATCTCGTGTGATCATGACCATTGGATCCCCTCTGATCAATGTCATGAAGGTGTGGATCCTTTGTTTGATCTGAGCTAGGGTAAGCTTGGATTAAGTGAGCAATGGTGAATGTACTCCATTCTTCCTCACTAGCTTGATGTTAGATCATCCACCGTATGTTCC
Source organism: Cymbidium sinense (assembly GCA_021442155.1). Lineage (NCBI taxonomy): Eukaryota > Viridiplantae > Streptophyta > Magnoliopsida > Asparagales > Orchidaceae > Cymbidium > Cymbidium sinense. The sequence goes on from CM038227.1 coordinate 33,729,624, forward strand.
ATGTGATCAGAATGGACGGTCATGATTAGATCCACTAGATTGATCTGATTTAATCCTATGATGCTGTGGGATTAATCATAGCCATCAGATCTTAGATCAAACAGCTGTCGAGAAAACACATCCACCGCCACCATGTAGGCACTAAGTCGGATAAGTTTTAAGTAGCCAATCCTGCGCACCATGTGGAAAGCGCACCGCATCAGCGTGCTATGTGCTGCCAACAGGATTAGGCTTTAGTTAGGCTTATATAATCATTTTTAATGGCTGAAACTTTTAAAAATCATAGATAAATCAAAAAATGCAAATAAATATTCATTTTAATGGTATTTGAGAGGAGAATTAATTAAAAATGATCTTAACTAATTTTGAATAGTAATTATGATTTAATTATAAAATTAATTAGCCTAATTACACCTTAATTACTTGAGCAATTAATCCTAAATTTTATGGGTTAATTTAATGGGTTGATCTCTTCCTCCCATGATTTTCTTGGGATTTATTGCTCACTTAATTAGAAAAATTGACAAATTAAACCTTAACTACTCTTTTAAGTTAATTATTGATTAATTAATTCCATGAATAGTAAAAAATTGGTTAATTAAGTTTGTTAATCATTATTCAACAGTAAGTGAACTAAGGAATAGGGTTGGGACCCCTTTTACTAAGTTCATTTCACCCTTTTTAAAATGAAATTAATTAAGATTTAACTAATTAATTAAATCACTTAATCAAATTGAAATCATAATCACATCAGACCTTAATTAATAAAATCATGGAGTACATCTTTAGGTGTTTAATAACCAAAAGGAGTTTAATGAAATTGTGGTTAGTCCACATGTGTGAGAAAACCATAAGAGTAATTAATTAAGTTCCTTAATCTAAATAACTATTAATCATGAGCCAATTGCATTAGGACCTTTTATTTCTTAGGATCATTGTAGGTTCATTTTCCATGCATATGATGTTGGCTCATAATATTTAGTTAATTACTTTAAGGTGACATAGGTAAGGGTAATTAATTCATCTAATTAAGGGTTCAACTTAATTAACCCATAAAATCAACTTAATTATATTTCCTTAAATTAAATCAAATCACTAATGTGGGAATGGGTTTAAAATAGCAAGTGATGATTTCTCTTGTCCTCTTTAAATAAAATCGAATCCAAAACTTAATTAACAAAGAAGCTTTGGTTTACTTGAAATAATCTTATTTAATTTGATTGTCCTTAAGAACTAGTTTGATTGAATGAATCACAAGCTTATATATCATTGTCCTATTTCCAATCATGTTAAATTTAGTATGTCATTTGAATCCATGCATCCATATTTTCAAAATCTAGTAAAATAAAATGGATTTCCTTTATGTAAGCTTGCATGTATTGAATTAATTTAATATATGCATGGCTATTATCACTATTAAATCCAAATGTTTTTTTTTTCAAAAGTTTATAAAAGATTAATAATGTGCTATGATGCTAGCTAATACATAAAAAATGCATGTGCTTATAACTTAGGTGTATGAATGTTGAGTTCTCTTTCCTCTATTCATGTGTTGATTTATATAAGATTGAATGGTAATGGGTATATAGTCTAGACATCCCTGGAACACGAGGCTTTAGCTAGCCCCAAGGAGGTCATTTGATTACCTCACTTGGTTTAACAATGGCATGTACCCATTTGATTACATTTCTATGTATTTCAACATTAGAATTTAGATAGAGTTTTAATTCATATATATAGATGATTCAATCAAAAAACATATACAATCTTTGCATGGTATTCTTTCCCTCATTTATGTATACATCCATGTGTGTCCAAGAAAAGCAAGTATATAGTGTGGAGATCCCGGGGATACGAGGCTTTAGTTAGCCCCAAGGAGGTCATTTGATTACCTCACTTCCCTCATTTAATAATGACACGTACTTTCCTATTTCTTTGTACATGTATATGTATATGTGATTATTGAATGAAAATCTTATTTTGCATTAAAATTGCATGCATTCATAATTGACTAAGTGGTTAAATTAATTAGCCATATGATTTGGAGCTTACTTCTTATGTTCATGTATACAAATTTACATATGTTTGATTGCAAATTAGGATTAATACGAGGCTTTAGCTAGCTCCAAGGAGATTATTTCATTACCTCGCTTCCATGGTTTAACAACGGCACATGCCTATTTAATTTCATTCTTATGTCCTTTTTGTATAAGAATTTGGATAAAGTTTTAAATTAATATGTTTAAATAATTCAATCAAATAAAATATAAATTCTAAACATACACATACAGTCATCATTTAAGTGTGCTAAAATATGTTGCATGTATAGATACACTTAGGATTAAATCTTACGCATGTTACATATGATGGAAAGGAATGATTTAATATGTCATGTGTTAGTAATTCAATTAAATTAATCTTAAGATGCCTTTCATTTTGAATAGGATTATTTAAAGTGAACCTAAACTTAGGATTAATTAAATCATTTAATAAGCCATTCACTAAAGAGAACTAAATCAAGCTAATATACTTTATAAAGTGACTTAAGGTAGGGATGAAAGACGACAATCCTCTTTTCCTCTCTTTATATCACTTAGTTGTTAAGTGTAATCAAATTAAATAAAAGGAAACACAAATTAAAATTCTCAAATCAATTAAACTACTTCAAGTGAAATCAACCTTTCATGTTAAATTGAATCCTTCTACAACTTAGAAAATACAACACTAATGCCTAAAGACTTACAACACAAGCCTTAATACACACATTAGAATTAAGTCACCACTTCTAGCTCTAAGTTAGGATGGTGTATGTTGTGATACATGTTTTATTTTATGATGTATTATTTAAGATTGGATGTTAGGATGTATGCTTCATAGATTGGATGATAGGCCAATAATATCCTAATCATGTTTTCTACACGAGATTATGCTTAAGGGACGCTTAAAAATAAATGTGAATGCTTTTTTGTTGGTTGCTTAAATCCTTAAGCATAATCCAAGTTAGGACAGGTGGGCTTATTTATCCATGTGTAGGTGCTAAGATAAAATTTAAATACAACTGCTTGGGATTATACATATATTTAGCTAACCTCTATTTTACAGGTATAGTTAGATTTACTTTTTCTACATAAATGTAATTTTTGTAATATGAATTAGGATTAGTGCTATGGGTGATTGGGATGAGCAGTGGCCAGAATGCTTTATCTTGGGGTGCCCTGTGATGCCTTTGAAGCAAGCACCATTCAAATAAAAGAAGGAACCAAATCAGAAATGGAGATAAGAAGAAAGAAGACCCCAATAGCATTTAATACAATTATAATTACTCTTTCATATTCCAGGTTGTTTAATGGTAGAGCTCGACTACCCATCTTTTCTCTCTTTGAGTTGTATGGTGGTACCCGACCGCATCGGCCTTTTATTCTTTTATGATAATTTATATAATTGTTTGATGTTATGTTTACATTATGCATTAGGACTGCATGCTTTTCATTATTTCTTAAATGATTGATGCTTTAATGTGTAACTTGGATATGATAAGGCTCTTAGGATAAAATTAAAAAATAAAACCTTAACCAAAAAGATAAAAAATAAAACCTAAACCTAAAAAATAAAATAAAAATAAATTCAACTAAAAAATAAACCTAAACCTAAATCTAAACTTAAAAAAAAAACTAAAATAAAAAGCATAAACTAAACTAAATAAAAATTAAAATTAATGAAAATAAATGAAAAATAAATTAAATAAACTAAATAAACCTAATCCTATCGGTTTGCAAAATTTAAAAATAATAATAATAAACCCTAAATCCTAAACCCTAAACCCTAAACCAATAAAACCCTAAACCCTAAAACCTAAACCTACAACCATAAACTCTAAACCTAAACCCTAAACCATATCCTTAAACCCTAAGCCCTAAAAGCATAAACCCTAAACCCTAAACCCTAAACCCTAGCCCTAAACTCAAAACCGTAAAACCCAAACCATAAGCCTAAACCTAAAGTAACTAAATAAATCAAAAAATAAACCTAAACCCTAAAACCTAATAAACCTAAACCAACACCTAAACCTTAAAAATGGGTAGAACCTTGACAGTAGGAACATCACCGTCAACTAGGCTGAGTATAGATCTAGCAGCGGAGGCGAAGGTAGAGGAGGCAGTTATCCTAGTGGTAGTGGGGGATTTGGAGGAGCTAGTGGATATGGAGGTAGTGGTCAGAGCAGTGGTGGTCATGGAGGTGGGAGGAGCAATAAAGGTTACATCCATGGTGGTGGTGGAGGGAGAGATCGGGGATATGATGGCGGATCCTGCTATTGGAGAGGCCGGGGTGGTTCTGATTGGAACTGGAGAAACTAAAGAATAGTTGATCCGATCTACTTCTTATGAAACTGTGTCTTTATAGTAGAGAAGGTTCTAGTTATTTAGGGTTATTACTCTATGCATGCTCCTTTTTGATCTATGTCGTCGCTTATGTCTTAGAAAACTTGGTTGAGGAAATACAAAAGCAGGAATGTTGAATCCGAATTTGTGCTCTGTTAAAACAAAAAAAAAAAAAACCTAAACCCTAAACTAAAACTTGAACCCTAAACTTAAAACTTAAACCTTAAACCATAAATCTCAACCCTAAAAATCCTAAACCCTAAACCTTAAACCCTAAACCCTAAACAATAAACCCCACCCAGACCGCCCCACCCTTGCCCCCGCCCCAAACCAAAAAAAAAACCTAAACCCAAAACCCAAACCTTAAACCCTAAAAAGCTAAAAACCTAAACTTAAACCAAAATAAAATAAAAATATAAAAACATAAACTAAAACCTAAACCTAAACCTAAAAAAAACTAAACTAAAATAAAATAAATACAATCCTAAACTAAACAATAAAATAAAAAAACCTAAATAAAATAAAAATAAAACCTAAAATAAAAATAAAATAAACTTAAAATAAAATAAAAGAAAAACTAAATAAAAACCTAAACCTAACAATAAACCTAAAAATAAATAAAAAATAAAATCTAAACCTAAACCTAAACCTAAATATAAACTAAATAAAATAAAATAAACTAAAAATAGACTACAAATAAACCTAAACCAAAATTAAAAACTAAAACCTAAAAATAAACCTAAAATAAAACTAAAACCTAAAAAGAAAAAATAGAAGCTTAAACCTAAACATAAAAAATAAAAAATAAAACCCAAACCAACAAAATAAAATAAAAATAAAAGTAAACAAAAAATTAAAGTTAAATCTAAACCTATACCTATAAAGTAAACTAAAATGAAAAACCTAAACTAAAATAAATAAACCTAAATAAATAAATTAAACTAATTTAAATGTAAATCTAAATCAAAATAAGAAAAATAAAATAAACTAAAATAAATAAAAAATAAACTAAATAAACGTAAACCTACCACTTTACTTAATAAAAAAATAAAAAATTAATATAAATAAATAAATAAAACCTAACCTTAACCTAAACCTAAAACTAACAAACCTTAAACCTAACCTAAACCCTAAACCTAACCCTAAATCCTAAATCCAAACTATGAACCCTAAAACCCTAAACCAAACCCTAAACCTAAAACCCTAAATCATAAAACCCTATACTAAACACTAAACACTAAAAGAATTAAACTAAACCTAAAACCCCAATCAACCTAAAACCCAAAATCACAAACCCTAAACCCTAAAATCATAAACTTTAAAACCCTAACCCTAACCCAAAATCCAAAACCATAAATCCTAAACCCTAAAACCCTAAACTAACCCTAAAGCCTAAAAATACTAAACACTAAATACTAAACCCTGAACTAACACTAAATCCTAAACTAACCCTAACCCTAAATGCTAAACCCTAAAAACCCTAAACCCTAAAGCCTAAACACTAAACCCTAAACCCTAAATCCTAACCCTAAACCCTAAACCCTAAACTCTAAAACCCTAAACCCTAAAACCCAAAACCATATACGCTATATCCTAAACAGTAAACCCTAAACCCTAAACCCTAAACCCTAAACAATAAACCCTAAACCCTATACCCTAAATCCGAAACCATAAACCCAAAACCCTAAAATTAACCCTAAACCCTAAAACTAACCCTAAACACTAAAAACCTAAAAATATAAACTTAAACTAAATAAAACCTAAAAAAACCTAAAATAAACATTAATCTAGACCTAAAATTAAAATAAAATAAACTAATAAAAATAACCTAAAATAAAATAAATAAAAACCTAAACTAAACTAAAAAATAAATTAAACATAAGATTAAAAAACCTAAATAAAATAAAAAACTAAACATAAAATAAAAAGATAATAAACTTAAAAGAAAACTAAAATAAAATAAAATAAAAACCTAAACATAAAAAATAAACATAAAAATAAAACCTAAACCCCAAACTAAGAAAAAAAACCTAAACCTAAAATAAAATAAAATAAACAAAATAAAATAAACCTAAACCTAAATTAAGATAAACTAAACTAAAATAAAAAAAACCCAATCCTAAACTTGAAATAAACTAAACCTAAATCCTAAACTAAATAAAATACGATAAACTAAAAATAAACCTAAACCTAAACTAAAAAAGAAAACTTAAAAATAATCCTAAAATAAAAATGTAAATTTAAACCTAAAATAAAACCTAAACCTAAACCTATAATAAAAAATAAAACATAAACCTAAAAATAAAATAAAAATAAAACTCAACTAAAAAATAAACTTAAACATAAACGTAAACCAAAAAAATAAACTAAAAAAAAAACTTAAACTAAAATAAATAAACATAAAATAAATAAACTAAATTATGTAAAAATAAAAATTAAACATAAATAAAAATAAAAAATAAAATAAACTAAATAATCTAAATAAACAAAAGAAGAAATGTTGAATCTAAATTTGTTCTCTATCTAAAAAAAAAGAAAAACCCTAAACCCTATACTAAAACCTGAACCCTAAACTAAACCCTAAACCCTAAACCATAAACCATAAACTCTAACTATTAAAACCCTATACCATAAGCCCTAAACCTTAAACCTTAAACCCTAAACCCTAAACCCTAAACCTTAAATTCTAAACCCTAAAAAGGTAAAACCTAAACCCAAACTAATTAAAAGATAAAAATAATTATTAAAAAAATATAAACCAAAATAAAATAAAAACATAAACTAAAACATAAACCCAAACCTAAAAAGAAAATAAAATAAAAAATAAAAACTAAACTAAGATAAAATAAATAAAAATCTAAACTAAACTAAAAAATAAAAAACCTAAATAAAATAAAATAAAAACTAAATAAAAACCTAAACCTAAAAAGTAAAGCAAAAAATAAAACAAAAAAATAAATAAAAAAGAAAATCTAAACCCTAAACAAAAATAAAACCTATACCTAAAATAAAAATAAAATAAATATAAATCGAAACTAAAATAAACTAAACTAAAAAAAAAATAAAACCTAAACCTAAACCTAAAATAAACTAAACCTAAACTAAATAAAATAAAATAAACTAAAAATAAACCGGAGCCAACACTTAAAAATAAAACCTAAAAATAAACCTAAAATAAAAACCTTAAACCTAAACCGAAAAAAGTAAAATAAAAGCTTAAACTTAAACATAAAAATAAAAAATAAAACCTAAAACTACAAAATAAAATAAAAATATAAGTAAACTAAAAAATAAAGCTAAATCTAAACCTACACCTAAAAAGTAAACTAAAATGAAAAACCTAAACTAAAATAAATAAACATAAATAAATTAATTAAATTAAAAAATAGTAAATCTAAATAAAAATAAAAATAAAATAAACTAACATAAATAAAAAATAAACTAACATAAATAAAAAATAAACTAAATAAATGTAAACCTACCACTTTACTTAATAAAATAAATAAATAAATAAAAAACCTTAACGTGAACCTTAAACCCTAAAACTAACCTTAAACCCTAAACCTACAACCCTAAACCCTAAACCCTAACCACTAAAACCCTAAACGCAAAACCATAAACCCTAAAACCCTAAACCCTAAACCCTAAAAAACCCTAAATCTTAAACCCTCTAAGCTAAACACTAAACCCCAAAATTTTCCTAAACCCTAAACCCTAAACCCTAACCCTAACCCAAAACCCAAAATCATAAGCCCTAAACCCTAAAACCCTAAACTTTAAAACCCTAACCCTAACCCATAATCCAAAAGCATAAACCCTAAATCCTAAAACCCTAAACCCGAGACCCTAAACTAACCCTAAAGACTAAAAACCCTAAACACTAAATCCTAAACCCTAAACCCTAAACTAACACGAAACCCTAAGCTAACCCTAACCCTAAACACTAAAGCCTAAAAACCCTAAACCCTAAAGCCTAAACACTAAACCCTAAACTCTAAATCCTAACCCTAAACCCTAAACCCTAAACTCTAAAACCATAAACCCTAAAACCCTAAACCCTATACCCTAAATAGTAAACCCTAAACCCTAAACCATAAACCCTAAACCCTATACCCTAAATCTAAACCCTAAACCCTAAACCTTAAGACTAACCCTACACCTTAAACCTTAAACACTAAAACCCTAAAAACCTAAACCTAAACTAAATAAAACCTAAAAAAACCTAAAATAAACATAAATCTAGACCTAAAATTAAAATAAAATAAACTAATAAAATAACATAAAATAAATAAATAAAACCAAAACTAAACTAAAAAATAAAATAAACTTCAGAATAAAAACATAAATAAAATAAAAAACTAAATGTAGAATAAAAATAAAATAAACTTATAAGAAAATTAAAATAAAATAAAATAAAAACTAAATAAAAACCTAAACATAAAAAATAAACCTAAAAATAAAACCTAAACCCCAAACTAAGAAAAAAACCTAAACCTAAAATAAAAATAAAATAAACAAAATAAAATAAACCTAAACCTAAATTAAGATAAACTAAACTAAAATAAATAAAACCCAAACCTAAACCTAAAATAAACTAAACCTAAATCCTAAACTAAATAAAATAAAATAAACTAAAAATAAACCTAAACCTAAACTAAAAAATACAACCTAAAAAATAAACTTAAACATAAACGTAAACCTAAAAAATAAATTAAAAAAACCTAAACTAAAATAAATAAACCTAAAATAAATAAACTAAACTAATTAAAAATAAAAATTAATCACAAATAAAAATAAAAATAAAATAAACTAAATAAAATAAATAAGCAAAAGAAGAAATGTTGAATATGAATTTATTCTCTATTTAAAAAAAAAAAACCCTAAACCCTAAACCAAAATATGAACCCTAAACTAAAACCTAAACCCTAAACTCTAAACCGTAAAAACCCTATAACCTAAGCCCTAAAACCTAAACCTTAAACCCTAAACCCTAAACTAACCCAAAACCCTAAACTTTAAATCCTAAACCTTAAATTCTAAACCCTAAAAAGGTAAAAACTTAAACACAAACTAATTAAAACCTAAAAAATAATTAAAAAAATCTAAACCAAAATAAAATAAAAACATAAACAAAACATAAACCAAAACTAAAAGAAAATAAAATAAAAAATAAAAAGTAACAACAACAATAATAACAACAACAGGCCTTAATCCCACTAGGTGGGGTCGGCTACATGAATCCTTCATCTCCATTGTGTCCTATTATGTGTTAAATTCTCATTTAAATCAAGTATACTAAGATCATTTTTATACATCTTAACCAAGTCTTTTTAAGTCTAACTCTACCTTTCTTAACATAAGACAAATCTAATGCATCTACTCTCCTAATCGGATCATCGGATGATCGATGCTTTATGTGGACAAACCATCTAAGGCGACTCTCCTTAATCTTATCTAACACTGGAGCTACTCCAACTTTTTCTTGAATATACTCATTTTGCATTCTATCTCTAAGAGTAAAGCCACTCATCCACCTAAGCATCCTCATCTCTGTAACACTTAACTTAGTCTTATGCTTCTCTTTTATTGGCCAACATTTCGCACCATAAGTCATTGCAGGTCTTACCATCATCTTATAAAACTTTGCCTTAAGTTTAAGTGGAACTTTTCTATCACATAATAGGCTAGATGCATTCCTCCACTTCAACCACCCAACTTGAATTCTACTAATAACATCTCCATCTATTTCAGGATCATTTTGAGCAATAGAGCCTAAATATCTGAAATGCTCACTCTTATTAATGACTTGTTCACCTAATGTCACAACACTACCACTAGAACTTCTACAACTAAAATTACACTCCATATATTCAATTTTAGATCTACTTAAATGAAAACCTTTAGACTCTAGAGTTGACCTACATAATTCAAGTTTCTGTTGGACTCCCTCTCTAGTCTTATCAATAAGGTACATCTTCTTGTAAATGCCTAGTAAGAACATCCATAACTAAAGTAAAAAAGATAAGGGCTTAAAGCTGATCCTTAATCCAAAATAGGAAAATATTTTGTCAATCCTCCTTGTGTTTGGACACAAGTAACAACTCTAGTATACATATCCTTAATGACTTGAATATAACCAATATTAACTCCTTTGTTCTAGAACTCTCCAAAGAACATCTCTTGAAACTTTATCATAAGCTTTCTAAATCAATAAATATCATATGTAGATCTTCCTTACTCTCTATGCTTCTCCATCAAACCCTTAACAAATGTATAGCATCCATAGTAGATCTACGGCATGAAACCAAACCGACAGAAACTTGTATCACATCGTAACCTATACTAAATTACTCTCTCCCATAATTCTAATGTATGGCACATTAACTTAATTCCTCTATAATTTGCACACTCTTGTGCATCACCTTTATTCTTAAATATAGGAACCAACAAACTCTTTCTCCATTCATCTAACATCTTTTTAGTCTTTAAAATGACATTAAAAAGATTTGTAAGCCAATAAATTTCTTAATCTCCTAAACATTTCCACACTTCTATTGGAATATTATCGGTCCTCGCTTTTCCACATTTCATTTTCTTTAAAGCTTAACTAACTTCAGATTTACTAATACGATGATAAAAATGAAATTTTCTATTTTGTTTAGGGTATTAAGGTTGCTAAAATCAATCATACTTTTAGATCCTTCATTGAAAAGTTTATCAAAATACCTCATCCACCTATTTTCAATATCCTTTTCTAAAAAAAGCATTTTATTATTTTCATCATTAATACACCTCACTTGAACTATGTATTTACTTCTCCTATCTCTTTGGTTGGCTAACTTTTACATACATCTTTCACCTTCTTTGGTATCTAATCTATTGTATAAATCACTAAAAGCAAATTTTTTTGCATCATATATTGCTTTCTTAGAATCTCTACAGGCCACTTTATATCTTTCCCAAATTCTTCGAGTTTTTACATCTAAACCAAGTTTTATAACAATACTTCTTATTTTTTATCTTTTCTTGCACACTCTGACTCCACCACCAACTATTCTTATTAAAAGAAGCTTTTCCTTTTGATTCTCCAAGCACATCTTTAGCAACTTGCTTAATTTCACTTGCTTTTTTTCCCATAATGTTAGCTTCCTCATGAACATCCCAAATTAATCTCTTGTAGCTTGCTCTTAAAAATATTTTTATTTGTGTTGTTTAAGTGTCCCCATCTAATTCTAGGATAATAATTTGGATTATTTTTTCTCTTACAACCTTTCATCTTAATATCTAAAACTAACAATCAATGTTGGGTACTTAGATTTCCACTTGGAATGACCTTACAATCTTTACAATCTAAACGATCTATTTTTCTTATCAGAAAATAATCAATCTGTGTTTTACTAGATCCATTTTTATAAGTAATAATATGTTCATCTCGTTTCTTAAATAAAGTGTTAGCAACTACAAAATCATAAGCTAAAGCAAAATCTAATATAGTCCTACCTTCTTCATTAGTCACTCCAAATCCATAACCACCATGAATACTTTTAAAATCTTCTACCACTCTACCAACATGTCCATTTAAATCTCCTCCAATAAATACTTTTTCTTCAAGAGGTATCTTTTGTATTAATCCCTCTAATTCATTCCAAAATTTTTCTTTTGCTCTTACCTCCAAACAAACTTAAGGAGCATAGACACTTATAACATTGATAATCTTAGTATCAATAATAATCTTTAAAGCTATAATTCTATCTCCACATCTATTAATATTTATAGCATTATCCTTCAAACTTTTATCTATAATCACACACACCATTTCTAGTTTGACTTTTACAATACAAAGTTTAAAACCTAAATTATCAATCTCCTTGGCATTCTCCCCAACCCATTTAGTTTCTTGAACAAATAAAATATTTATCTTTCTATGAACCATAATATCTATTAATTCCATTAATTTACCTGTAAGAGTACCTATATTCCAAGATCCTAACCTAATTCTAGTTTCATGGACTCACTTCTTTGCCCGCATCTGTCCATAATGTGGGAACCCTTGCTTATTTAACACTACCATTGCTAAACTAAACTAAATAAAATAAAATAAAAACTAAATAAAAACCTTAACCTAAATAGTAAATAAAAAAATAAAACCAAAAAATAAATAAAAAATAAAACTTAAACACTAAACAAAAACAAAACCTATACCTAAAATAAAAATAAAGTAAACTTAAACCTAAACTAAATTAAAAAAAATAAAACATAAACCTAAACCTAAAATAAACTAAACTTAAACTAAATAAAATAAAATAAACTAAAAATAAACCCGAACCTAAACTTAAAAATGAAACCTAAAAATAAACCTAAAATAAAAACCTTAAACTAAAACCTAAAAAATAAAAATAAAAAACCTAAACCTAAACCTAAAAAAAAAAAACCTAAACATAAAAAATAAAATAGAAATAAAACTAAACCTAGAAATAAAAAATAAAACCTAAACCTAAAAAATAAAATAGAAATAAAACTAAACTAAAAAATAATCCTAAACCTAAACCTAAACCTAAAAAATAAACTAAAATAAAAAACCTAAACTAAAATAAATGAACTTAAAATAAATAAATTAAACAAAATAAAAATAAAAATAAAAATAAATCAAAATAAAAAATAAACTAAAATAAATAAAATAAGCTAAATAAAGCAAAACCATCTAGTTTACTTAATTTAAAAAAAATAAATAAAATATAAAAAAACCCTAAACCTACAACCTACAACCTACAACCCTAAATCATAAACTTTAAAACACTAAACCCTAAACCCTAAACCCAAAACCCCTAAACCCTAAACACAAAATCCTAAATGCTAAACCCTAAACCATAAAACATGTAAACCCTAAATACTAAACCCTAAAACCTTAAACCCTAAACCCTAATCCCTAAACCCTAAACCTTAAATCTTAAACCCTAAACCCTAAATGCAAAAAGAAACCCTAAACCCTAAACCCTAAACCCCAAACCCTAAACCTTAAACCCTAAACCTTGAACTAACATTAAACCCTAAATCGTAGCCAAAACCTAAACCTAAACTAAATAAATTAGAAAAATAAAATAAATAATAAAACCTAAACTAAAGTAAAATAAAAAATAAAATCAAATAAAAAGGCAAACTGAAACCTAAATCTAAACCTAAAATTAAAAAAAGGAAAAACAAAAACTAAACTAAAATAAAATAAATAAAAATCAAAACTAAAAAAGATATATAACCTAAATAAAATAAAACTAAACGAAAATTACAAATAAAATAAACCTAAAATAAAGTAAAATAAAAACTAAATAAAAACCTAAACTTAAAAATAAAACATAAAAATAAATAAGAAATAAAACCTATGTCTTAAACAAAAAAAACTAAACCTAAAATAAAATAAAATAAACCTAAAAATAAAATAAAATAAAAATTATATAAAAAGCTAAACCTAAATAATAAACCCAAAACTAAAACTTAAAAATAGTTAAAAAAATAAAACCTAAACCTTAAACTTAAAAAAAAAACCTAAACCTAAAATAAAAACAAAATAAACCTAAACCTAAACTAAAATAAAATAAATAAATAAAAAAATTCTAAACCTAAACCTAAAAAAAACTAACCTTAACCTAAACCTAAACTAAATAAAATAAAATAAACTAAACATAAACCTAAACCTAAAATGAAAAATAAAACCTAAAAATAAAATTAAAATAAAAATCTAAAACCTAAACCTAAAAAAATAAAATAAAAACCTAAACCTAAACCTAAAAATAAAAAATAAAACCTAAACTTAAAATTAAGATAAAAATAAATCTAACCTAACAATAATCCTAAACTTAAACCTAAAATTAAAAAATGAACTAAAATAGAAAACCTAAACTAAAATAAAAAACCTAAAATAAATAAACTAAACTAAATGAAAATAAAATAAAATAAAAAATAAAATAAACTTAAATAAATAAAAATTAAACTAAATAAACCTAAACTAACCACTTTACTTAATTAAAAAAATTAAAAAAAATTAAAAAAATCCTAACCCTAAACCATAAACCCTTAAACTAACCCAAAGCCTAAACTCTAAACCTACAACCCTAAGCCCTAAACCCTAAACCCAAAACCAAAAACCATAAACACTAAAACCCTAAACTCTAAATCCAAAATCTTAAACCCTAAACCCTTAACCCAACAACCCTAAACCCTAAACCCTAAACACTATATCCTAAACCCTTAACCCTAAACCCTAACCCTAAAACCTAAAACCTAAACCCTAAATAAATAAAACCTAAAATAAACCTAAACCATAAACCCTAAACTTAAATAAACTAAACCCTAAACCTAAACAAACTAAACCCTAAACCCAAAACATTAAACTAAAAATAAACCTAAATAAAATAAAACTAAAAATAAACTAAACCATAAACCTAAAACCTAAACTAAGCCATAAACTAAACCACAAAAAATAAACTAAAACCTAAACCATAGAATAAACCCAAAAATAAACTAAAATAAACTTAAAACTAAACCCTAAAATAAACTAAACCTAATCCCATAAATAAGCCCACCAAACCATAAAATAAATAAAAACTTAAAATAAAAAACCATCCAAAAAATAAACCCAATAAACTACATAAACCTAAATTAAATCCTAAACCCTAAATCGTAAAACCAAAACCCTAAACCCTAAACCTAAACCCTAAACTCTAAAAGCCTAAACTAAATAATACCAAAAAATAAAATAAATAAATAAACCTAAACCTAAATTAAATCAAAAAATAAAATTAAAAAACCTAAACTAAAGCCTAAACCTAAACCTAAACATAAACCTAAACCTATATTTAAAAATAAAATAAAATAAATTGAACTAAAATAAAAAAAATAAAACATAAACTAAACTAAGAAAATAAAATAAGCCAAAAAAATACAAAATCTAAATAAAATAAAAACTAAATGTAAAATAAAAATAAAATAAACCTAAATAAAATAAAATAATAACTAAATAAGAACCTAAATCTAAAAAAAATAAACCTAAAAAAAACCTAAAAATAAATAAAAAATAATACCTAAGCCCTAAACTAAATAAAATAAAATAAATTAAAGATAAACCTAAACCTAAGCTAAAAAAAATAAAACCTAAAGAAAAACATAAAATAAAAACATAAAAAATAAACATAAAAAAATAAAATAAAAATCCAATACATAAACCTAAAATTAAAAAAAACTTGAACCTAAAAAAATAAAATAAAAAAAAAACAAAACTAAAAAATAAACATAAACCTAAACTAGAAAAAAAAACTAAAATAAAAAACCAAAACAAAAATCAATAAACTTAAAATAAATAAACTAAACTAAATAAAAAAATGAACCTAAATAAAAATAAAAAATAAAATAAACTAAAATAAAAAAATAAACTATATAAACCATAAACACTATACCCTAAACCCTAAACCCGAAACCCTAAACATACAACCCTAAGCTGTAAACCCTAAACTCTAAATAAAAAAAACCCTAACCCTAAACCCTAAACCCTAAACAAACTAAAATTCTAAACCCAAAACCCACCTAAACCCTAAACCCTAAACTCTTAACTAACACTAAACCCTAAACTTTAAAAACCCTAAATCGTAATGCTTAAACCCTAAACCCTAAACTAACCCTAAACCTTAAGATAACCCTAAACCTTATATCCTAAAAACTAAAACCTAAAGTCTGAACCCTAAACCCTAAACCTTATAGCCTAAAAACAAACCCCAAAAACCTAAAAGCATAAATCCTAAAACACTAAACCCTAAACCCTAAACCCTAACCCTAAACCCTAAACCCTAAATAATAAACATTAAAATAAAACCAAAAAATAAATAAAAAATAAAACCTAAACGCTAAACTAAGGGAAAAAAACCTAAACATAAAATAAAAATAAAATAATCCTAAACCTACACTATAATTAACTAAACTAAAATAAATAAAACCTAAACCTAAACATAAAATAAACTAAACCTAAACTCTAAACTAAATAAAATAAAATAAGCTAAAAATAAACCAAAACCTAAATAAAAAAAACCTAGAAATAAACCTAAAATAAAAACCTAAACCCTAAACCTAAAAAAATAAAATAAAAACCTAAACCTAAACCTAAATCTAAAGATAAAAAATAAAACCTAAACCTAAAAAAAAAACATAAAAATAAAATTAAACTAAAAAATAAACATAAAGCTAAACCTAGACCTAAAAAACAAACAAAAATAAAAAAACTAAATTAAAATAAATAAACCTAAAATAAATAAACTAAACTAAATAATTATAAAAATAAACCTAAATAATAAATGAATAAAACAAAATAAAATAAACTAAACCTACCGGTTTACTTAGTTTAAAAAAAAGACACTAAACTCAAACCCTAAACCTTAAAACTAACCCTAAACCTTAAACCCTAAACCCTAGACACTAAACCTTAAGACTAACCCCAAACCCAAAACCCTAAACCTACAACCCTAAACCCTAAATCCTAAACCCTAAACCCTAAACCCTAAAACCCAAAACCCTAAACCTTAAATCCTAAGCCCGAAACCTAAACCCTAAATCCTAAACCATAAACCCTAAACCCTAAACCCTAAACCCTAAACCCTAAAACCTACAATCCTAAACCCTAAATACCTAAATACCTAAACCTAAACTAAATAAGTCCTAAAAATAAAATAAATAAAAAAACCTAAACCTAAATTAAATAAATAAAATAAAGTAAAATAAAAACCTAAACCCAATCCTAAACCTAAAAATAAAAGAAATAAAAAATAAAAACAAAATTAAAATATAATAAATAAAAACCAAAACTAAACTAAAAAATAAAATAAACATAAAAAATTAAATACCTAAATAAAACAAAAACTAAATGTAAAATAAAAATAAAATAAACTAAAATAAAATAAAATAGAAACTAAACCTAAAAACTAAACCTATTCATAAAACCTAAAAATAAATAAAAAATAAAATCTAAGGCATAAATGAAAAAAAACCTAAACCTAAAATAAATAAAATAAAATAAAATAAACCTAAACCTAAACTACAATAAATAAAACATAAATGTAAACCTAAAATAAACTACACCAAAACCTAAACCTAAACTAAATAAAATAAATTAACTAAAAAACAACACCTAAAAATAAACAAAAAGTAAAAACCTAAAACATAAACCTAAAAAAAAAAAAATTAAACTTAAAAATAAAAATAAAAAGTAAAACCTAAACATAAAAAATAAAATAAAAATAAAACTAAAGTAAAAAATAAAAATAAACCTAAACCTGAACCTAAAAAAAACTAAAATAAAAAACCTAAACTAAAATGAATAAACTAAACTAAATAAAAATAAATATAAACCAAAATATAAATAAAAAATATAAGAAATTAAAACAAATAAAAAATAAACTCAATAGACTAAATATACCTAAACATACTAATTTATTTAATTGAAAAAATAAAACTAATCCCTAAACCCTATATCCTAAACCCTAAACACTAAACCCTAATCCCTAAACAATAAACCCTAAAACCCTAAACCCTAAACCCTAAATAAAAAAATGAACCATAAGCCTAAACCTAAAACTTACACTAAACCCTAAACCCAACACCCTAAAGCCCAAGCCCTAAACTCTAAAACAAGCCCAAAACCCTAAACCCTAAACCTTGAACCCTAAATCTTAAACCCTAAACCATGAAACCCTAAACCTAAATCCTAAAAGGCTAAACCCTAAACCCTAAACATTAAACCCTAAAACCTACAGCCATAAACCCTAAACCCTAAACCCAAACCCTTAACCCTAAAACCTAAACATTAGCCTAAACTTAATAAACTGAAATATATAATAAATAAAAAAACCTTAACCTAAATTAAATAAAATAATATTATAAAATAAAAACCTAAATTAAACCTAAACCTAAACCCAAATCTAATCCAAAAAATAAAATAAAATAAAAAATAAAGACAAAACTAAAATAAAAATAAAATAAAAACCTAAACTAAACTAAGTAAAATATACCTAAAAATGAAAAACTAGATAAAATAAAATTTAAACGTAAAATAAAAAAATAAAATAAACCTAAGATAAAATAAAATAAAAACTAAATTAAAACCTAAACTAAAAAATAAACCTATAAATAAAACCTAAAAATAAAGAAATAATAAAACCTAACCCCTAAATAAAAAAAAATCCTAATCCTAAAATTTAAAAAATTAAATAAACCTTAAACTAAACTAAAATAATTAAAACCTAAACCAAAACTTAAAATAAACTAAACCTGAACCATAAACTAAATACAATAAAATAAACTATAAATAAACATAAAAGCAATACGTAATAAAACCTAAAAATAAAGCTAAAATAAAAACCTAAAATCTAAACCTAAAGAAATAAAATAAAAACTTAAACCTAAACCTAAAAATAAAAATAAAACCTAAACCTAAAAAATAACTTAAAAATAAAACTAAACTAAAAAATAAACATAAACCTAAACTTAAATCTAAAAAATAAATAAAAATAAGAAACCTAAACTAAAATAAATAAACATAAAATAAATAAACTTAACAAAATAAAAATAACAAAGAAGTCTAAATTAAAATAAAAAATAATATGAATTAAAATAAATTAAAAATAAACTAAATAGACATAAACCTACCAGTTTACTTAATCTAAAAAAACCCTAAACCTTAAAACTGAAATTTTAAACCCTAAATCCTAAACCCTAAACCCTAAACACCAAACCCCAAAACTAACTCTAAACCCTAAACCCTAAACACTAAAAAACCCTAAATCTGAAATAAAAACAAAAATTAAATAAATAAATAAAACCCTAAGACTAAACCCTAAACCCTAAAACTAACCCAAAACCCTAAACCATAAACACTAAAAACCTAAAAACCTAAACCTAAACTAAATAAAACTTCAAAAAATTAAAAATAAATAGTAAATAAAATAAAAACCTAAACTTAAATCAAAAAATAAAATCAATTAAAAATTAAAGTTAAACTAAAATAAAATAAATAAAAACCTAAACTAAACTAAAAAAACTAAATAAAAAACTAGAAATAAAATAAAACCTAAAATAAAATAAAAACTAGATGTAAAATGAAAAAAAAACCTAAAATAAAATAAAATAAAACTAAATAAAAACCTAAACATAAAAAATAAATCTAAACTAAAATAAACTAAACTAAGATAAATAAATCCCAAACCTAATCCTAAAATAAACTAAACCTAAACCAAAACCTAAAGTAAATAAAATAAAATAAACCTAAACCTTAACTAAAAAATAAACCTAAAATAAAAACCTAAAACCTAAACCTAAAAAAATTAAATAAAAGCCTAAACCTAAACCTAAAAATAAAAAATAAAACCTAAACCTTAAAAAAGAAATAAAAATAAAACTCAATTAAAAACAAAACTAAAACCTAAACCTAAACCTTAAAAATAAATTAAAATAAAAAACCTAAACTAAAATAAATAAGCTTAAAATAAATAAGCCTAAAATAAATAAACTAAAATAAATAAAAAAACCTAAATAATAATAAAAAAGAAAATAAATTAAAATAAATAATAAATAAACTAAATAAACCTAAACCTACCAGTTTACTTAATTTTCAAAAAAAACCCTAATCCCTATATCCTAAACCCTAAACCCTAAAACTAACCCTAAACCCTAAATCATAAACCAACAACACTAAACCTACCATCCTAAACCATAAACTGTAAACCCTAAAGCCTATAAATTCATAAACCCTGAAGCCTAAAAATTCTTAATCCCTAAACCTTAAACCCTAAACCCTAAACCCTAAACCCTAAACCCTAAACCTAAATCCTAAATCCTAAACCCTAAACACTAAAACTAACCCTAAACCCTAAACTCTAAACCTACAACCCTAAACCCTAAACCTTAAACCCTAAACACTAAAAAACCTAAACCCTAAATAAAAACAAAAAATAAATAAATAAATAAAACCCTAAGACTAAACCCTAAACCCTAAAACTAACCCAAAACCCTAAACCCTAAACACTAAAAACCATAAAACCTAAACCTAAACTAAATAAAACTTAAAAAATAATAAATAAAATAAAAACCTAAACTAAAACCTAAACTTAAATCTAAAAATAAAATGAATTAAAAAAAATTAAAGTTAAACTAAAATAAAATAAATAAAAACCAAAACTACACTAAAAAAATAAATTTAATCTAAGAATTAAAAACCTAAATAAAATAAAACTAGATGTAAAAAATAAACCTAAACATAAAATAAAATAAAAACTAAATAAAAACCTAAACATAAAAAATAAGCATAAAAGTAAATCAAAAAAAAAACCTAAACCCTAAACTAAAAAAAACTAAATATAAAATAAAAATAAAATAAACAGAATAATATAAACCTAAACCTAAACTAAAATAAATTAAACTAAGATAAATAAAACCTTATCCTAATCCTAAAAAAAATTAAACATAAACCTAAACTTAAAGTAAATAAAATAAAATAAACTAAAAATAAACCTAAACCTAGACTAAAAAATAAACCTAAAATAAAAACCTAAAACCTAAACCTAAAAAAATTAAATAAAGCCTAATCCTAAACCTAAAATTAAAAAATAAAACCTAAACCTAAAAAATAAAATAAAAATAAAACAAAAACCTAAACCTAAACCTAAACCTAAAAAATAAACTAAAATAAAAAACCTAAACTAAAATAAATAAGCTTAAAATAAATAAACTAAACTAAATTAAAAAACCTAAATCATAATAAAAAATAAAATAAACTAAAATAAATCATAAATAAACTAAATAAACCTAAACCTACTAGTTTACTTAATTTCCAAAAAAAAAACCCTAATCTCTATATCCTAAACCCTAAACCCTAAAACTAACCTTAAACCCTAAACCCTAAACCTACAACACTAAGCCTATAATCCTAAACCATAAACTGTAAACCCTAAAGCCTATAAATTCCTAAACCCTAAAGCCAAAAAATTCCTAAACCCTAAATCTTAAACCCTAAAGCCTAAACTCTAAACCTTAAAACCTAAATCCTAAACCCTAAACCCTAAACCCTAAACCCTAAAACTAACCCTAAGCCCTAAACCTACAACTCTAAATCCAAAACACAAAACCCTAAACCCTAAACCCTAAACACTAAAAAACCCTAAACCCTAAATAAAGATAAAAATAAATAAATAAATAATACCCTAAGATTAAACTTAAACCCTAAAACTAAAATAAAACCCAAAACCCTAAACACTAAAAACAAAAAAACTTAAACCTAAATTAAATAAAACTTTAAAAAAATTTAAAAATAAAAATAAATAAAATCAAAACCTAAACTAAAATGTAAACCTAAATCTAAAAATTAAATGAATTAAAAAAATGAAGTTAAACGATAATAAAATAAATAAAAATCTAAACTAAACTAAAAAATTAAAGTTAACCTAAGAATAAAAAAACTAAATAAAATAAAAACTAGATGAAAATTCAAAATAAATAAAATTAAAATTAAATAAAATAAAAACTAAATAAAAACTGGAACTAAAATAAATAAGCCTAAAATAAATAAACTAAACTAAATAAAAAAAACCTGAATATTAATAAAAAATAAAATCAAATAAAATAAATGATAAATAAACTAAGAAAACTTAAACCTACCAGTTTACTTAATTTTCAGAAAAAAAACCCTAATCCCTATATCCTACACCCTAAACCCTAAAACCAACCCTAAACCCTAAACCTTAAACCTACAACACTAAACCTACTATCCTAAACCATAAACTGTAAACCCTAAAGCCTATAAATTCATAAACCCTAAAGCCTAAAAATTCCTAAACCCTAAACCTTAAACCCTAAACCCTAAACCTAAATCCTAAACCCTAAACTCTAAACCCAAAACCCTAAACCCTAAACCCTAAACACTAAAAAATCCTAAACCCTAAATAAAAATAGAAAATAAATAGATAAATAAAACCCTAAGACTAAACCCTAACCCTAAAACTAACCCAAAAGCTTAAACACTAAACATTAAAAACCAAAACTAAATAAAACTTAAAAAATTAAAAATTAAAATAATCAAAAAGAAATAAAATAAAAACCTAAACTAAAACCTAAACCAAAATCTAAAAATAAATGAATTAAAAAATTAAAGTTAAACTAAAATAAAATAAATAAAAACCTAAACTAAATTAAAAAAATAAATTTAACTTATGAATAAAAAACCTAAATAAAATAAAAATTAGATTTAAAATAAAAATAAAAAAACTAAAATAAAATAAAAACTAAATAAAAACCTAAACATAAAAAATAAACCTAAAAATAAATAAAAAATAAAACCTAAACCCTAAATTACAAAAAAAACTAAACATAAAATAAAAATAAAATAAACAGAATAATATTAACCTAAACCTAAACTAAAATAAACTAGACTAAGATAAATAAAGCTTGAACTTTATTCTAAAATAAATTAAACCTAAACCTGAACCTAAAGTAAATAAAATAAAATAAACTAAAAATAAACTTAAACCTAAACTAAAAAATAAACCTAAAATAAAAACCTAAAACTTAAACCTAAAAAAATTAAATAAAAGCCAAAACCTAAACCTAAAAATAAAAAATAAAACCTAAACCTAAAAAAATAAAATAAAATAAAATTGAACTAAAAATAAAACCTAAACCTAAACCTAAACCTAAAAATTAAACTAAAATAAAAAACCTAATCTAAAATAAATAACACTAAAATAAATAAACTAAGCTAAATTAAAAAAACCTAAATAATAATAAAAAATAAACTAAACTAAATTAAAAAACCTAAATAATAATAAAAAATAAAATAAACTAAAACAAATAATAAATAAACTAAATCAACCTAAACCTTCCAGTATACTTACCTTCCAAAAAAAAACCCCTAACCCCTATATCCTAAACCCTAAACCCTAAAACTAATCCTATCAAACTAAAAAATCCTAAATATTAAAGCAAATAAAACCCTAAACCTTAAACCCTAAACCCTAAACCCTAAACTCTAAAACCTAAATCCTAAACCCTAAACCCTAAACCATATACCCTAAAACTAACCCTAAACCCTAAACCTACAACCCTAACACCTAAACCCTAAACACTAAAAAACCCTAAACCCTAAATAAAGATAAAAAACAAATAAATAAATAAAACCCTAAGACTAAACCTTAAACCCTAAAACTAACCCAAAACCCTAAACCCTAAACACTAAAAATAAAAAAACTTAAACCTAAACTAAATAAAACTTTAAAAAATTAATAAATCAAAAATATATAAAATAAAAACCTAAACTAAAATGTAAATTTAAATCTAAATATAAAATGAATTAAAAAATTAAAGTTAAACTAAAATAAAATAAATAAAAACCTAAACTAAACTAAAAAATAAAGTTAACCTAACAATAAAAAACCTAAATAAAATAAAAACTAGATGTAAAATGAAAATAAAAAATTAAAATAAAATAAAATAAAAACTAAATAGAAACCTAAACTAAAATAAATAAGCCTAAAATAAATAAACTAAACTAAATAAAATAAAAAAAAAAATAAACTAAATAAATAATAAATAAACTAAATAAACTAAACCTAAATTTTCAAAACCTAATCCCTATATCCTAAACCTAAGCTAAACTAACCCTAAACCCTAAACCTAAACCTACAACACTAAACCTACTATCAAACTATAAAAAACTAAAGCATAAATTCATAAAACCTAAACCTAAAAAATTCATAAACTAAACCTAAACCTAAACCCTAAACCCTAAACCCTAAACCCTAAATCCTAAACCTTAACTAAACCTTAAAAACCTAAACCCTAAACTAAATAAACCCTAAATAAACACTAAAAAATAAAACCCTAAATAAAAATAAAAAATAATTAAATAAATAAAACCCTAAGACTAAACCCTAAAGCCTTAAACTAACCGAAAACCCTAAACCCTAAACACTAAAAACCAAAAAACCTAAACCTAAACTAAATAAAACTTTAAAAAAAATTAAAAAAATCAAAAAATAAATAAAATAAAATTTTAAACCTAAATCTAAAAATAAAATGAATTAAAAAAATATAAGTTAAGCTAAAATAATATAAATAAAAATCTAAACTAAACTAAAAAAATAAATTTAACCTAAGAACAAAAAACTTAAATAAAATAAAAATTAGATGTAAAATAAAAATAAAACAAACCTCAAATAAAATAAAATAAAAACAAAATAAAAACCTAAACATAAAAAATAAACTTATAAATAAATAAAAAATAAAACCTAAACATTAAACTAAAATAAAAAACTAAACATAAAATAAAAATAAAATAAACAGAATAAGATAAACTTAAACCTAAACCAAAATAAACTAAACTAAGATAAATAAAACCTAATCCTAATCCTAAAATAAATTAAACCTAAACCTAAACCTAAAGTAAATAAGATAAAATAAACTAAAAATAAAACTAAACCTAAACAAAAAAAAAATAAACCAAAAATAAAAACCTAAAACCTAAATAAAAAAATTTAAATAAAAGCCTAAACCTAAACCTAAAAATAAAAAATACTAAAAAATAAAATAAAAATAAAACTCAACTAAAAATTAAACTAAAATCTAAACCTAAACCTAAAAAATAAATTAAAATAAAAAACCTAAACTAAATAAATAAGCCTAAAATAAATAAACTAAATTAAATTAAAATAACCTAAATAATAAAAAAAAACTAAACTAAATTAAAAATAAAATAAACTAAAATAAATAATAAATAAACTAAATAAACCTAAACCTACCAGTTTACTTAATTTCCAAAAAAAAATCCTAGTCCTTTTATCCTAAACCTTAAACCCTAAAACTAACCCTAAACCCTAAACCTTAAACCTACAACACTAAACCTACAATCCTAAATATAAATCAAACCCTAAAGCCTATAAATTCATAACCCTAAAGCCTAAAAAATTCCTAAACCCTAAACCTTAAACCCAAAACTCTGAACCCTAAACACTAAACCCTAAACCTTAAACCTACAACCCTAAACCTAAACCTACAACCCTAAACCCTAAACACTAAAAAATCCTAAACCCTAAACCTACAACCCTAAACCCTAAACCTTAAACCCTAAATGGTAAACACTAAAAAACCCTAAACCCTAAATAGATAAAAAAAACAAATAAATAAATAAAACCCTAAGACTAAACCCTAAACCCTAAAACTAACCCAAAACCTAAAACCCTAAACACTAAAAATAAAAATAGATAATCCCAAACAAGATAAAACTTTAAAAAAAAATAAAAAATCAAAAATAAATAAAATAAAAACCTAAACTAAAATGTAAACTAGATCTAAAAATAAAATTAATTAAAAAAATTAAAGTTAAGCTAAAATAAAATAAATAAAAACCTAAACTAAACTAAAAAAAATAAAGTTAACTTAAGAATAAAAAAACCTAAAGAAATTAAAATCTAACCCTAAACCCTAAACCTAAACCTAAACTAAACCTAAAATAAAATAAACCTAAACCCTAAAAAACCTAACCCTAAACCTAAAACCTAAACCCTATAAACTAAACTTAAACCCTAAAACCCTAAACCCTAAACCCTAAACCCTAAACCCTAAAACCCTAAACCCTAAAACCCTAAACCAAACCTAAAACCTAAAACCTAAACCTAAACTAAATAAAACCAAAAATAAAAATAAATAGAAAAACCTAAACCTAAATAAATAAAAAATAAAATAAAACCTAAACAAAACCTAAACCTAGACCTAACATAAAATAAAATAAAAAATAAAAAATAAACTAAAATAAATTAAGTAAAACCTAAACAAAACTAAATAAAATAAAATAAACCTAACATAAAACCTAAATAAAATAAAACTAAACATAAAAAAATAAACCTAAAAATAATAAAATAAAACTAAATGAAAACCTAAACCTAAAAAATAAACTTAAAAAATAAATAAATAAATAAAACCTAAACCCTAAACTAACAAAAAAACTAAACCTAAAATAAAAATAAATTAAATAAAATAAATTAAACTTAAACCTAAACTAAAATAAATAAAACCTAATCCTAAACTGAAAAGAATGAAACCTAAACATAAACCAAAACTAAATCAAATTAAATAAACTAAAAGTAAACCTAAACCTAAACTAAAAAACAAAACCTAAAAAAAAACCTAAAATAAACACATAAAACCTAAACCTAAAAAAATAAAATAAAAAACTAATCCTAAATCTAAAAATAGAAAATAAAACCTAAACCTAAAAAATAAAATAAAAATAAAACTCAATTAAAACCTAAACCCAAACCTAAAAAATAAAGTAAAATAATAACCTAAATAATAAATAAATAAACCAAAAATAAATAAACTAAACTAAATAAAAAATAAGCCTAAGTAAAAATAAAATATAAAATAAACTAAATAAATAAAAAATAAACTAAATAAACTTAACCTATCATTTTAGTTAATTTAAACAAAGCTTAAACCCTAAACTGTAAAACCTAAAAGTAAAAATAAAAAATAAAAAATAAAAACCCTAACCCTATTCCCAACCTACAATCCTAAAACCTCAACCTTATACCCTAAAACCCTAAACCCCAAATCCTAAACCCTAAACCCTAATCCTAATCCCTAAACCCTAAACCCTAAACCCTAAATAGTAAACCCTAAAAACCTTAAACCCTAAAGCCTAAACACTAAACCCTAAACCCTAAACCTTAAACCCTAAACCCCTAACCCTAAACCTAAACCCTAAAATCCTAAACTCTAGAACTCTAAACCTTAAACCCTAAACCCTAAGCCCTAAACCCTAAACCCTAAGAACCTAAAATCCTAAACCTAAAATAAATAAAACTTAAAAATAAAATAAATTAAAAACTTAAACCTAAATAAAATTAAAAAAATAAAATAAAATAAAAACCTTAATTAAAACCTAAGTCTAAATCTAAATTTAAAATGAAATAAAAATAAAAATAAATAAAAATAAAATAAGTAAAAACTTAAACTAAACTAAAAAATAAAATAAACCTAAGAATAAAAACCTAAATAAAATAAAAACTAAATGTAAAATAAAACTAAAATAAAATAAAATAAAACTAAATAAAAACCTAAACCTAAAAAAGAAATAAATAAAATAATAATAATAAAACCTAAATTGTAAACTAAAAAAATAGTTAAACCTAAAATAAAATAAAATAAACCTAAACCTAAACTAAAATAAATTGACCTAAAATAAATAAAACCTAAACCTAAACCTAAAATAAACTAAACCTAAACCTAAACCTGAATTAAATTAAATAAAATAAAATAAAAAATAAACCTCAATCTAAACTAAAAAATAAAACCTAAAAATAAACCTAAAATAAAAACCTAAAACCTAAACCTAAAAGAATAAAATAAAAACCTCAACCTAAACCTTAAAAAAAACTTAAACCTAAAAGATAAAGTAAAATAAAAACCCTAAAGTAAAAATAAATAAACTTAAAATGAATAAACTAAACTAAATAAAATAATAAACCTAAGTAAAAATGAAATATAAAATAAACTAAAATAAATAAAAAATAAGCTAAATAAACCTAAACCTACCGATTTGCTTAACTTAAAAAAAGAGAAAAACCTAAACCCTAAAACCTAAGCCCTAAACCCTAAACCTACAACTCTAAACCAACAAACCTAAACTCAAAACCCTAAACCCTAAACCTTAAACTGTAAACCCTAAACCCTAAACCCTAAGCCCTTAAAATATAAACCCTAAAAGCCTAAACCCTAAACCATAAACCCTAAACCCTGGTTGAGCTGATTTTTACAAAAGGTGATCTTAAAGAAGTCAGCAAAGAGGTTATGTAATAAAAAGTTGGTGTTGCTGCCCGTGTTAATCTTGTTGTACCTATTAATGTTGTGGTTCCTCTAGGCAACACTACTAGATCCTTCTGCACTTCTTTCTTCTAGGTTCTCAACATCCCAACTAAGATCAAAAAAGGGTTATTTAAATTATCACCTGGTTGAGCTATATAAAATGGCAAAGGTGGGATCCTGAGGTCGCCTCCTGTCGAGATTAGGCCATTCTCTTATGGCCTTGTCATCCAGTCTGTGTATGATGATGGTTCTATGTTCAGTCCTGAGGTGCTTGAGCTCACTGAAGATGATCTCATCGAGAAGTTTTCGACGGGCCTTTTAATGATCACTTCTCTCTCACTAGCCCTCTCTTATCCCACCCTTGGTGCAGCACCCCACATGTTCATCAACACTTACAAGAATGCCCTCTCCATCGTGATTGCCACCCATTACATAAGGTGAGTACTTGAAAGATCCTAGTAAATTTAATGTGGCTGCTCGATGCTGCACTCCTACTCGCTCCTGCTAAAGGGAAGAGAAGAAGGAAGAGCTGTGAGGAATCGATGATGATATGGGTTTCAGCTTGTTCGACAAAGCTTTGTTGGCCTTCTGTAAAATCAAATTTTATTGTCTCTGGGAGTTAAATCATTTTTTGAATACTACTTTTGTACATTTTTAAATTGCATTTTATTTTATCCTATTTTATTAGTTATTAAAGGATAATATCTTATTTGATTTGGTAATTTCCTATTTATTATGGAATCATTTGAGTTTAAAAAAACCCTAACCCTAAACCCCAAACCCTAAACCTAAACCTAAAGTAACTAATTAAATTAAAAAATAAACCTAAACCCTAAACCTAATAAACCTAAACCTAAACCCTAAGAATGGGGAGAACCCTGACAATAGGAACACCATGATCAACCGGCTCAGTCTAGATCTAGCGTTGGAGGAGAAGGTGGAGGTGAAGGTGGAGGAGGAGGCGGAGGTTATTGCAATAGTGGTGGGGGACCTGGAGGTGGTGGTTGGAGTAGTGGTAGTATGGAGGTGAGAGGAGCGGTGGAAGTTATATTCGTGGTGGTGAAGAAGGTTACAGTTGTGGTTATTATGATGTTTGGTTATTATTATGGGTTAGTTGGTTGTTATTATTTTAGTGGCTGTTCTTTCTTGTCTTAGGTGATCTTGGCTCGATGGCTACTATTGGTTTTACATTGACTTAAGTTTTCTACTGTTGTAGTGGTTGGCTAAGAGGCTATGTTGGCTTGTCGAATCAGTTGGTTGTCTCTTTGTTCAATGGTTTTTTGGCTATTCTTTTTTGCTTTTCCTTAGCTACTAGGGTCTTTCCTTTATTGGTTACTGATGATGGGCTATTCTCTAGTGGCTGCCTTATGGATGTTTTACTTAGTTGCTTTGGTTGGAGGACTTTTAGCTGGCTTTGGAATCTTGGTTCGCTTTTTTCTTTGTTGATTTTTTTTCTTCTTGGCTAATTTTCTGAGCCTTTGGTGTGTCGACCGATCCTTTGTTGATCCTTTGAATTGAGAATTTTGGTTTCGGTGATTGGTATCCTTTGGCCCCTTTATGTGTGGCCTTGGATGTTGGCTTGTATGTATGGTTTTGGTGGTGCTACCGCTTGGTTTCATTAGTTTGCCCAATGATCCCTCAGAACTGGGTTACCGGGTTTTATGTGATTGGCCTATTATGTGTTTTGTTTGGTGGTCACACTCTTGGTATCGTATGCTCGCTATGATGCCTTTGTGTTACTGACACCTCTCTCTAGTTGGTAGCTTTACATATAATTGTAACCACCTTTATGAAGTTTGGATGCTCATATGTATTATTTCCCCTTGAGATGATCTTAAGCACTTGCCTTCTCTTTCTTAGCTCTCTCCTTTTACTCTCTTAATCCTTATTCTTTTTAGCTTTGACTTTTTCCTTGGTAGTTTTTTTACAGATTTCTTTTATAGGTTGGAACTTTATAGAGGGACTGGTCGTATCTAATATGATTGATTAATTAAGTAAGAGAAATTGATTAATTAATTAATGATTTGATTAATTAAATTAAAATTACAATCATATCTGATCTTCATTAATTAATTCATGGGTAGATCTTTAGATGTTTAATAGCCTAAAGAGAGTTACTGGAATTATGATTTATTCATATGTGTGGGAAAATAATAAAAGTAATTAATTAAATTTTTAATCTAATTAATCAATAATTATGAGCTAATTTCATTAGGCTCTTTCTTTTCTTTGGATCATTGCAAGTTTTTTCCATGCATATCATGTTGGCTCATAATTATTTAATTAATTACTTTAAGGTAACATAGGTAAGGGTTAATTAGTAGATTTAATGCATATTACAACCTAATTAATCCACTTAATTACATTTTATTAAACAAAATCAATTCACAAACATGGGAATGGGTTAGGATCAGCAAACTTTCCTTCATTTCATTTAATCAAATCCAAACATAAAAGTTAAAGTGACATAAGAAACTTTGGTTTCTATAATGATTTTATTTGATATGATTGTCCTTTGGAATTAATTTAATTGAACGAAATCATGTGTTTATGTTTAGTTATTCTTCTCCAATCATATTAAATGTTGTATGTCATTTGATTCATGCATTCATCTTTTGAAAAATTAACTAAATCAAATGTTTCCCTTTATGTCAAGCTTGCATGTGTTGATCTAATTTAATATATGTGTGGCTATTATCACTATTATATCAAAGTTATTTTCAAAAGTTTATAAGTCAACTATTA
The DNA here is from genome assembly GCA_021442155.1 of Cymbidium sinense. NCBI lineage: Eukaryota > Viridiplantae > Streptophyta > Magnoliopsida > Asparagales > Orchidaceae > Cymbidium > Cymbidium sinense. Next base: position 33,760,631 of record CM038227.1, read on the forward strand.
TATTTGGGTGATAATAGTTATAAATATTTATAAGCTTGCATGTGTCTATGGCTTAGAACATGTGATATGGAGTTCTCTTTCTTTAGTCTATATGGATTTACATAAAGTTTGAATGTTAACATGACTATAGTCCATTTGAAAAGGACACAACATTTGTTTGGATTCACTCCTATGTCTTTCTATGTTAGAATTTAAATAGAACTTCAGCTCATATATATAAATAATTCAATTGAAAGAAATACAACTTTTGCATGATTTTTCATTATTGTAGTCACTTGTACATTCATGTGTATTCAAGAATAGTGGGTATATTTAGTCTAGACATTCTGGGGAGGCAAGGCTTTAAGTAGCCCCAAGGAGGGTTTTACCTCACTCTGTTGGTTTAATAATGGAGAAGTATTCGCTTAAAACTTTTATACATTTCTATGTGCATTTAGCTAATGAATGAAAATTTCCTATTCAACTTTAGCTCACATGTATAAATAATTCAATTTAAAGAAATACAACTTTTGCATGATTTTCCATTATTGTAGTCATTTGTACATTCTTGTGTATTCAAGAATAGTGTGTATATCTAATCTAGACAATCGAGGGATGTGAGACTTTAAGTAGTCCCAAGGAGGTCTTTACCTCATTCCTATAGTTTAACAATGGCCAAGTATCTGCTTAAAACTTTTATACACTTGTATGTGCATTTAGCTAATGAATGAAAATCTCCTTTTCTACAAATAAACACATCTACATTCATCATCTAAGTGTGTTAAAACATATTTTTATGTCAAGGTATATTTAGGATTAATATCATATGCAAGTTACATATGATGGAAATCAATGATTGAACATATGTCATGTGGTAGTAATTCAATTGAATTAATCTTAAGATGCTTTTCATATTAAATAAGATTATTTAAAGTGAGCCTAAACTTAGGATTAATTTAAAATGTGTAATAAGCCATTCAATAAAAGGAACTAAATCAAATTAAAATTCTTTAGAAAGTGGCTTAAGGTAAGGTTCAAAGAGGGCAATCCTCTTTTCTTCTCTTTATAACTCTTAGTTTCTATGTAATCAAATGAAACAATAGAAAACACAAATTAAAATTCTCAAATCAATTAAATAACCTTAAGTGAAACTAACCCTTCATGTTAAATTAAATCTTTCTATACTTAGAGAACTACAACTCTAATGCCTAGCAGGACATACCACACAAGCCTTAACACACACAATAGAATTAAGTCACTACTTCTAGCTTTATGTTAGGGTGGTGTTTGGTATGATGTATATTATTATTGTAGACTGTATCTTAGGATGTATGCCTCGTAGACTGGGTGGGAGGCCTAATCATATTTTTTGCATGGGATTATGCTTAAGGGGCCTCTTAAAAATAAATATAAGCGCTCTCTCTGTAGGTTGCTTAAGCCCCTAAGCATAATCTAGGTTAGGATAGGTGGGCTTGGTTAACCATGTACATGGTGCTAAGTCCAAATTATGTTATAATTACTTGGGATTGTATGTATGTTTAACTAACCTTTGTTTCGCAGGTGTAGTTAGATTTACTTTTCCTATTCTTAATGTAATTTTGCAATTAGAAATTAGGATTAGTGCTATGGGGGATAAGGATGAGCATTGGCTAGAAGGCTTTGTCCTAGGAGGCCAAGTGATGCCTTTGAAGTGGAGCAAATCAAATCAAAGGAAAGAAATGAAGCCATGTAGAATGAAGAATGAAGACCCCCCATAGCATTCATTCATTATAAATTATAATTATTATTTTGCAATTTTGGGTTGTATAAGGGTAGAGATTGGCTACCCATCATTTCTTTTTAGTTTGTACGGTGGTATTTGACCGCATCAACCTTTTATTTTTTCATGATAGTTATAGAAATTAGTTGATGATTTATTTAGGATTTGTACTAGAAATGGCATGGTTTCCATAGTTTCTTAAATGATTGATGTTTGAATGTGTGGCCAAGATGCGATTGGGCTTATTGGGAAAATAAATCTTTTACCCAACTATAACTCATAACTAAAGTTTTAAATAATTCATAACCTCACATAAAGCCTAGGCATTAAATCAAGATAATTAAAAGATTTAGTAACCCCTTAGCTGAATGTTGTATGTCTCACATCATGCATGCATATTGCTTCACTCTTGCTAAGAGAGGGTTTCCATCCTTTCATGATTGGGGAAGGCTTAACCTTTAAGGGCCTCCTCTATGGAGGAAAAGACATCTTTCGTTGAAATATTTGGAGACATTAATTTCTACTTTAATTGAGAGTATTCTTAAGGAATTCACATTCCTTAAGGTGTAATTAACTATGGGGGCTTGATCCATAGGGAACTTAATGAACTCGACTTAAATTAAACCTACTTTACTTCTCCATGTAAAGTAAGGGAAAGATCTCTGGTATATTCGAAGACCCATCATGTCTTAAGAGTCCTTATTAGCTGATTAAGTCCATTATAAGGGTGATAATTTCTATCTTTTGAGATAGTGCATCATTCCTTAATGTCATACCTATTCACTTCAATAAGTACTCCCAGATGCGGGTGTCCCATATCTAAAATAAACACGTAATTAAATTTTTTAATGTTGTGGCTAAAATTGGAAAGCTCCTATACATCGATAATTCAATTAGGGGATGAATAAGCTCAGTTTAAGCGAAATGACTTAAACAAAATGGTTTGGTGGAATAAGTATTATTTTAAAAATCTTTTTGCTAATATCAAGGACATGGAAAATTTGGTTTGTGATCTTGAAGTTTCTATTATGATGGAACCTTCCAAGATTATGGACTTGAATGAGGTTAAGGATAAACTTATTAATTTTCAAAATATGGAAGAAACTTATTGGCGTCAAGAAGCTGCTAGTAAACATATTGCAGATGGTGACAGGAATACAAAGTATTTATATGCTTTAGTTAATAAAAAGAGAGCTCTAAATAATATTCAAAAAATTAAAAATGATAATGGAGAATGGGTTACGGAGAATAATGATATTAAGGATTGGGTTATTAATTATTTTAGAAATATTCTTAATAAGAGCTTCTCTTATGAAGCTATTTCTAAATTGCGCTAGATTCCTTCTATTATTACCAATGATGAAAATTCTTTGCTTACTATTTTGCCTAATGAAGATGAAAATTTTAAATTTCTTAATATCATAAACATAGATTCTCTTGTTGGTCCGGAGGGTTTCACTACTCAATTTTTTCAAAAATGTTGGTTTATTATTAAAAATGATTTGATTGATGTTATGGTTGATTTCTTTATTGGTAATCCTTTTCCTAGATATTTTTCTAGCACTTATATTATTCTAATACCTAAGAAAGATAATCTAGACTATTGGAGTGAGTTTAGACCTATTAGTCTTTGCACCTTCTTCAATAAGCTAATTTCCAAAATTATTACCAATAGGCTTAGTTCTTTTCTTCATAAGATTATTTCTCTCAACCAAATTGGTTTTGTTAACAGTAGATCTATTTCTTATAATATTTTACTTTCCCAAGAATTAATTCAATATTTAGATGTTAAGACTAGAGGTGGAAACATTCTTTTAAAATTAAATAATAATAAAGATTTTGATAATATCTCTTGGGATTTCCTTTTTTATGTTCTAAATTTATTTGGGTTTTCTAATAAATTTATTTTTTCTATTAAAAATTGTATTATTAATGCCTGGTTTTTTATTTTGCTTAATGGGGAAACTTTGAGTTTCTTTCCTTCCTCCCATAGCTTAAGGCAAGGGGATCCTTTATCTCCTACAATATTTATCATTGATGTTGAATACTTATATAGGAGCATGAATGATTTATTCTTAAATAATCCTAGTATGTATTATAGAACTATTGGTGGTCTTCTTATTTCTCGTTTAAGCTTTGTGGATGATTTTATTATTTTTTGCAATGCTTCCATTCATCATATGAAGAATCTTAAGAATTTTTTAAATACATTTGGTAGCGAAAGTGGTCTTACTATCAATGATAACAAAAGCTATTTTATTACTTCTTCCAGTATCTCCAATAATAAAATCAATCACATCCTACATATCGCTAATTTTAAACATCAACATTTACCTCTTAACTACTTGGGTGCTCCTCTTTTTAAAGGTCCAAAATGATCACATCTTTTTGATGAGTTATTTCAAAAAATTTTAAATAAAATTTCTATTTGGGAATTTCATTTACACTCCTTTGGTGGTAGGCTCACTATTCTTAAAAGCACTCTCAATTCAAGGCCACTATATTTGATTAAAACTATTATTCCTACTAATTATACTCTTATCAAAATTGATCGTTTACTTAATAAAATTTTTTCTAGATCAATTAATTCAATTAAAAGAATGCATTGGACATTCTAGTATAAATGTTGTGGTCCTTTGGGTGAAGGTGGTGCTGCTTGCAAACATATTCTTGAAGCGATTACTTCCTTCTCTCATAAGCACTGGTGGAATTTTAGAAAGAATGATATCCTTTGGGCTAATTTTATGATGAAAAAATACTACCAAGGTAAGCACCCCCTTATCTGTGCTTATAAAGTTGGTGACTCTCTAGTTTGGAAAAGGCTTTTCTCCATTAAATGGGTTACTGAATCCTTAATATCTTGGGGTATGCATTCGGGTTCATCCATCTTTTGGCAAGACAATTAGATTGGCAATGGCTCTATTGGCTCCTTTTTATCTACACAATTTACTGCTGCTATCAAAGTTAACTCTTTTTAGCTTAATAACAATTGGAATGAAAACAAACTTGATAATTATATTTCTATTTCTCTTTTTGATAATTTTAGAAACATCCCTATTTTTTCTAACAAACCTAATCAAATTCTTTTTAAGCTCTCTTACAATGGTGATTTCGTTATTAAAGAGGTTTGGAATTTTATTAGAGATAACCATAACTGCTCTAATGTTTTCATTAAACTTTGAAATAATATCATTCCCATTTCTTATTCAATTTTTCCTTGGAAGATTTTGAATAACTTTATTCCTGTAGATTTCTTGCTCTGGAATAAAGGGTTTTATTTACCTTCTAAGTGTTATTGTTGCTTTCATATTGAAAATGTTAATCATGTCTTTGTAAATGGTGTCATTGCTTCTAAATTATGGATATGGTATGATGATTTATTTAACACTAATTATTTTCATGGTTCCCTTTCTTTATATCAACTTTTGAAGCTTGCTTCCAAAAAACTGTGAAAGGTCATATCAAAATATTAATTGCTATTACCTATATTTGGTTAATTTGGATGGATAGAAGTGATGCTTTAAATATCATGACATTCACATGAATCATAAAATGATCCTGGCTAGAACTAAATAAAAATGTCATGCTTTGTTTAATGTTAATTTAATTAGTAACATCCATTTTAGAGGTTACAAATTTGTGGCTAAAAAAATAGGTCTCATTATGCCTAATGTTTATTTCAATAAGCCTATCAAGATTATCCATTGAATCAAACCTAATGATAACTTTATTAAAATCAATATTTATGGTTCATTTTCACCTAATAAATATGGTTTTGGTGGTATTATTAGGGATTCAAAAGGTACTGTCATTTGTGCTTTTTCTTATCCCTTCAAAGCCTATTTTGTTATTTATGCTGAGCTTATGGCTATTAATAAAGCTATTGATATTTTTTGAACAAATGCCTATTTAATATTTGGATTGAAGTTGACGCACTTCTTTTACTTGATATGCTCAATTTTAATAAAATGGGGAATACTGACTTATTTTATCTCCTTAATCACACTAAAATCATCTTGTCTCAAGTTTGCTACAAAATTTCTCATATTCTTCATGAAGGTAATACTTATGCAGATTTCCTAGCCAATTTGGGTGCTAAATTAAATGAGCTCACTATATTAGATAATCAAAACTTACCTAAGTTGCTTTTGTTCTTTCCCATATTGGGATTGCTCTTTGTTGTTCTTCTTTAGGGTCTTGGCTAACCTCATTTTCTATGAGTGTTGCCTTGTTTGGTGGATCTTGCTGTTTATTTCTACCCTCTGCTTGGTTGTCCTGGATGCTTTTTGTTTTAAGTGTTCTATTAGTCTTTTCATTTTAGTCTTAGTGTTGGGATTTTTTTTGGTTGATGCTTTCCTTTCCTATTTTGTCTTGATGACTACTGATTGTTGGATGTTCCCTCTAACTTGTGGCTTGAAGGTTGATGTTTTGTGGTTGTTGCCTTTCTATTTTATCTTTGGTGATGACTGTTTGTTCTTTAGGGTCTGAAAGGGACCTTATTTTGCTCTGTGGGTTCCTTTCCTTGGTTCTTCTTGGTGGGATGGTGGTCCTCCCCAGCTTGCCTTTCCTTGATTGTTTGCACAGGTGGTGATTACCATAATTATTTCTTTATTGTTTTTGGTGGCCTCCTATTGGGTTATGTCTTTGCCTGCTATCGATCTTTCCCTCTAAATGAGGTTTGCCTCATATCTGGGTTGGTTGCTTCCTTATCTGAGTTGAATCTTCTATTATTGTGGTGGTTGGTTGGGTGGCCTTGTTGGCTAGCTGGGTTGATTAGCTGTGTTGGTTGGCTAGGTTGGTTGACTGGGTGGCTGTGTTGGCTGGTCTTACCTCCTCAATTGGTGGCAAATCTTGGGGGTTGTTGGTGCTTTATCTTTGGTTTTGATTTAGCCTAGTCTTACCTCCTCAATTAGTGGCAGATCTTTTTCTAATTTGTTGAATGAGGCTTACTGGTCAGTTTTCCTAGTTTTGGTTTTGTTCTTTTAGTTTTGTTTTCGATCTACTCCTGTAATGGTCTTCCTCTCTTGACTGTAGCTACTTATCTTTTGCTTTTTTCATATTTGGGTGGTAGCTTAGCTATGGATCTATTTTCTCCTGGCATAAATGTTGTTTACTGGTGGACTGGGTGGCATTATTGGTTTTTTCTTCTGTTTCTTTGCTGGTCAGCTCTTATGGTTTTTTTAGTCTTTGTTTTTGGTTTGATTTCATTTTGGATTGGTTTGTTGAAGGCTATATAGTGGCTATTATTTTTCCTTGGGTGGTGGTGACTTGGTTTGGTGTCTTGCATTTTATTTTGGCTATGGGTATTACCTCTTTTTGGTGTATTTTGCTCTCCTTGTTTCCTAATACATTCCTCATTATTTGTGATGGTGGTTTTTCTATTACACTGTCTATTCTTGGTGGTAGCCTTGTTGGATGCTCCTTTGGTCTTTTTGGTTTATCTATCTTAGTGGAGGTGTGGCTCCCCCTTTTGTCTCTTGCTTGTCTGCTTGGGTTATCCTCTGGCTGGATTTGATTGGTGGCTATTGTTGGTGTTAGTTGTCCCCTCTATTTGGGTATTAGTTTGTTGTTACTTTCAAGATAATCTTAGGATGGTTCTTTGGATTTGGGCCTATCTTTTCTAGGTCTGTGTTGTTATCCCTGTTAATGATGCTTGCACTTTTTGGTATTTCTCTTCCCTTTTGGTGTTGGCTTTGGTGGTTTTCCTAATGTATTATCGTTGTCCCTGATGGATGGCTTTTACTCTGCTTTACTAGGCTTGGTTATTTTGGTGGCTTTGTGCTTTGATGTTCTGTTTACTAGTTGGAAGACTTTGCAGCCTTGTTGGATGATGATCTCTGGATGACTGCCTACTTGAGGTATGATGGTTATGATGGCCTTGATGTTTCTCTCTCTTTCTTCTTTTGGTTGGTAGCACTATTTATAATTGAACTCCTTCTTCTCAAGTTTGAATGCTTACGTATAGTGTTGCTCCTTGAGATGATTACGACAAAGCCTGAGCCTTTTCTTTACTTCCCTCTTTCTCTTCGGTCTTTCTCTTTCTGCTTACTTAATTCTACTCATCCTTTCCTTAGCATGTTGCAGATTTCTTTTATAGGTTGGAAATCTTGCAAGTGGATTTTGCTGTCATCAAAGAAATCAAGTGGATTTTTCTGTTACTTATATGGATCTTTTATTGTTGCTGATTTGGTTTTTCTTTTACTTCTCCTTGTTTAATATTGTAATTGTTTTGGGATTCATCTCTTTAGGTTTTATTGTAGCTCTTTGAGCATTAGTTTAGAGATTTATCTCCATTAAGGACTTTGTACTCCTTATTTTGCGGAAATAAAATTCTCCTAATTTTCTCAAAAAAAAAACTCTAAAGCCTAACCCTAAACCCTAAACCCTAAACCCCAAACCTTAAACCTAAACCTAAAGTAACTAAATAACTAAAAAAACAAAAACCCTAAAACCTAATAACCCTAAACCTAAATCTAAACCCTATGAATGGGTAGAACCTTGCCAGCATGAACATCACCGTCAATCAAGCTCAATCTAGATATGATGGTGGAGGCAAAGGCGGAGGCGGCGATTATCGTAGTGGTGGTGGGCGGTCTGGAGGTGTTGGTTGATATGAAGGTGGTGGTTATGGAGGTGGGAGGAGTAATGGAGGTTACAGCCGTGATGGTGGCGGAGTGAGAGATTAAGGATATGATTGCGGATCACTACTCAGGAGGCATGGGTGGAGACGATTCTAGCTATGGAACTGTGTCTTTACAATTGGAGAAACTGAATAATGGCCAATCCGATCTACTGCTTATGGAACTATGTCTTCACAGTAGAGACAGTTCTAATTATCTAGGGTTTTTTATTAGCTCTATGTGTGCTTATTTTTTATCTATGTCAACGTCTGTGTCTTTGATAACTTGGTGTGCTACCTGGTTGATGAAATCAAAAAGAAGAAACGTTGAATCTGAATTTATTCTCTTTTAAAAAAAAACTATAAACCATAAATCCTAAACTAAAACCTAAACCCTAAACCTATAACCTAAACCCTAAACCTTAAACCATCCTTAAACCTAACCTAAATAAAACCCCAAACCCTAAACCCTATAACTAAACCCTAGAACCACAAACCCTAAAATAAACTCTAAATCCTAAAACTACAAAAATCATAAACCACTAAAATACAAAATAAAAATAAACCTAAACCCAAATAAAAAAAAACCTAAACCTAAATTAAATTAAACCTAAAAATAAAATAAAAACACTTAAACCCAAGTAAAATAAAAAAAATAAAATAAAATAAAAACCTAAACTAAAACCTAAACCTAAACCTAAAAATAAAATAAAATAAAATAAAATAAAAATAAAAACTAAAATAAAATAAATAAATAAAACCTAAAAACTTAAAATAAAAAAAACCTAAAATGAAAAACCAAAATAAAATAAAATAAATTGGACCTAAAATATAAAATAAAACCTAACCTAAACCTAAAATAAAAAAAATAACCAAACAAAATAAAAAATAAAATAAAACTAAACTAAAAAATAAACCTAAACCTAAACCTAAAAAATAAACTAAAATAAAACCTAAACTAATTAAATAAACCAAAATAAATAAAGTATAAATAAAAAAATAAAACTAAATAAAGTAAAAAAAAATAAACTAAATAAACTAAACCTGGGTTTGCTTGATTTTTTTAAAAATATAAACTCTAAATCCTGAGCCCTGTAAACCCTAAACCCTAAAACCTAGGCCTATCCTCCCTGAGCCCTAGGCCTATACCCTAGGCCCTGAAACTCTGAAACCACTGACCAACCACAACCTAAAAATCCTAAACACCCTAACCTGTAAACTTATAACTAAACCCTACCATACCCTAAACCTAAACTGAAACCCTAAATCCTAAAAAACCATAAACCTTAAACCCTAAACATTAAATTAATCCTAAATATCTGAAAACCCTAACCACAAACCTAAATGAAACCTAACACCTATTTCTAAACCACAAACCCTAAACCCTAAGACCTTAAACCCTAAACCATAAATCCTAAACCATAAACTTGAACCATTAAAACTAAACCCTAAACCCTAAACTTTAAACATAAACCAAAAGTAACTAAATAAATAAAAAAAATAAACCTAAACCCTAAGAATGGGCAGAACCTTGATGGCAGGAACAAGACCATCAACCAGGCTCAGCTTAGATCTTACGGTGGAGGTGAAGGTGGAGGCGGAAGTTATCACAGTGCTGGTGGGGGCTATGGAGGTGTTGGTGGATATGGAGGTTATGGTCGAAGCAGTGGTAGTTATGGAGGCGGGAGGAGCGATGGAGGTTACTGCCGTGGTGGTGGTGGAGGGAGAGATTGCGGATATGATGGTGGATCCCACTACTCGAGAGGTGGGGGTGGTTCTGATGGGAATTAAAGAAATTGAAGAATGATCAATTTGATCTGCTGCTTATGGAACTTTTTATTTACAGTAGAGATGGTTCTAGTTATCTAGGGTTTTTGATTTGCTCTATGCGTGCATATTTTTGATCTATGTCAGCGCCCGTGTTCTAGAAATCTTGGTGTGCTACTTGGTTATTGAAATCGAAAAAAAGAAAACCTTAAACCTTAAACATTAAACACTAAACACGAAACCCTAAACCCAAAACTAAAACCTAAATACTAAACCTAAAACCTAAACCCTAAACCCTAAAATCTAAAAACCTTAAACGCTAAACTCTAAACCCTAAACCCTAAACCCTAAACCCTAAACCATAAATCCTAAACCCTAAACCCTAAAACCTAAACCTAAATGAAAAAATAATTAAATTAAAATAAAAACCTAAACTAAAACCTAAACCTAAACCAAAACCTAAGCCAAAACTAAAAAAAATAAAATAAAAATAAAAATAAAAAACCTAAATTAAATAAAAACTAAATCTAAAATAAAAATAAAATAAACCTAAGATAAAATAAAATAAAAACTAAATAAAAACCTAAACCTAAAAGATAAACTTAAAAATAAAACCTAAAAATAAATAAAAAATAACACCTAAACCCTAAATTTAAAAAAACCTAAATCTAAAAAAATAAACAAACTAAAATAAACCTAAACCTAAACTAAAAATAACCTAAACTAAAATAAATAAAACCTAAACCTAAAATCAACTAAACTTAAACCTAAACCTAAACCTAAACTAAATAAAATAAAATAAAATAAAAAGCTAAACCTAAACTAAATAAAACTTAAAAATAAACCTAGAATAACAACCTAAAACCAAAACAAAAATAAAATAAAATAAAAACATAAACCTAAACCTAACAATAAAAATAAATCCTAAACCTAAAAAATAAAATAAAAATAAAACTAAACTAAAAAAAAACTTAAACCTAAACCTAAACCTAAAGTAAAGCATAAACCCTAAACCATAAACCCTAAACTTTAACCCTAAACCTGAAACCTTAACCCTAAAAGTACAAACCCTAAAACCCTAAACCCTAAACCCAAACCCTAAACCCTAAACCCTTAGAATTGGTAGAACCGTGATGGTAGGAACATCACCATCAACCAGACTTAGTCTAGATCTTGCAATGGAGGTGATAGCGGAGGCAGTGGTTATCGCTGTGGTGGTGGGGGATTTGGAAGTCTTGATGGATATGGAGGTGGTGGTTAGAGGTATGGTGGTTATGGAGGGGGGAGGAGCGACAGAGGTTACAACTATTGTGATGGCAGAGGGAGAGATCGGGGATATGATGGTGGATCCCGCTACCCGAGAGGCTAGGGTGGTTCTGATGGGAAATGGAAAACCTGAAGAACGGCTAATTCGATCTCTTGTTTATGGAACTATGTCTTTATAATAAAGATAATTCTAGTTATCTAGGGTTTTTGATTTGCTCTATGCGTGATCATTTTTATCTATGTTGTCACTTGTGTCTTAGAAAACTTGGTTTGTTACTTAGTTGATGAAATCAAAAAGAAATGTTGAATCTGAATTTGATCTCTATTAAAAAAAACAAAAACCCTAAACTCCAAATTAAAACTTGAACCCTAAACCGTAAACCCTAAACCCTATACCCTAAACCCTAAACTAACCCTAAACCCTTTTTTTTACCAATCCACTCACCCTCCCTCCGCGCTCTCGGTGATTACATTTTTCCCTTCCACCATTTTTTTTCCTTATGGCTTGGCCAATTTTTGATCATTCACGATCAATTTTTTTTTATTGTTTGTCTTTGATTGGCCTCTAATGTGATTTTCCCTTTGCTCTTTCAATGGTGGAGGAGCCACTTTCTGCACAACCGAGCTTATCCATCTTGGAGGCGTCGGCTAGGGCATCTGAATTACATGGAATTGTGGATCCAAAATCATCTGCTATCTGCCTACAGTTAAGTCCTTTAAGGATGCATTATCTGGTAAGAATCTTTCCCCTAATGCTTCGGTGAATTTGATCTCGACCTCCTTTCGTGGGATGCCTGCTATTATGTGCTTAGATCTAGATGCAGAAAAGTTAGCGAAGCCTTTTGAATTCTCATTAGTTGGTAAATTTTCCTTACGTCGGCCAAGTCTCGATAACATCCGATCATTTTTTCATAGCCTTAAACTTTTAGGTATTTTCACTATCGGATTGATTGATCTAAGGCATATTTTAATTCAGCTCTCTAATGACTTAAATTATTTAAGAGTTTTTGCTCATCGCTCTTACTTTATTTTTAATTATCAAATGTGGCTTCTGAAATGGTCTCCTCTTTTTGATATAAAAGAGGAATCCCCAATTATTCCTATATGGCTAGCTCTATCTAATATGAGAATACATTATGTTACACATTAAGTTCTCTTTGCGATTGGGGCTCTCTTTGATCAGCCTCTTCAAATTGATCGAGACCCGTGAGATCATGATCTTCATTTGCTGTATTTTGGTTGAAATTGATATCACTAAAAGCATCCTAAAGAAGTTTGGATTGGCTCGAAGTTGGTTATAATCAAAAGTTGAATTAGAGAATTTTCCTATTTTTTCACACATTGTAAGATTCATGGCCATGATAATTACAATGTTTTGTGTTGCATCCTCAACTTAAAAGAAAAAAAATTGCTAGATACTAATCTCTATCAAATGAAAAAAATAAATTTTCTTATGTGCCTAAAGTCATTCAAAATGGGAATCCTACCCCTACCCTACTCCTTTTCTAACCTTTTGTTTATTGGAGAATCAGCATGTTAAAAATAATGCTTATAAGATTTGTGAGGAGGCTAATAATAGCTTAATTATCATTTCTTCTAATTGTAATAATTTGGCTCCTCAAGACAATACCTTGACTCAGTCTAACCTACCCCTTTTGGCTAGTGAACCCGAGGAAACTCATATGAACCTTAGTGGTGAGTTGAATTGAAATTTTAGGTTGGATCAAAATTTGAAAACAAATTTTGGAGTTGATCCTTTGATGAAGGAACAAAATTTGAAAAATGCTGATCCTTTGATGATGGAACAAAATCTAAAAACTAATTCTAAAATTGAGCATGTAATCTGTGTTATTAATAGCTTCACAACCTCTCCTTCTCCTACCCTTCAAAGTGATACGCATGCTAACCCACTTTCTCGACTTAATTGACATTGAAGAAGGGAAATTACCATTAGAAATGCTTTGGTGATCTGGGTCCTATTCTGAATATCATAAATCAGTCTCTCTCGGATGGTGATTCTTTGGACAATGATAGACCTTTTCAAACTATTTAAAAAAAATCACTTAAAGCTAGAATGTTCAATAATAGCTCCACTAGAACTACTAGATCTTCTCTAACTTCCCATAATTAACTATTTCTAGTTTCCTTTTCTCCCTGCTTTATTATTTCTTTAGTTATCTCTTTTCTTTTTTTTTTCTTATTTTATTATGATCAACTTACTAATTTGGAATGTTCAGGGTATTGGGACTCTCATTGTCTACAACCATATTAGAAGACTTTTTCGTATTCATAACATAGCCTTACTTGTTGTTATTGAACCATTCATTCACTCTTCTAAGATAAATCATGTTGCTAGAATGCTTGGCTTTCAAAACTTTTTTATAATATTAGCAATAAAATTTGATATTTTTGGAATAATTTAGTCAACATATCTATCCTTCATGATCTTCAACAATTGGTTAATGTCCACATCTCATTGGGTGAATTTTCTATTCTAGTTTCCTTTATTTATGCTTCTTGTAATAGAGCTGGTAGGAACATCCTTTGGGATAACTTAAGAACCTTTGCCTCCTTGGTCAACAAACTCTGGTTGGTTGGGGGTGATTTTAACACTATTCTCTCTTCCTTAGAAAGAAGGGTAGGTTGCTCTCCTAACAGTCATTCCATGGAAAACTTTTATACTATGATTCTTGATTACAATCTGATTGATATTGGCTATTCCATTTTAGATTATACATGGCATAACTCTAGACTCTGGCAGTAGCTTGATAGGACTCTTTTTAATTCTCTTTGGATCAATCAATGGCCCCTTACTTCTATTGAACATTTGAGGAGAACTTTGTCTGATCATGCTTCGCTTTTGATTTATATCCAAAATCCCTCTAATAGATTATCCTCCCCAGCCTCTTTCAGATTCCAAAATATGTGGATCCAACACATTGATTTCATAAATGTTGTATCCATTAACTGGATGGCTCCTCTTCATCCGGATAATTTGGTTAAGGGCGTGATTCGCCTCTGGCTTAAGCTTAAAATACTTAAACAAAACCTAAATTGGTGGAATTGTTCTCTTGAAGATGTCATTTTGACTGATTCTACTAAACTTGAGGAGTTTAATGAAGCTAAAGATAACTTGATTAACTATCAATAGAATATAGAGGAAACCTACTAGCGGCAAAAGGCTGCTAGCAAACATATTGCTGGTGATAGAAATACCAGGTACTTCCATGCTCTTTTCAAAAGAAAGAAAGCCTTAAACTCTATTAAAAAAATTAAAAATGATAACGACAACTGGATCACAGAAAATAATGATATTAAAGATTGTCATACATCATTTTAAAAACTTATTAAACAACAACCCTTCTTCAGAAGCTCTCTCCAACTCTCACCTGATTCCATCAACAATTACTAATCATGACAACCACTTGCTTAATATACATCCCTAAAGATTGGTAGTATTCTTAATAGCATGAACAATTACATTTCATACAGCTACATGACTCAATTTTTTCAGCATTGTTGGCCTATTATTAAGTCTGACCTTGTCGATGCTATCGCTGATTTCTTCGATGGCAATCCTTTACCTAGATATTTTTCTAGTACTTCCATTATTCTTATTCCCAAAATTAATAATCTTAAATCTTGGGGCGATTTCAGACCTATCAGCCTTTGCACCTTCTTTCGTAAACTCATTGCAAAATTAATTGCCAATAGAATTAGTCGTTGCTGCCTAAAATTATTTCCCCCAACCAAATTGGTTTCGTTAAAGGTCGAGCTATATCTGACAACATTCTTCTAGCCCAAGAGCTGATTCATGACCTTGATGCTTCTACCAGAGGTGGTAACATCCTTTTCAAATTGGACATCTCTAAAGCTTTTAACAACCTCTCTTGGAATTTTCTCTTCCAAATTCTACATTTGTTTGGTTTTTCTGACTATTTTATCTGTCTCATTAAAAATTGTATTACCAATGTTTGGTTCTCTGTTATCATGAATGGTGAGTCCCTAGGTTTTTTTTCCTTTCTATGCATGGATTGAGACAAGGAGATCCCTTATCTCCCTTCTTTTTATTATTGTTGTTGAATATCTTTCAGAAATCTTAATGATCTTTTCAACAATAATCCTAGCATGTTTTTTAGAACTCAAGGTGATCTTCCTGTCTCTCATCTTAGCTTTGCTGATGACTTCATAATCTTTTGCAATGCCTCTATTCATCACATTAAAACTATTAAGAATCTTTTAAATAAATTTGGTTATGAAAGTGGTCTCCTTCTTAACGATGGTAAAAGTTGTTTTATCCCTTCCTCTAAAATCTCTAGTAATAGGATCAACCAAATCTTGAGAATTACTAATTTTTAGCAACAACAACTTCCTATTAAATATCTTGGCACTCCACTTTTAAGGTCACAAAAGATAACATCTCTTTGATTAGTTAATCCAAAAAATCTCTCATAAAATTTCTATTTGGGAATTTCATTTACTCTCATTTGGTGGTAGGCTCACTTTGATTAAGAGTACCCTTAACTCCATTCCTTTATATCTCATTCAAACCATTGAACCAATTTCCATTAATGCCTCCATAACAAATTCTTCTGGGGTTCTAACAATTCTACTAACAGAATGCATTGGACCTCTTGGTATAAAAGTTGTGCACTCTTGCCGAAGGTGGGCTTGGCTGTAAGACAATCAGGGAAGCTATCACTACTTTTTTCTATAAACTGTGGTGCAATTTTAGGAGAAACAATAGTCTTTGGGCTAAATTCATGACTGTCAAATACTTCCAAGGTAAGCACCCTCTCATTTGCCCTTATAAAGTGGGAGACTCTCCTGTATGGAAAAGACTTTGTTCCATCAAATGGGAGGCAGAATCATTAATCTCATGGGGGATTAACTCTGTCACCTCTTTCTTTTGCCAAGATAACTGGACTTGAGGTGGGTCCATTGATGATTTACTTTCTACCAACTCCATTGCTACCATTAAAATAAACTCTTTCTGGCAGAATAATAAGTAGAACAATAGTAAGCTTACTGACTATATTCCTTTCTCTCTTTTAGATAAGCTTACTATTATTCCTATCATTCCTAGCAATCATGGTCAGATCCTTTTTAAGCTTTCCCAAAATGGTGATTTCAACCTTAAAAATGTCTGGATTCATATTAAAGAAGCTCATGATTTCTCCAATGTGTTTTTTAAACTTTGGAATAACACTATCCCTATTTCTTATTCTGTTATAACTTGGCATTTTTTGAAAAACTTCATCCCTGTTGACTTCTTGATGTGGGGTAAAGGTTTTTACTTACCTTCAAAATGCTACTGCTGCTTTCACATTGAGAATGTGAATCATGTATTTATTGTTAGAGCCATTGCTTCCAAACTTGGACTTGGTATGATGAACTCTTTAATATTGTCAAATTCAATGGCTCGTTAACTCTATACCAACTTCTTGATGTTTATTTTGAAAACACTATTAAAGGCCACATTAAAGTGATAACTACTATCACTCTTATATGGTACATATGGATGGGCAGAAATGATGCAAAACATCGTGGGATTCCTATGAACTATATGAAGATAATTGCTAGAATTAAAAATAAAATCTGTGCCTTATTTAATGCATATTTAATTAACTACAATTAATTCAAAGGCTACAAATTTGTGGCCAATAAAATGGGTTTTAACTTGTCGGATCAACCCAACTGTAAAGATGATAAGATTGTTTATTGGATAAAACCTCATGCTAATACTATTAAAATTAACACTGATGGCTCTATTTCTCAGGTGGCATTTTCAGAAACCTTAATGGTAAAGTCCTTTGTGCTTTTGCTTACCCCCTTAATACTTGCTCTGTTCTTTTTGCTGAGCTAATGATAGTTTAAAAAGTTATTGAGATTTGCCTTCAAAAAGGTTGGCTCAATATTTGGATTGAGGTGGATGCCCTGTTGCTGATTGATCTTTTGACTTCCACCAAAGTGGGCAATACATAATTGTACTACCTTCTAAAGAAGACTAGAGCTCTCCTTTCTCAACTCTATTTTAAAATCACCCATGTATGGCGTGAAGGTAATGCATGTGCTGATTACCTTGCTAATTTGAGTGCTAGATTAGATGGCATAAAATTCCTTGATCAACTTACACTTCCTAAACATTTCAATAATGGCTCTCCTTTGAACCCCTTTCGAGTCTATGTTGTACCACTATTTTTTACTGGATTATCTTATGGTGGGTGCAATAATTATTTTGCTATTTTATTTGTTGGTGTTGGATTTTTTGGGCCTTATGTCCTTTCCAAGTTGTTTTGATTGTTTTTTCTTGTTACACACGTAGCTTATCACGATGTTTGTGGTCTATTTAATCGCTATTTTTCCATCTTGGTTTAGTTAGACTTGCGGATCACGTGATTATGCTATTACCTACTTGGTTATTAACTTATGCTTTGTCTATTCTGAATGGGTGGTTTTATGGCTAGCTAGCTATTATTTGCTACCTTGGTTGTTGGCTGAACTGGATTATCAGGTTTTATGCCCAACAAGTTGCTACTAGGGTTGTCTCTCTGATTGTCTTTATTTGGTGTTGTTTGTGGTGCTTATTACACACTTACGTCCTAATCTGTCTTTGCATTCCCATCTTGGTTCTTAGACTTCATTTCTGTTGTATTTTGGGTTTGGGTTATGCTGTCTCGCTTTACATTTGGTGTTTGTCAATTTTTGCAATGATTATTAACAAGGGGATTGTTAACATCTGCATTGCTTATCTTGAATGGGTTCCTTTTCTGGGCCATATTCCTGAGCTGTACTCCTGGCTTGTAAGTTTCATATATGTCCCATATGATTGGGATGGTGTTATTTACATGCTAATTGATTTTCTTAGCAGGATTACTGTAGGCTATTCAACCGGTAGTATATTATTTCTATCCTCTGTCTGGCCTTTTCTACTATTTTCTTGTGGTGGGTTTTCATGTTGGCCTAATTATACTCTTGGCTCTGGTATTAAAAAGGTGGATCTGGCAAAGATGGTTCATTTTCATATGTATAGGGATTCTCATGCTATGGTGACTATATTGATGATATTTATCTTGCATGGGATCCCCTTTCTCGCTCTTTTATTGTCTCCTTTTTTATAGTGTATATGGCTTTGTTTAGGTTTGCAGGTGCTAAGGCTCATAAGACTTTCAACAAATGGCTGCTATCTTCCCACAGGTTTGTAGGCTATGATGGTTGTGATGATTTCACTCCTTTTTGGTTTGTTAGTAGCTCTTATGATGTAACCCTTCCACTGAAGTTTGGATGCTCATATTTGCATCGCCCAATTTTTGAGCTTGAGCCTTCTTTCACACACTTCTCTATAATTTTTCTCAATTTATCTTTGCTTTAATTTATCACTTTGTCTATTGCTTTAAGCTTCTAATTTTTATCTTTCTACTTTTTTCTAGATGCATTTCTCTTTTTCTCTTGCAGGTTTGCTCCCTAGTGCCATGCTTTCTCTCATCTTGAAGAGCTTTGGCCCAGATCTATCCATTGGCTTATCTATGTTAATCATTTTATATCTTTTGCTTTCTTTTTCTTTTTTATTTTACTTTTGGTTGTACTTAGATAGAGGATTTACTCTCTAGGCTGATTGTAGCTCTTTGAGCAATAGTTTTGGAGTTTATCCTTTGTCAAGGACCTTGTAACCCTCTTTTTGTGGCAATAAAATTCCCCCTATATGGGGTTTCCCAAAAAAACTAACCCTAAACCCTAAAAAGCTTGAAACCTAAACCTAAACTAAATAAAACTTAAAATTAAAATAAATAAATAAAATTTAAAGCAAAAAATAAAATAAAATAAAAAATAAAATAAAAACCTAAACTAAAACCTAAACCAAAACCAAAACCTAAACTTAAACATAAAATTAAAATAAATTAAAAAATAAAAACTAAACTAAAATAAAATAAAATAAAACTTAAACTAAACTAAAATAATAAACCTAAATAATAAAATAAACCTAAAATAAAATAAATAAAATAAAATAAAACTTAAACCTAAAAAATAAACCTAAAAAAAACCTATAAATAATGAAAATAAAACCTAAACCATAAATGGAAAACCTAAATAAAATAAAATAAACCTAAAGCTAAACTAAAATAAATAAAACCTAAGCCTAAACTTATAAGCCCTGGGCCTTATGTAAGTCCTATCTAACTAACCTTATTCAAAACTAAAATAAAAACAAGCTGGGCTAAACTAAACCGTCTTGCCTAAAAGGCCACAGGCCCTCCATGGGACCATGCCATGTGCCTGGGCCCCAAACTGACTATAAACTAAATACTGGGCTCTAATAAACCTAAACCCTTAATACACCCAGCTTTAACCTGAGCCAGACTCTGGGCCCTCAGGCCCAGGCTCACAGGCTCTAGTCCATCTGGGCCCTGGGCTCTGGGCCCTGGGCCATGAGCTAAACCCTACTGGGCCCTCCTTTATCTAAATGCCAAACCCACAGCCCTGATACTGAGTAAACTACCCTGGGCCTAAACCTGGGCCACTAACTTAAACCCACCTGTGCCCCTAAACCCCACCTAGCCCCCTTCCAACCCTCCTCTGATCCAGTCCCAGATCCACTAACCTCCTATCCCAAACCTCCACTCCCAGGCCACTGATTGACACCTTAAATCCTAACACTTAAACCCACCCTACCATAGCCACTCTCCCTAAACACACCTTGAACCCTTCAGCTAAACACTATACCATCCTCGTCTTAACCTCCCTGGTTAAAACCATAAATCCTCCACACCCTAAATCCTAAACCTAAAATAAAGTAACTAAATAATTTAAAAAATAAAAAACCCTTAAACCTAAACCTAAAAAGGTAGAACCTTAGCAACCAGGGAACATATCAACAACCAGTCTAGATCTAGCAGTGTAGGTGAAGGAAAAGGAGGCGATTATCATTATGGTGGTGGGGGATTTGGAAGTGCTGGTGGATATGGAAGTGATGGTCGGAGCAATGGTGGTTATGGAGGTGAGAGGAGCGATAGAGGTTATAGCCGTGGTGGTGGTGGAGAGAGAGATCGGGGATAAGATGGTGGATCCTACTACTCGAGAGGTCGGCTTGGCTTTGATGGGAACTGGAAAAACTAAAATATGGTCTATCCAATCTGTTGTTTATGGAAATGTGTCTTTATAGTAGAGATAGTTCTAATTATCTAGGGTTTTTGATTTGCTCTATACATGCTCATTTATTATCAATGTCATCGCTTTTGTCTCACAAAACTTGGTGTGTTACTTGGTTGATGAAATAAAAAAAAAGAAATGTTGAATCTAAATTTCTTCTCAGTTAGGAAAAATAAAAACCCTAAACCCTAAACTAAAACTTGAACCCTAAACCTAAAACCTAAACCCTAAACCTTAAACATTAAAACCTAAAAACCCAAACCTAAACCCAAACTAAGCTCTAACCACACTTAAACCCTCCCTAAACTCTAAACCCTTTACTAAAAAAAGCTAAAACCTAAACCTAAATTAAATAAAACTTAGATTAAAAAAATAAAATCCTAAACCAAAATAAAATAAAATCTATCTACTTAAACCTAAATCTAAATGACTTAAAAAAGAGTGACTAAAATAAATAAATAAACTTAAACTAAACTAAAGCATAAAACTTAAATAAAATAAGAACTAATAAATAAATAAAATAATAAACACTAAATAAAACATAAACCTAAAATAAAAAAATAAACCTATAAATAAATAAAATAATACCTAAACCATAAATAAAACCTAAACTTAAATAAAATGATAAACTAAACCTAAACAAATTAAACTAAAATAAATAAAACTAAACTACTGGACTGAGCTACTAAACAAATAAAAAAGGCCCTACATGGCTAAATAAATCAAATACAAAACTAAAACCTAAATCCTGATCTTAAACCATAAACCATAACCTTAAACCCTAAACCCTAAAACCTAAAATACTTAACATTAAACCCTAAACCCTAAACTCTAAACCCACAAATCAATGTGGACCCTAAATCCTAAACCCTACTAACCTAAACCCTAAACCTAAACCTTAAATCATAAAAGTTAAAACCTAAACTAAACTAAATAAATGTAAAAAATAAAATAAATGAAAAAACCAAAACCAAAATAAAATAAAAAAATAAAATAGATGAAAAACAAAAACTAAAACCTAAACCTAAAAAATAGAAAAATACAAACTAAACTATAATAAAATAAATAGAAAACCTAAACTAAAATAAAAAATAAAAAAACTTAAACAAAATAAAAATCAAACCTAAAATAAAAATAAAATAAACATAAAATAAAATTAAAACTAAATAAAAAACTTAAACCTAAAAAAAACCTAAAATTAAATAAAAAAAACCTAAACCCTAAATGAAATAAAACCTAAATAAAAATAAACTGAATTAAAATAAATAAAACTAAATGTTATTTAAGCCTTTTTTTAAGCAAGGTTCTAAAGTTCCCTATAGTCAATTACATCCTAAGAAAAGTGAATTCCTTAGGAATACTCTCGATTAAAGTAAGTAATTATTATCTCCAAAGATTGAGGAGGATTATATGTTTGAGTTGAAATTTATTAGAAAGCTAGGACTTATAATCTCACAATACAAGATTATTGAAAAGCCTAAGAGGTGAGGACTTATGCTTATAGCCTGAGGGAAAATAGTAACCTCAGATCATAAATCTAGGGAGCTTTAGCGAGGGCCAAAGCACATCCTAAATATAAGCAAAGATGGGTATATGGTTTACCTCCACAAGAGAAGGTAAACCACCCAGCTGCTAGACTTATAATCACTTGGAGTGGAAGCCAACTAACTCCTCCTATGCCTTAAAACCATGTGATCAAGTCATATATTTTACAAGATGGTTAGGATGTTATTTTTAGAAAGAAACTAAAGTCCTTAAACCCACTCTCTAAGAGACTAGAGCATGAGTGGTATGAATAATGACTTAGTCTATTGTAAACCTTTTCAATTTTTATTTAATTTTGCACTCTTCATTTAGGCTATAGGATTTTTATATGTCTAAATGCATGATAAATTGAGGTTATTAGATAAATTAGAGAGAAAGAGGTATTTTCCACCATAGGGAAGACCCTCAAAGGTCAAGCCTTCCAATATCGTGCAAGAAAGGATAGCCGAGCTCTACCCTTATACAACCTGGTATATTAAAGAATAATTACAATTACAAATAAATAAATACTATGGAGGTCTTCATTTCTTAATTCTTCATGCCTCCTAAACACACCATACAATTATACTTGCAAGACCTTTAGCTAAACACACCATATAAAAATTTATATATAATTTGGACTTAGCACCACCTTACAAGGGTATGTCCACATGTCCTAATTTAGATTTTGCTTAGGGTTATGCAACCAGCAAAAGAGAGCATTTATATTTATTTTAAGAATCCCTTAAGCACAAACTTTTTTAGAAAATATAATTAGGCTAATAACGGCCTAACATCTAATCTACGAAGCATATACCTTAAGATCAATTCTACAATAATACATCATAAAACCAAACATACATCAAACCATGCACTGCCCTAACATAAGGATAAAAGTGGTGACTTAATCTAAGGTGTGCCTATTAAAGCTTATGTGGTATGTCTTAAATAGGCTCTGTTATAATTTTCTGAGTGAGAAAGGATGATTTTACTTTAAGTGTCTTAATTGGTTTATAAGTTTTACTTAATGTTTTCTTTCATTTCACTTGGTTTACACATAATAACTAAGTGTTATAAAGAGAAAGAAAAGGGAGAGGATCACCCTCTTTTATCCCTACCTTAAGCCACATCAAAAGCATATTAATTAATCAATTCTTTTTAATGAATGGCTTATTACATATTTTAATTAATCCTTAGTTTAGGTTCACTTTAAATAATCTTATTCAATAAGAAAGGCATCTTAAGATTAATTGGAGTTAATTACTATCACACAACACATGTTTGATCATTTCATTCCATCATATGTAGCATGCATATGATTAAGTCCTAAATATATCTATGCATACAATATGTTTTTGGCACATTTAAATGCAGGATGCATGAAAGATTTTTTAAAAAAAGAGGATTCTCATTTATTAGCTAAATACACATTCAAATGTATGGAATTTCTAAGAAAGTATTTACCATTGTTTGACCAGTGAATGAGGTAGGAACCTCCTTGGGGCTACCTAAAGCTATGAGTCCCCAAGTGTCTAGGCTAGATATACCCCCTATTCTCAAATACATGTGGATGTATAAACAACTATAAGAATGGAAATCATGCAAAAATTATATATATTTTTCTTTTGAATTATGCATATGGAATATGGTGAACTTTTCACTCATTAGCCAAATGCACACACAAGTGTATAAAAGTTATAAGCAAGTACTTCACCATTGTTTGATCAGGAGAATGAGGTAGGAACCTCCTTGGGGCTACTTAAAATGCATCCCGGTGTCCGGACTAAATATACCCACTATTCTTAAATACTCATGAGTGTACAAGCAATTATAAGAATGTAAACCATGCAAGAATTATATTTTGATTTTTTTATACATGTGAGCTAAAATTCTATCTAAATTCTAACATGGATATACATAAGAATAAACCCAAGCAAGTGTTGTGTCATTTTCAAATGAACTATACACTTGTTAATATTCGTATCCTTATGTGAATTCATGAAGGTTAAAGAAAAGAGAATTTCAAATCACATGTTCTAAGTTGTAACCACATACAAGCTTATAAATACTTATAATTATCATTACTCTACGTGTTATAGTTGATTTATATACTTTACATTTAATTTTTTATTTAATAGTGATAATAGCCAAACATATTTTTAATTTAAGCCAACACATGCAACTTGACATAAAAGAAGTCATTTTATTTGATTAATTTTTAAAAAGGATGAATGCATGATTAGTGGAATACAACATTTAATACAATTGAAGATAAATAAAGAACATAAGCACATAATTTATTCAATCTAATTAAATCCTAAGGACAATCATATTAAACAAGGTCATTTAAAACAAACCAAAGTTCCTTAATGCCATTTTCATGTTTTATTTGATTTATGAAATGTGAGAAAGATTGGCTAATCCTAATCCCATTCCCCATATGTGAATTAATTTGATTTAATGAAAAGTAATTAGGTTGATTTTATGAATTGGTTAAGTTAAGCAAGGATTAAATCAGTTAATTAAACCTTTACTTATGTTACCTAAAAGTAATTAATTAAACAATTATGAGCTAATATGATATGCAAATAAATTGAAAATTAAATAGCAATGCCCCTATGAAATTAATGGGCTTAATGCAATTTGCTCACAATCATTAATTAATTAAGCTTAAGGAACTCACTTAATTACTTTTATGGTTTTCTCACACATGTGAGCTAACCATAATTTCATTAGCTCTCTTTAGGTTATTGAGAACACCAAGAATTAATTAGTAGGGCAATTAGATTTAATTAAAATTTTAATTTAATTGATCAAAGGATTAGTCCATTAATTCATTTTCTCTATCTTAATTATCAACTTTTGATTATCTTTTCAAAATGAGATAGACTTAAGAGAAAAAGGTTCAAAAAGAGGTCCCTACCTAATTCCATAAGTTATCCATTTAATCAAGCATGAATTCATATAAGTTGAGTTTTAATTTAGCCAATTAAGTCATTGATTAATTAACTAATCATTAATTAGTAATTTTTTGGATGAAAAGATGGAAAATTAGGGAAAGGATTAGGGGTGAAGCCCCAATCTCATTCCCTAAGCCTGCTTACTGTTCAACAATAATTAAGGAGTCCAAATAATAAATTAATTACTATTCATATGTTTAATTATCAATTAATTAAGTTAAGAAGGTAATTAGGGATTAATCAATCAATTTACCTAATTAACCAACTAATAAATTCCAAGAAAAATAGGGGAGGTAGAGGTCATCTCCCTAAACATCCTCAAAAAGTTTGAAATCAATTGGATGATTAATTAAGGACTAATCAAGCTAATTAAGTTTTCAATTAAACCTTAATTAAGCCAAAATTACAATTCAAAATTAATTAAGGATAATTTTAATGGATTCCTCTCTGAGCCTGCATTTGTATTTTTTAGATTTTTCTATAATTAGTTATAAATTTTGGAAGTTTTAACATTAATAATGGATTACTTAACCCTAATTGAAGCCCTAATCCTATCGGTGCAATGTGGCATGCTGACAGGGCGTGCTTTCCACATGGTGCCATGAGATTGGTTATTTAAGTTATCACATCGCATAGTTGAGTTAGCCTGAGGTGGACGCGCTTTATCATGAGCCGTTTGATCAAAGATTGGATGACCACGATCAAACCCGTAGTTAAGTAGGATTAATTTGGTTGATCTAGCATGATTTGATCAGGACCATCCATTCTGATCATGCAGAATAGACGGTCCATGACCCTCCTCGGCGGTGAGAAGATCGCCATCGTTCATTGCTTGATCTGAGCTTACTCGAACTTGAATGGAGATCAAATTGATTCCACACTATCAAGGAAGCAAAATGAAGATATCTAAAGGTGGAAATCTCATAACATGCAACTTTTCTTTAAAAATGTACAAACCATTTTAAGCTAAAGGTTAGTTTCAATGGCATACCTCACTAGAGCTTAGGACCGGCAGTTCCAAAGATTGAGGAAGCTTCGTTTAGTAAAAATAAAGCCCTATAGGGCAGCAGAAGCTTTGATTTGAGTGGATTTCTTGGAAGGCCAAGGTACAGGATGGAAGTGGTTAGCTTCGATCGATCTCGACCCTCCGATTATTGGGAAGCTTGGAAGATGATTCATTCTCGCTTGTCCAGCTGCAGGGATGGTGTGTGCAAAGTTAATTGCACTTTGATGGAGGTTTGAGCAAATGGAAATTGGATTGGGGATCCCTTATTTTAGTTTTTCATAAACTGATAGAGGAATAGTTGGGGAGCTCGAGAAACCTTGGAAATCACTCTAGTGTGTGCGTCTTTGGCTATAAGGTTTGAATCGAGTGTATCCCAAGATTTGAGTGAGAATAAGGAGGTTATACCCCCTCATTCCTTTGATCGAACGGCTAGCTTTATTTGACTATTTTGATAAAAATGGCTATCATGGGGAGCTCAATTTGGGCAGAGAATCACCTTAGCTAGCTTCACTTTAGTGGAGGAGGGTGTGAGAGTGGCTGCCATGGGAGTGGTTGGTGTGCTATAGCTTTCCAAGTGTTCCAATAGGAATGGGGAAGTAATTTAACCTCCCCATGAGTCATGGAAGACCCAACCACCATTGGGTCAAGTTAACCTATGTCTTTGGTGCCTAAGTTGACCAATAGATGGCTGCCAAGTTGCCAAGGAAGAGAAATGACCATTCCCCCAAGTGATTTTCCTCATGATACTAGCCCAAGGGTATCTTGGTCAATTGGAAATGGATTTGATTTGGGCAGATTTGAGATGAGTCAAAAGTGGGTTAGCCCAAATTTTGAGTAATTTGGAGTTCATTTGGTTTAATTTGGCTTAATTTGACCTATTTAGGTCAAATTGGGTTAGGTTGGGTAAGGTTGACCAATTGGTCTAATTTGGTCAAACCAAGGGTTGGGTCAAGTTCACATGACCATTTGGAGTGTATTGGTGTCATTGGTTTGGTTCAATTTACTTTGGATTTGATTTTGGCTCTTTTGGATTCATATAGGTCAAATGGGTCAAGTTGACCAATTTGACCAAATTGGCCAAATTAGTTTGGGTTGGATGTTGGTTCAAGTTCAATTGGTTATTTGAAAATAATTATAGGCTTTGGTTTGAATCAATTTGGATTTAATTTGGATTTTGGCCAATTTGATCCTTTAGGTCAATTTGGGCTAAGTTGGGTTAGGTTGACCAACTAGTCGAATTGGGCTCAATTATGGCTTTGGTCAATTTCAATAATGAATTTGGAATGAACTTGAGCCATTGGTTGCTATCAATTTGGTTTAGGCTATAATTTGGCTAGTTTGAGTTCATATGGGTTAAAGGGTTGACTTGGTCAATAGGCTAGGTTGACTTGGTTTGACCCAATTCATGCCAATTGACTAACCTAGTATGATCAACAATCATGACATGAAGTTTGGATTGGCTTAATTCACTTTGATTTGAATTGAATTGGATTTTGGTTTATGTAGGCCAAATTGACAACTTTGGGTCAAGTGAGCTAATTATGTTTAGTTGGCTTGATTTTGAGTTGAGTTTAATTTAAGTGAGTTTATTTATGGATTTGAGATTTACATATAAATTCAATTGCAATTGGTTTGGGTTCAAATGAGTTTTGGTTCATTTAAATATTTCAAGTCAAATGGGCTAGGTTAGTTTGAGTTGATTTTGATTTGGCTTGATGATTGTAGTTTTCATTTATATTTGGATTGATGATTGAAGGAATGATTGATTTAAGAGAAAATCCATTAGTTTTGCCTTGATTTGGATAGGATTTGGCTAAGTCCAATAAATTGGCTTCAATGGTATAAATTGTATTTTGACTTGATTTTGGATTTGGTTTTGCCTATTTGAATTTATATTTCATTTATATTTAAGAATATAAGGTATAAATGATTCATGAGAAAATCATTTGAGTTTGGAGTGGTTTGGAAACAAATTTGACAAGGATGGAGGTCAAAAGGGCTTAAGTAGGGAATTGATTTAGTTTGATTTATTTTTGGTCATTGGAAGGTGGGTTTCATTTATTTGATGAGTAATATATGTTTATAAAGAAACCAATTTATTTTTGGGTTGATTTATGAGATTTGGCTAAACTTATGGAGATAGATCCATATGGCTTAAGAGGGATTTAGTTTGGTTTGATTTAGGTTGATTTAGTTTTCTATTTGAGTTTATATCTCATTTATGTTTGTGAGTATAAATGAAGATATAAATGATTCATGAAGAGATCAATCAAATTTGGGTTAAATTGGGAGGAGATTTAACTAGGTTTATGGAATTCCACCATAAGGCTTTGAGAGGGATTTTGATTTTGGATTTGATCATGGGTTCTAATCATTTGGTTTGGAATTTGGATTTGGATTTGATAAATGATTGAGGGATTGAATTGATCTTGGAGAAAATCAATTGAATTTGGTTAAGGCTAAGTTCATAAAATGAAATCAAAGGGCTTAGGAAGGGTTTTGATTTTTGGATTTGATTTTGGGTTTTAATCATTTTCTTTGGAATTTGGATTTAGATTTGGTATTTGAGTTGAATTTGAGCTTTGGTTTGAGGAGGAAAGCATAGATTGGGTTTTTGCTATAGGTAGGTAAGTCTTCCTAAGTCCCTAAGGCATAACTTATTCCTATGGCTAACCCTTATAAGTCTCTAGACTTAGGTTAAGTGTTCACCTAATGACTAGAAGTGTCTTTAGACTAAGGAGCTCTTAGTGTCTACAAGAGTCCTAGATCTATGATGAAAAAGTTGAGAAATCCCTCCAAAAATGAATTCAATAAGAGCAGTGTTAGCAAAACTCCCTATTGGAATCGCCTGACTACACTTGAGTTGAGATAAGTCCGCCACAACACTCTCTTAGTAGTCGCCTTTAGGTTAGGTTCAATATATTTTTCCACCGACGGTTTACCCCTGTGGTCGTTCTCGCTTTGAAAGATGTAAGTCTGCTACACATTCTTTCCAGCATGACCATTGCACACCGATGGGCAGCCCTAGGTTGGGTTCAATCTATTGTACATCAATGGGTCACCCTATTGGTTGGTCCTTGCTTAGGAAGATGTAAGTCTACTACGCTTTCTTCATGGTACAGTCGTTGCACACCGAAAGGCACCCCTTAGGTTGGATAGTCTTACCCTTCAGCCAATAGACTACCCCTTTGGATTGATAAATCTGAGATAGGCCAAGGCCAACAGAGCCCCTTCTTAGTGCGGTCCATTACACACCGATGGGATCAATCAAATCAAATTAATCTTGACTACTATTGAGCTAACATAAGTCTTTAGCGGTATTCACTCAGTAGTCACCTTAGGTCAGGTTTGATTTGTTGTGACATCAATAAGTCACCAAAGTGATTGCTCCCCACTTTGAAAGATGTAAGTCTAATATACTTTCTTCCTTAGAACAACCCTTGCACACCAGAAGGTAACCCTTAGGTCGAATAGTCCTACCCTATGGCTGGTAGACTACCCCTTTGGACTTGTAAATCTGAGATAGGGTAAGGCCGACATAGCTCCTTCTCAGTGGGTCCATCGCACACCAATAGGGTCCACAACATAACACACCAAATTAAATTAAATCAAATCAAATCAATATAAAGCAAATTAATCATCAAGACTACTCTTGAGTTGAGGTAAGATCCTCAATGGCACTCTGTCAGTAATTGCCTTAGGTCGGGTTAGATTTGTTGTGCCATCACCCCAATCCTCCACTTTGGAAGACATAAGTCACTACACTTTCTTAATGCATCATTGCACACCGAAAGGCAACACTTAGGTCGGATAGCCCTATGTGGATTACCCCTTTGGATTTATAAATCTAAAATAGGAAAAAGCGTATGTGGCTCCTTCTCAGTGGGTCCATCGCACACACACAAGGTCCATAACAAACCAAATTCATAACCAACCTTTCTAGTGGAGTCAAACTAAACATATCGAACAAACCAAACTTCACCCTAGCGAGGTGAAAATCAGATTAGTCTCCCTGGTAGAGCCTAAATCAAAATCTATATCTAACAAATTCAACCAGGCTTATGTCCCCAGTGGATGAACCCTCAATTCAAAATCATTCTCCCCAATAGAGCCATAAGAAATCCAATCAAACCCTTATCCCAAGTGGGTAGCCCAAATCTGCTTCCCTAGTGGAAGGTTCACATTCTCAATCCCTAGCAGATTCAAATCCATATCCCTAGTAGATATGCCTCAACATCAATTAAAATAAAATAAATTAAAATTAATTTGATCTTGATCCCTAGTGGATTATAGATTCTTATCCTCAGTGGAGACACACTAAAACTAATCATATTCATAATCAATCTCAAATACATATCCCCAGTGGATAGCTTGAACCTGCTTCCCTAGTGGAAGGTTCATATACTCAATCCTTAGTGGATTTCTCCTTTATGCCCTTAGCATAAACCTCCTGTCACTAATGCATGTGTGATCCTTTAGCGGATCTCCTTCATGTCCTTAACATGAAATTCCAACCAAATCTACTTTGTTCTCTTATGCCATTGGCATAAGTTGAGTTGCGTTGCACTAATATCGTGATTCTATCAACCTTTCGGACTTAGACATAGATCATTTTCGTTAGTATTTACAATCCTTTGGATGTTGTTGATCATCTCGGTCAACGCCAACATGCAGTGTGCCTTATTTGTTACACCACACCTATTGTGGGTCCTTTTGTTGACCTCACTTTTGGAGTGAGTTCTCAACCTCTTCTTCTTAGGCCTATGAGTCTTCTAGACACTAAGACATCCTTAGTCACAAAACACTTCCAGAAATTAGGTTAAAACTTAACTTAAGCCTAAAAACATAAAGGGTTAACCATAGGATTATGCTATGCCTTAGGGATTAAGGAGACTCACCCACTCTATTACCTAAATCTGACTTATGTTCAGCTTCTCAAATCAAACCTCAAATTCAATTCAAATATCAAAATCCAAATTCAAATCCAAATCAAATGGATTGATGAATCCAAAATCAAAATCATTCTAAGATGATTTATCTTATGGACTTAGCCTTAGTAAATATAAATCAATCCAAATTCAATTTTTTCAAAATCAATTCAAACCTTCGATCAATTTATCAAATTCAAACTCAAACTCAACTTCAAATCACGATCCAAACCAAAATCCAAATCAAATAAAATCCAAATCGAAACTCTTAAGCCAATTTCATCGACTTAGCCAAATCTCATCCAAATCAAACCAAACTCAATTGATTTTCTCAGAAATTAATCAATCCTTCAATCATCACTTCAATCCATAACAAAATCTACAATCAAATAATTCAAGCAAAGATCAAACCTAACCTAACCCATTTGACCCAAAATATTCAAATAACCTCCAAATCACATAAGTCCAAATAAAATCAAATTAAATCAAAATTAAACTAAATTAGACTGAATCAAAAACATGAAATCAATGCATAAACACAAACAGACTAAAAAAGAAATCAAGATGGGGCATAAAATAGCAATAGGTCATTTCACCTAGAGTTGACCCACATGGGCTCCCCTAAGACAAAAGTCAACAAATTAAAATTTAATCAATTTAAGCCACTCCAAAGACTCAAAATCATCAAATGAACATGTTTGAGTCTAAAACTAAACAAATCTAAATTTAATGGAGATCCAAATGGGTTGATTTGGCCACTAACCCAAGTAGACCCAAATGATCCAATTAAATCTAAATTCAAATTAAATTAAAATTAATTCAAATCAAACATCCAAAATCATTTTAAATTTATAATTAGATAAAATTTAGCCAGCCATTGGGTTTAATTTAATAAATTTGATCATTTAACTCAAATAAGTCCATTGTGGCCCATTAAGCCCAATTTTGGTGAAAATGGGCTTAAATCTAAATCTACATCAAATCAAGTGACACTTACTCTAAATCATCTTAAACACTTAATCGAACATGAGTGTAACCCAAAATTGGACACGCTAATTGAGCCAAATTGATCATTTTAATCAATGAAGGTTAACTAAAAAAATATAATTAGCAAGCTAATCAAACTATAAAAATTAGAAAATCAATCATATAACAAAAAAAAAAAACTATCAACATTGTCATTGTATAATTAAAATAGAAATATAATTAAATTTGAACATCAAATATAAATTTGGTTAAAATTAAATCAAAATAATTAACTACTAAATAAATAATAAATATACAATTTGAATAATCATTAATTATATATATTAAACTTTAGTTAAAAAAACTATAATATCAAAATTGTGAAGAAAGAATAAGTCTCAATTCCATCCTTAGTCACGTGACACCATATATATATATATATATATATATCAAGCATATGCTATCATTCTCATATTAAAATAATAAAAATTTGGACATCACTCTTGTAATAAAGCTAGCAAAAGCATCAAGTCCCTTTTTTATTTCGTGAATCTCAAATTTTTTTCTATTCAAATGAAAATTCTCTCCATTTCTCTCTCTCTCTCTCTCACTCACACACACTCTCTCTCTCTCTCTCTCTCTCTCTCTCCATCCCCAAGCAATCATGGTGAGACTCCTTTCCTTGTTTCTGCCAATACCATCTCTCCTCATGTTTTCATCCCCATGAACTAGACGGTAATAAGAGAGAAAGCAAAGCTCTTACTCCCTTGCGTACAGAGCCTCTCATCCTCACCATTTTTTTAAGAGAAGCCTAACCTCTCTTGCTTCTTCCTTTATGCAACCAAATTTAAAACTAACATTCCTAGTGGAGTCAAATTAAACATATCGAACAAACCAAACTTCATCCCAGTGAGGCGTAAATCAGATTAGTCTCCCTAGTGGAGCCTAAACCAAAATCTAAACCTAACAAATTCAACCAGGCTTATGTCCCTAGCGGATGTACCCTCAATTCAAAATCATTCTTGCTAGTGGTGCCATAAGAAATCCAATCAAACTCTTATCCCTAGCAGGTAGCCCAAACCTGCTTCCCTAGTGGAAGGTTCACATTCTCAATCCCTAGCTGATTTGAATCCATATCCCTAATGGATATGCATCCATATCAATTAAAATAAATTAAATTAAAATTAATTTGATCTTGATCCCCAATGGGTTATATATTCTTATCCCCAGTGGAGACATAATAAAATAAATCATATTCACAATCAAACTCAAATCCATATGTTCAGTGGATAGCTTGAACCTGCTTCCCTAGTGAAAGGTTCATATACTCAATCCTCTGTGGATTTCTCCTTTTATGCCCTCAGCATAAACCTCTCACATGTCATGCCCAATGTATGTGTGATCCCTTAGTGGATCTTCCTTCATGTCCTTAACATGAAATTCCAACCAAATCTACTTTGCTCTCTTATGCCCTTGGCATAAGTGGGCATAAGTTGAGTTGCATTGCACTAAGATCGTGATTCTATCTACCTTTTAAACTTTGGCATAGATCATTTTCATTAGTACTTGCAATCTTTTGGATGTTGTTGATCATCTCGGTCAATGCTAATACGTGCGGTGTGCCTTCTCTGTTACACGACACCTATTGGGGGTCCTTTTGTTGACCTGACTTTTGGAGTGAGTTCTTAACCTCTTTTTCTTAGACCTATGAGTCTTCTAGATACTAAGGCTTCCTTAGTCATAAGACATTTCTAGCAATTAGGTGAACATTTAACCTAATCCTAAAGACTTAGAGGGTTAACCATAGATTAGGCTATGCCATAGAAATTAAGGAGACTCACCTACTCTATAGCCTAAATCTGACCTTTGTTCACCTTCTCAAACCAAAACTCAAATTCAATTCAAATATAAAAATCTAAATTCAAATCCAAATCAAATGATTGAAGCCCATGATCGAATCCAAAATCAAAATCCTTCCTAAGCCCTATGATTTATCTTATAGACTTAGCCTTAGCTAAATCCAAATCAATCCAAATTCAATTGATTTTCTCAAAGATCAATTCAAACCTTCAATTAATTTATCAAATTCAAACTCAAACTCAAACTCAACTTTAAATCATGATCCAAACCTAAATCAAAATCAAATAAAATCTAAATCCAAACCCTTAAGCTAATTTCATGGACTTAGCAAAATCTCATCCAAATCAAACCTAACCTAACTCAATTGATTTTCTCATAAATTAATCAATCCTTCAATCATCACTTCAAGCCATACCAAAATCTATAATCAAATCAATCAAGCTAAGGTCAAACCTAACATCCGATTTGACCCAAAATATATAAATAAGCTCCAAATCACCTAAGTCCAAATAAAATTAAATTAAATCAAAATTAAACTAAATTAAATTGAATCAAAAACATGAAATCAATGCATAAACACGAATAGACTAAAAAAGAAATCAAGATGGGACACAAAATAGCAAATAGTCATTTGACCTAGAGTTGACCCACATGGGCTCCACTAAGACAAAAGTAAACAAATTAAAATTTGATCAAATTGAGCCACTCCAAAGACTCAAAATTATCAAATGAACATGTTTGATTCTAAAACAAAGCAAATATAAATTTAGTAAAGATCCAAATGGGTTGATTTGGCCACCTAACACAAGTAGACCTAGATGAATGCCATTAAATCTAAATTCAAATTAAATTGAAAATTAATTCAAATCAAACATCCAAAATCATTTTATATTTATAATTAGATAAAAATCTAGCTAACCATTGGGTTTAATTTAACAAATTTGATCATTTAACTCAAATAAGTTCAATGTGGCCCATTAAGCCCAATTTTGGTCAAAATGGGTTTAAATCTAAATCTACATCAAATCAAGTGAGATCAATTACTCCAAATCATCTTAAACACTTAATCGAACTTGAGTGTAACCCAAACACACTATAATTGAGCCAAATTGATCATTTAAATCAATTAAGCCCAAGTGAAACAAAATATAATTAGCAAGCAAACCAAACTATCAAAATTAGAAAATCAATCATTTAACCAAAAAAACAACAACATTGTAATTGTATAATTGAAATAGAAATATAATTAAATTTGAACATCAAATATAAATTTGATTAAAATTAAATCAAAATTATTAACTACTAAATAAATAATAAATACACAATTTGAATAATTATGGTATATATAATTTATAAACTTAGTTAAATTAAAACTATAATATCAAAACTATTAAAATTGTGAAGATTTATAAATAAAAAAAAGGATAAGTCTATAAAAAACACAATAACAAAAAAATTCCATCCTTAGTCACGTGACACCAAGACAAAAATATATATTTTTTATCAAGAATGTATGTTATCATTCTCATGCCACATTTATCACGTTAAAAATTAAAATAAAATAATAATAAATTTGGACATCACTCTTTTATTAATGTTAGCAAAAGCATCAAGTCTTTTTTATTTCACGTGAATATTAAATAAATTTGTTTATTTTCAATTCAAATGAAAACATACTCTCCAGCTTTAAAAAAAATTAAATTAAATTAAATATCTTATCTTACCTGTTGGAGCATGCAAGCCATCTTTCTCTCTCTCTCTCTCCCTCTCTATCATATAGCCTCCCATCCACGACAAAAAATAAAATATAAAACAACAATCATGGTGAGACTCTTTTCCATGTTTCTCCTCCATCTCCTCCTCCATTTTCATCCCCACAACTCAGAAGAGAAAATGCTTTTCTCTCTTGCATTCCTCTCATCCTTGCCATTTTTTTAAGAGAAGCGACCTCTCTCATCTTCCTTCATGCAAAGTCAAAGCCATCCAGCATCTCATTCCAGATAAGGCTAGCAACATGGGATTGGAGTCTCTTTGTTCATAGTCTTCACTCTCATATCATCCTGCGTGACATTTCATCCTCTTTTGCGATTGGTACTTCCTCCCCTCAATGATTCAAAGGCTAGCCACACCTCCTCTCTACTTATGTGAGACCAAACAAGACTCATGCTCTCTTATCCAGGAAAACTTCATCCCTAAACCCATAGGTCAAGAGGCACTATAACTGAGAATATTCATCTCAACTCAATGCAAAATCTAGTCCTCTTTAAACTCTTTTCTATAGGCATTCTTCTCATCCCTCTCATTTTTTAGTTCAATAGTATCATTCTATAACAAATCTCTCCTCTTGCCCTCTTCCTCTATTAGGCACACTTGATCTTCTCCATATTTCCTTACAAAATATTCAACTTTAATCTCTTATATGTTGAACCTCCTTTCCTTCTTCTAGTGCATTCCACTACCTCCAATTCTCCATCAAGTTTCCCTCCATTGGCTGCATTTGAACTACTCTTCTCTACACAATGTAAGGAGATATTTCAGACTTGCTTCTAACTATTTTTTCCATGAGAATGATGAAGCTCTGGTAAGTAGCGGTCGTGAGTGAGCATATGGGATACTTGGTGAGGCAAACTAGAAACATCGCAAGCTCCCTTGTGTCTCAAAAAAATGTTAAATTGACCAATTGAACACTATCTTCAATCTGAGGAAGCATTTAAATTGAACCATATGAGCAAAGAAAAGAATGCTAGATAATATTGATCCAACCCAACAAGCATCTCAATAGGGCTTCATTTCTTCTAAATGAAGCTACCTCTTCATCGGAATCCACTAGACATTAGCTTTGGTGAGGTATAATTCTTAAACGCTTAGAAAGCCTTAGGGATCTTATGTTTGATGTGTTGAATGCGAGCGTCGTTAGGATCCAACCTTTAGAACTCGTGCACTTTACTTTTAATCCTTTTGGCGAGAGTTTAGAGACAAAAAGTAAAATTGTTTATTTTATGTGTTTGAAATGAATAGTTTTGATTTGGTAATGGCGTAGTGATTTGATTCCATCTATCAAGCCATGATTAACTCATTGGGCCATTTGATTTTGATTGAATGATACGATTAATCCACCTTATTTTATTTATTATTAAATTCAATCAATCTATAAAAGAGTTAATCAATCTTTAGAATTCCAAACAAAACAAAAAAGAAATAATATGTGATCAAACAAAAAAAGTGCAAATTAAATTATCATAAAATCTAAGTAAAACTTAGTATAAAAAGATAAAAAAAAATTAACTAAACCAATAGTATTATAAATATTATAATCAATATAAAAGTTGTTTGAACATAATTTATGAAAGTTAATTATAAAATCAATTTAATCTCTTATTGTTATATGTTGATTCTAAAATCAAAAATAAAATTTAGTTATGTGACATATCCTTAATTATAATTAACTCAACTATTACAATTGGCTAAGCTTTATTTGATTAGTTATTCATATAAAATTTTGGAGGAATTCTTAACTAATTCAAATCATATATATATATATATATATATATATATATATAAACTATCCTTGGGACATAGACAATTAAAGTCAAGAAAAAAATATAGCAAACTTGTATAATTCATATTCTAAATATTAATCAAATAAACATAAAATTAAATATAAACTCAAAATTTACTAAATCATATCCAATTACTCCAAATGTCAATCAATACCAAAATAGGTTAAACAAACAAAAAATCCAAATAAACAAACCTATTGAACTAAGATAAGAGAATAATCATTAAGCTAAAGTGATAATCATTTATATAAACTAGATGGCTAAATTTAATAAGTTAAACCCTTAATTAGAATTCAAATGAAAGAACACATTAAACTTCAAATAAATCATAAGTAAATTAAAATACATTCACCAATCCAAATCAAACTCAAATAAAATAATAAAATCAATGAATTTAAACAAACATTGAAATGATAATAATCATATGAAATTAAAACCAAAAAAAAGAAAAGATTAGATATTAAGATATTGAATTATCAAAATTTAATTAAATCAAAATATCTAATCCAAAATTAATCAATCAGATATATGAAATTAAATAAACTTAAACTTCATTAGATATTAAGGATATTGAATTATCAAAATTTAATTAAATCAAAATATCTAATCCAAAATTAATCAATCAAAATATAAATGGATTATGTAAACTCAAATTTTAAAATCTAATTTAAATCAAACAAACATTAATCAAATAAAATCAATCACATAAATTCAAATGGGCTAATTAAGATATTTAAGGACCTTAGTTAGACTCTTAGAGTTAGGATGTAGAATATGAGTTCCATCCAAAATGGAATTCATTACTCTTCATTCTTGAAAATCTAAATATCACTTTAACTAAATAAAAGTAAAATAAAATGGAAAATAAATCATTAAATCATTTAAATTGAAACCACTAAAGGAAAATTTTAAACAAATTCAAACTCAAATGAAACTTAAACTAAAGAAGCCTAGTAATGTCTTGTCACACAAACCCTTTTTTCACACACTAGAATACTAGGTCACCGACCTTAGAATTAGGTTAGGTCGATGTGTTGATTGTATGGTTGATGTTGTGTTTTGTTTTGTGATGTAATATTTTTAGGCTGGATGTTAGGAATATGGATCGTAGGTTGGATGTTAGGTCATTGATAGTATAACATTATTTTTTTACAAGGGATTGTGCTTAAGGGGTCGGTTAAAAAGAAATATAAATACTCTCTCTAGAGGCTGCTTAAGCCCATAAGCATAATCCAAGATTGAACAGGTGGGTTTGGTTACCCATATGTTGGGTGCTAAGTTCAAATTATAGATATAACTACAAATTATAGATATAACTACTTTGGTTTTATGTGTGTTTAGCTAACACTTATTTTGCAAGTGTACTTGGATTTACTTTCCTTATTTCTAATATAAATTTGTATTGTGAATTAGGATTAGTGCTATGGGGGTTTAGGATGAGCATTGGCTAGAAGAGTCAGGGTGCCATGTGATGCCTTAAAGCCTACCACATCAAAAGAAGCAAAGATATGAAGAAATGAAGGAGACATGAATAATGAATACTTGAAGACCCCCATAGCATTTATTATTTGTAATTGTAATTATTATTTTATATACTAGGTTGTATATGGGTAGAGCTCAGCTACCCATTTTCTCTTTTCGGGGTGTACGATGGAACCAATTGCACCAGCCTTTTATTCTTTTATGGTAGTCTATAAAATTGTTTGATGTTGTATTTAGATTATGCATTAGAAACAACATGCCTTTCTTAGTTTCTTATATGTTTGATGCTTTAATGTGTGGCTTGGATGTGATTAGACTCCTAGGATAAAATTAATTTCTCTACCCCAAATAATAACTCACAATTAATATTTAAAATAACTCATAACCTCACCATAAAGCCTAGGTTCTAAATAAGATAATTAAAATATTTAACAATCCCTTAGTTGAATGGTTGAATATCTCATAACA
Organism: Cymbidium sinense; assembly: GCA_021442155.1. Lineage (NCBI taxonomy): Eukaryota > Viridiplantae > Streptophyta > Magnoliopsida > Asparagales > Orchidaceae > Cymbidium > Cymbidium sinense. The sequence continues at coordinate 33,799,922 of CM038227.1, forward strand.
TGCATGCATATTCTTTCTCTCTTGAACATGAAGGATCTCCATCCTTGCACGATAAGGGAATGCTTGACCTATGAGGGCATCCCTTGTGGTGGAGAACACCATCTTCTAGCTGATTTGGCCCATAACCTATTTTCATCATGCATATAAGCATCAAAATCCTAAAGCCTTTGTCAAAATGAAGTGTCAAAATTGAAATAAAATTTGAAAGATTTTGCATTTGTAGATTAAGTCATTACTCACTCATCGTCCTAGTATCTTAGGGAGTGGATTTAAGGACTCTAGTCTCTTTCTAAATAATAACTACCCTAGCTATCTTGCAACTCCAAAGACTTGCATGAATTTAAAGCATAAGAAGACATTGGCTATGACTCACGGTTGTAAGCTTGTCAGTGGTTTATCCTCTCTTGTGGAGGTAAACCATATACCCATCTTTGCTCAAACTTAGGTCATGCTTTGGCTTATGCCAAAATTAATAGATTTTTATCCAGGTAGCTATTTCCTTGCTACTAGCATAAATTCTCACCTCTTGAATTTCCATAATTTTATGTTGTTGGATTATAAGTCCTAGCTTTCTAATAAAATGTAAACTTTAATAAAATTAATCTCTTCAACTTCAAACATATAAATCCCAACCATAAGATAATTTGAAATGCTCACTAGGCTTCCTCGTATTATGTGTATTTCCTATTAATTCTCTTTGGCTTCAATAATAAGTCTACTCCTTGAACAATCCCATTTGACTTTTCAATACAAATAATCTTTTGATAGTCTAGCCTTGAAATCTTTGGAGACCTTAATTTCTACTTTAATCAAGAGTATTCATATGAAATTCTCATTCTTTATGATGTAACTATGGAGGCTTTTCCAGAACTTAATGAACTTGGCTTAATATAAACCCATCTTTACTTTTCCATGTAAAGTAGGGAAAGATCTATGGTACATTCTTGAAGACTCATCATGCCTTAGTAGTCCTTATTATGTGATTAGTCTATTATAGGGTGATGATTTCTATCTATCAAGATAGTGCATCATGCCTTAATGTATATCGATCACTTCAATAAATACCCATAAGATCTGCATGGTGTCCTCAAAATAAAACACCATAACCAAATAAACCAAACCCTAAACCCTAAAACTAAACCATAAAACCTAAACTATAAACCTAAACCTTAATAATATTATAAAATTAAAATTGAAAAAATCTCCTTTTGAGCCTCTCCTCGTGTTTTGTAATTTACCTTTCCCCATCTCATTTTTTGGCTTTCTACATGTTGTTTGTAGATTGATTTTAATAATTCTCACTGGATTCTTTCTCGAATCGATAGGCACTGGTCAATTTCGTCTCTTCCTTGGAGTGACATCATGACTTGGCATCTTCTCTGATGATTCCTTGTGCAAAATCAAAAGATCCAATGGTTCATGCTAGGGCATCATCTATGGCTTCTTATCAAAATCATTCAAAGATGTTCTCACTGGTAAGGATGGTTGTTTAGGTGAGTTTTTGGAACTTATTTTGACTTCTTTTTTAGGCATGCCTATCGTTATGTGCTCTGATCTGATTGTGGAAAAGCTTGCTATGCCTTTTAAATTAACTTTGATTGAAAAGTTTACTCATAGACCTAATCTGGAAAACATTTGCTCTTTCTTTCATAGTCTGAAACTTTTGGGTGCTTTTATGATTCATTTAATTGATCCTCGCCACATTTTAATTCAGTTGATAAATGATTTGGATTACTCTCATGTTTTGTCTCATCATTCTTATTTTGTTTTTAATTCCCAAATGAGGTTGCTAAAAAGGACTCCACTATTTGATATTAAGAAAAAATCCCCAATTATTCTGGTTTGGATTTCTCTCCCCAATATGTTTATTCATTTCATCAACCATGAATTCCTTTTAGCTGTGGGTGCCTTATTTGGTCAGCCGTTGTAAATTTATCAAGTAATGATTACAAAATCTCATCCTTTAGTGGCTAGAATCCTCATTTAGTTGATTTATACATCAACACCTTTTAAGTACACGAGTGTTCCTCTTTTGAAGGTCCAAAATGATCCCACATTTTTGATGAGTTAATTCAAAAAATTTTAAATAAAATTTCTGTTTGGGAATTCCATTTACTTTCCTTTGGTGGCAGACTCACTATTCTTAAAAGCACTCTCAATTTAATGCCTCGTTATTTGATTCAAACTATTATTCCCATAATTTACTCTTATCATGGATCTTGCTTAATAAAATTTTTGGTGGTCCAATAATTCTATTAAAAGAATGCATTGGACTTCACATAAATGTTGTGTTCCATTGGGTTAAGGTGGTCTTGGTTGCAAACCCATATTCTGCTATCTTTCTCTCTCATAAGTTTTGGTGGAATTTTAGAAAGAATGATAGCCTTTAGGCAAATTTTATGATGGAAAAAAATTGCCAAGGTAAACACCTCTTACATGCTTATAAAGTTGGCGACTCTCCGAATTTGGAAAAGGCTTTGCTCCATTTAATGGGTTGTTGAATCCTCAATATCTTGGGGTATTCATTCAGGTTATTCTTTCTTTTGGAAAGATAATTGTTGGCAATGGTTCTAGAGTCCCTTTTATCTACACACCTACTATCAAAGTTAACTCTGTTTGGCTTAATAACAATTAGAATGAAAACAAACTTGAGAACTACATTCTTTTTTTTAATAAGTTTTGCAAAATCACTATCTTTTCTAATAAACTGGATCAAATTTTTATTAGAAATAAACAAAACCCCTCAAATATTTTCATTAAACTTTGGAACAATATCATTCCCATTTTTTATTCTATTTTAGCTTAGAGGATTTTGAATAACTTCTACTTGTTTCCTTTTAGCTTAAAGTGTTTTATTTACCTTCTAAGTACTATTGTTTCTTTCATATTGAAAATGTTAATCATGTTTTATCAATGGTGTTATTGCTTCCAAACTTTGGATATGGTGATGATTTATTTTAACTATTTTCATGCTCTCTTTCATTATATCAACTTCTTGAAGTTTGTTTCCAAAATTGTGAAAGGTTATATCAAAGTTTTAATTGCTATTACTATTATTTGGTTTATTTGGATGGATAAAATGATGTTAAATATTGTGGTATCCTATTAACCATAAAAGGATCCTTGCAGAACTAAAGAAAAAATTCATGCTTGTCTAATGCAAATTTAATTAGTAATCTTCACTTTAGAGGTTATAAATTTGTGGCTAAAATTAGGTATCACTTTGCATGATGATGATCCTTCTACAAAAAGTATTAAGATTATACATTGGATTAAGCCACATAAAATTTTATTGAGATCAATCTTGATGGTTGTTTCCCCAAACAAATATGGTTGTGGTGGAATTCTTAGGGATTTTAAAGGTACTATCATTTGTGCTTTTTTGCCTACCAAAGCTTGTTCTATTATTTATACTGAGCTCATGGTTGTTAACAAAGCTATTGATATTTGTTTAAGTAAAGGCCTCTTTAATACTTAGATTGAAGTTGATGCTCTTATTACTTGATATGCCAATAATAATAAAATGGGGAATCTTACTTATTTTATCTTCTTAATCACACTAAAAGCTTCTTTCTCAAGTTTTACAAACATTTTCACATTCTTTGTGAAGGTAATGCTTGTGCCAATTTCTAACTAATTTGGGAGGAATTAAATGAGCTCACTTTATTTGATAACCATAACTTACCTAAGCATCTGTGGTTTGGTCAATCTGGATAACCTTTACTTCCTTACCTCAAATTTTAGCCATTTTTATTTATTTGATCATTTTGCTATGGTGGTTTTATTCAGACTATTTTTTGGTTGTTTATTTTATGCTTCCCTCACTAAGAAGTGGTTTTCTTGAGTTTATTTCTATACTTCAACCCCCATTCCTCTTAAACCCATTATATACATGATTGACCCTTTTTTAGGTCATAGTGGTTTTTAGTTGGTTTCCCTATCCTCTAAGACTGGTGGTTTTCATTCTATGGCTCTATCACATAACTAGTCATTCTTTGAAGGTCTCCTGTTGGGTTATGGCAGTGCTGATTTTTGGCCTACCCCTTTTATTAATGGATGTTGGGTTTGCCTCCATTTTTGGCTAGCTATGGCCTTATTCAAATTGGATTTTTAGCTACTACAGTTGGTTTTATTGGTTGCTACTATTTGCTTCATCCATCTGCCTGGTTGTTTTGGGTGGTTATATTTTTCATGGTTGTTGTTGGCCTCTTCTGGCTTGGCTTAGTTTTGGGTTTTTTTGGTGGTTGATGTTCTCCTTTTTTGTTTGGCTTGGAGGCTTTTGCTGGTTGGTCTTTCCCTCTGTCTTATGGATTGGAGGTAGTTGTTATGTAGTTGTTGTCTTCCTACTTTCTTATTTATGGCGATTGTCTGCTCTTTGGGATTTGGAATGGGTTTTATTTTCCTCTGGCCTTGTTTCTTTCATTACAATTTTGCTGCTTGTGGTTGGGTGGTCCTCCTTGGCCTTTGTCTTGCTAGGTGACTACCATTTTTTTATTAGTTATTTTGGAGATCTCCAAGTGGGTTGTGGATTTGTTTACTATTGTTCTTTCCCTTTTTTTGGGCTATGTATTGGCTTTGTCTACTAGTTAGTTTTGTTGGCTGACTAGGCTGGTTGGCTATTTTGGTTGGCTAGGTTGGTTGGTTGGGTGGATGTGTTGGCTGTATTTGATGGCTAGTTTAGGTGCTTTTAGTTGGGTTCTTTGGTTGGGTTTATGGTTTGCTCCTGGGTTGGTTATCCTCTCTTGTGCGGTTGTTTTCTTTTTTATTTTTTGTTATTGGTTTGGTGTCAAATTTTTGTTGCTGATTTCTCCTTACTCAACTTTGTTCCTTGGGTTATTTTATTGGCTATTTTGTTTGTGGAGGATATGAACTCTTGTGGTTTTTTTGGTCCTATTTTAGGACTTATTGTTTGTGGTTGGCTTCTTGAGGGTTTTTTATGGCTACTGTCTTGCCTTGGATGCTTGTGTCATGGCTTGGTGTTTTGGAATTTATGTTGGCTATTGGTATTGACTCCCTCTGGTTTATTTAGCTCTCCTTGTTTCATGATATTTGCCTCTTGGTTGGTGGTGGTGGATTTTCTGTTCTTTTGGTTGCCTTAGTGGTGGTTTTGATGGTAATTTCTGGATGCCCTCTTGGCCTTTCTATGCTTGTGGCTTTCCTCTCTCTAGTCTTATCTCCTATGATTTTTGCTATTTGGGGAGGTTTTGCCCTAGAATTTGGATTGTTATGGCTTTCCTCTCTATCTATGATTGTTTTGCTTTCGATGTGTTGTTTGTCTATTTATCTTTACCCTTTTGTGTTTGTCTTCCTATTAGTGGTGGCTTTGGTGGAGTTACTACTTTGTTTATTTTAGCTTGGCAACTGATCCTGTTGTAACTTCTGGGATATTGGCTTTAAGTGGTTGGTTTATTGTGGGTTTTGGTTGGTGGGTTGGTTGGCTACTATTTTTGTGTTTGTTTAGTAGGGATCACTTATGGACTATTTTACCTTGGATGGTTGCTTATATTAGGTATCTTTGGCTATGATGGCCTTGATGTTTCCTCATATGTTCTCTCTGGTTGGTCGCATGCATATGATTCTCATGAAGGTTGGATGCTCATATGTATTGTTGGCCCTTGAAATGATCTTACATGAGCCTGAACCTTCTCTTTCTCAGCTCTTTCTAAATTATTTACTTTATCTTTTTCCCTTGAGCTATGACCATTGCCTTTGTAGTGTTTTGTAGAATTCTTTTGCAAGTTGGAACTTCATAGATGGAATCATCTTTACTCGTTAACTTTCAACTGATGTGGATCTTATCTTGACTTCTCGAAGGGATCATGAGCTGCTGCTAACTCATCTTTTTATTGCTTTCTTGAGTTATATTAGTCTTATTTAGTGGTTGTTCTCATTTGCTTTTAAACTGTTGTATTTGCTCTTTAATTTTTATTTTCCATTATACTTGATGGGGGTTTAGCTCTTTAGGTTTCTTGTAGCTCTATGAGTAGTAGAACTTTGAGCTTTACCCCTTTTAAGGACATTGTATCCTTTATTTTTATGGTAATAAAATTCTAACTTTCCCTAAATAAAAAAATAAAAAAACCTAAATACTAAATGCCAAACCCTAACACCTAAACAAATCCTAAACCCTAAACCCTAAAAAGCTCAAAACCTAAACTAAATAAAACCTAAAATAAAATAAATAAAATACCTAAACCTAAATAAAATAAAATAAAATAAAATAAACCTGGACTTAAACTAAAAAAAAAAAAAATAAATATAAAGAAATAAAACCTAAACTAAAAACTAAAAAATAAAACTAAACCTAAATAAAAAAATAAGATCACTAAAATAAAATGAAATAAAACTAAATAAATAAAAATAAAACATAAAATAAAATAAATCTAAAATAAAATAAAATACATAAACCTAAACTTAAAAAACCTAAAATAAAATTAAAATAAAATAAAATAAATAAACTAAAATTAATAAAACCTAAACTAAACCTAAAATAACTACTAAACTTAAATAAATATAATAAACTAAAAACTTAAACCCTAAAAATAAACCAAATACCTAAATAAAACCTAAAATAATAAAGATGAAACTAAAATAAAATAAAACCTAACAAAATATTAAAATATAAATAAATAAACTAAACCTAAACCTAAAATAAACTAAAATAAATAAAAATAAATAAATAATAAAACCTAAACCTCCTTTAATTTAAAATAAATAAAATAAAAAATAAAATTAAAACTAATATCAAACCTAAACAAATCCACAAAACCCTAAACTAAACAGACTAAACCACCTATAATACCCACACTAATCCTGATGTACAACCCAAACCTAAACCTAAACCCCACCACTCCTAAAACCTAAACTAAAACTAAAAATAAAAATAAAATAAATAAATAAAAAAACTAAATAAAATAAATAAACAAATAAAATCAAACTAAACCTAAACCTAAACATAAAATAAAATAAAATAAAAATAAACTAAACTAAATAAATAAAATAACATAAACTAAATTAAACAAAATAAAAATAAAATAAAACTAAATAAAACCTAAACTAAAATATAAAATAAAATCTAAATAAACTACTAAAAACAAATAAAATAAACCTAAATAAAAATAAATAAAACCTAAACTAAAAATAAATAAAACTAAACTAAACCTAAAATAAATTAATAAAATACTAAATAAAATATAAATTAAAACTAAACTAAACTAAAAATAAAACATAAAATAAAAAAAATAAACCTAAAAATAAAAAATAAAATAAACTTAAAATAAAATAAAATAAACCTAAAATAAAAAATCTGACTTAAAATAAAATAAACAAACTTAAAAATAAACTAAATAAAATAAACTAAAATAAATAAACCTAAAATAAATAAACTAAACTAAATAAAATAAATAAAATAAAAAAAATAAAATAAAAGATAAAGTAAATAAACTAAATAAACTAAACTAGTTTATTTAATTTAAAAAATAAACTAAAAATAAAACTAAACCTAAACCTAAACCCTAAACACTAAAAATCCTAAACCTATCTAAATCATAAACCCTAATTAAAAGGTTATACCACAAAATACTAAACCACTAAACCCAAAACCCTACCACAAAAACCTGACCAAACCTAAACCCTAAACCTAAACCACAAACTAACCTCCTAAACCACCCAAAACTAAACCTTAAACTAAAAAATACAAACCCTAAATCTACACTACTTTTGATGGGTTTTTTGTTGTTGAACTCTAGATTTTTTTTTGGACTTGGTTTGCTACACGGTTCTTATCCTCTAGCTTGGGTTGGCTTGGTTTTCCTCCTGGGTGTTGTCTTCTTGCCTTGTTACTTTGGTTCTTTGGATGAGATGGTTTCTTCTCGGCTTTATTCTTTTTACACTAGTTGGTCTGTTTACTCTCCTCTAGAACTCGAATTACTTTTTATTAGTTCTCAAGGTTGGATGGGTGGCCTTCCTAGTGGGAACTACTGTTGGTTGTTTCCTTTCTAGGCCTTCTTTAGAGAATTTGTTGACTGCTTTTTTAGGTTTTCCTCCCAGTCCCTTGTTGTTTATTGTTGGAATCATCCTTTTCCTTGGTTTTGCATTTGGTTATTCACCTGGAATTAGCCTTTGTTTGGTACATTATTTGCAGCACATTTTGTGTTGTTGTTATGCTATATGTTGATTTAGTCTTTGTTTTGAAAGTTTGGTTTTTTTAGGTCTGCTAGTATTGTTTGCCTTTATGGTTATTGTGCTTTTTTGAGCCTCTATTGTGTGGTACTTTGTAGGTTTTTTAGTTTTGCTTGGTTGTTGGGGCTGCTTCATTTGTTGGTTACTTATGATGGGTTATTTTCTGGTGGTTTCCTTATGGATGTTTTATTTAGCTGGTTTGGTTGGAGGAACTCTAGTTGTCCTTGGAATCATGGTTTGTTTATTTTTCCTTATTGGTCTTTTCCTTCTTCTTGAACAATTTGCTAGAGGCTTTTTTGCTTAGCAAACCTTTGTTCATCCTTTTGGATTGGACTTGTTGGTTTCTGTGGTTGGTTGCTTGCTTATTTATTTGTGTGACTATTTTGGTGATTTGCTTCTGACTTATGTTTCCTTAGTTGATGGTTTCATTTTTGAGCTATCTAGTCATTTGTTTGCTCACCTGGTTTCTTGGTGGCTACTTGTCGAGACTTTCCATTGAGGACTCTTATCTGGGTTTTGTTGGCTATTTCTCTATTGATTGGCATGGGTCTGGTGCTTGCTGACGGTTGGTTATGGTTTTCCTTGTTTATAGCTTGGATGGGTATTTGGATAATGACTATTGTTGATGTTCTGACTATATTCTAGCCTCTCTATGGGTTATTGTGATTAGTCTATTTTGGTTTTTGTTTGGTGGTTTGGCTGCTCGTTGGTTGTTGGTTGGTTGCTCTTTATTAAATGGTGCAGGATGTAGAACTCTATGGACTACTGGCCTTGGATGTTTGCTTATATCAGGTATGCTGGCTATGATGCTTTGATGTTACTCACCTCTTCCCTCTGGTTGGTAGCATTACATATGATTGTAATCCTTATTTATGAAGTTTGGATGCTCAAATATGTATTGTTGCCCCTTGAGATTATCTAGCGGAGCCTAAGCCTTCTCTCGACTCTCCTTTTACTCTGTTTATCCTTATCCTTTTTTTCAATGACTTTAGCCTTTGTAGTGTGTTGTAGATTTCTTTTATCGGTTGGAACTTTACAAAGGGAATGGTCATTACTCAGTCAACTCAAGTGTTGTTACTGTGGATCTTGCTTATCTTGCTTTCTCTAAGAAACCATGAACTACTGCTGACTCATTCTTTTACTATTTTCAAGATTTGTTTTAGTCTTACTCTGTGTTCTTCCCTTATACTTTTAGTTGTTGTATTTGCTCTTTTGTTTTGTTTTCTATTTCTAATGTACTTAGATGGGAGATTAGCTCTTTAAGTTTCTTATAGCTCTGAGAGCAGTAGAATTTTAGAGCTATACCCCTTTTGAGGACATGGTATCTTTTCCTTTTATGGTAATAAAATTCTAACTTTCCCAAAGAAAAAAAAACCCTAAAAAAACCTAAACTCTAAACCCTAAACCCTAAACCCTAAACTAACCCTACATCCTAAAACCATAAACCTTAAAGCCTAAACACTAAACCCCAAACTCTAAACCCCAAACCATAAACCCTAATAAACACCTAAAACCATAAACCCTAAACCCTAAACGTTAAACCTTAAAACTAAACCTAAAGTAACTAAATGAATTAAAAAATAAACCTAAACAATAAAATCTAATAAACTTAAACCTAATCCTAAACCCTAAGAATGGGCAGAACCTTGATGGCAGGAACATCATTGTCAAGTAGGCTCAGTCTAGATCTAGTGATGGATTCGAAGGCAGAGGCATTGGTTATCGCAGTGGTGGTGGGGGATCTGGTGGTGCTGGTAGATATGGAGGTGGTGGTTGGAGTAGTGGTGGTTATGGTGGTGAGAGGAGTGATGGAGGTTACAGCCATGGTGGTGGCGGAGGGAGAGATCGAGGATATGATGGTGGATCTACTCGAGAGGGTTGGTTGATGGGGCTGGAGAAAGCGAAGAAATGGATCTTATCTACTGCTTTTGGAACTATGTCTTTATAGTAGAGATGGTTCTAGTTATCTAGGGTTTTTGATTTTCTCTATGTGTGCTCATTTTTTATCTATGTCATTATTTTTGTCTTAGAAAACTTGGTGTGTTACTTGATTGATGAAATCGAAAAGAAGAAATGTTGAATCTGAATTTGTTCTCTATTAAAAAGTCAAATACCAAAAACTCGAAACCCTAAACTAAATCCTGACCCCTAACCCTAAAACCAAAAACCTAAATCCTAAACTCTAAATCTAAAACCTAAAACTACCTACAAACTAAACCCAAACCCAAACCCAAAAGATCCTAAACCCTCAACCACAAAAAAAAAAAATCCACCCTAAACTTATAAAAACTAAACTAACCTAACTAAACCCTAAAACTACAAGTTAAAACTAATCCTAAACCCTAAAACCTCATTAAACTGAGCTAAAACCTAAACTGACCATAAACCCTAAAAACTTAAACCTAAATAAAATAAAATATAAAAATAAACTGGCTAAACATAAAATAAATAAAATAAAATATAGATAAAACTAAAATAAAATAAAATAAATACTAAAATAAACTAAAAAATAATAAATAAATAAAATAAAATAATAAATAACTAAATAAAAAAATAAATATAATAAATAAATTCAAACTAAATAAATATAAAAAAATAAACCTAAAAGTAAATAAATAACACATAAACTAAACTGAAAACCAAAATAAAAATAAAATAAAATAAAATAAAATAAAATGAAACCTAAACTAAAATAAAAATTAAAATAAATAAAACCTAAACTAAACTAAACTTAAACTAAAATAAAATAAAATAATAAAATAAACTAGCCAATAAATAAAACCTAAAAATAAAAATAACTAAACCTAAAATAAAACTAAACTAATAATAACATAAAACCTAAACCTAAAATAAAATAAAATAAAACTAAACTAAAAATGACTAAACCTAAACTAAATAAACTAGATAAAAAAAATAAATAAATAAACTAAATAAAATAAATAAATCTAAATATTATATAAATAAATAAACTAAATAAACTTGGGTTTACTAAATTTTTTTAAAACTCTAAACTACCTGACCACTGACCCTGGTACTAAATCCAAAACTAGCACTACTAAACTCTACCCTGGGCCTACCAGGCTGCTGACTCAAAATGGTGAAACTGATAACCAAAACCATCACCAGGCCACTGATCCTCCTCCCAGACCCTAAACCTACCACTGAAACTAAACCTGAGCCACTGAGCCAAACCCTAACTGACTGGGCCTGATCCACTAGGCCAAGGCTTTTATAAGGCTGAAACTAAATAAACATATGTTAGGCCCCAAAGCTGAGCCATGATCACTGAACTAAACTGGGCCCTACATTGGGCCCAGGCTCCCAAACCTGAGCCCTGAGCCCTAGGCCTAAACCCTGCCAAAACTATGATAAAATAAAATAAAAACTGAGCTAAACCTAATAGCTAAATTTAAAAGCTAAATAAAATAAAATATTAAATAAAAAAATATAAATAAATAAAGAAACCTGGACTAAACTAAAAAAAATAAAATAAACCTAAAAATAAAACCTCTAAAATAAAACTAAAATAAAAATAAAAAATAAACTATATAAAATAAATTGAAATAAATAAAACTAAAATTAGAAATAAACCTAAAGTAAATAAAAAAAAAAATAACACTAAACCCATGAAAACCAAAACCTAAAATAAAAAATAAAATAAATAAAATAAAATAAACTAAAACCTAAACTAAAATAAACAAAAATAAAATAAATAAAACTTAAACCTAAACTTAAATGAAAATAAACCTAAACTTAAACCAAAACTAAATAAAATAAAATAAGCTAAAAAATAAACTTAAGCCTAAAGTAAAAAATAAAACCTAAAATAACACTAAACTAAAAAAAAAAAATAAAATAAAAAAACCACTAAACCTAATAATAACATAAAATAAATAAAAATAAAATAAAATAAACTAAAAATGGACCTAAACCTAAAAATAAATATGATAAAAACCTAAAAGATAAATAATCCTAAATAAATAAACTAAATAAAAATTTAACCTAAATAAAATAAAATAAAATAAACTAAAATAAACTAAATCTCTGGGTTTACTATTTTGTTTTTTTAAGAAAAACACTAAACTACTTTAACCTAAAAAAAACTGAGCCACACTCCCACAACCCTACCCCTAACTGGGCTCTCTGAGCTAAACCTAATGACCACTCTAACCCAGACCCCAAAACCAAATCCACTGACTCTGGCCCCCCCCACACCCTGAACCATGACCATATAACTCCTGGGCTCCCAAACTGACTCTAAGCCCTAACCACTAAACTTACACCAACCTAAATCACAGACCCTACCCAACCACACCCTGTAAATATAAAGCCACCACTATCACACTAGGCCTTCCTAAACCCAACACTCCAAACTCCCCAACATACCCTAACTAAACTACCACCTTTAACCCCCCTAAACCCTAAACCCACCTAAACTAAGTAACAAATAAATTAAATAAATCTTATAAAACTAAATCTAAACTAAACCTTAAGAATGGTGACTGATGTAAAACATAACCATCAACTGTTAAGTCCCAGATCACTATGGAGGTGAAGGCTAAGGCGACAGTTATCATAGTGATGGTTGGGGATCTGGAGGTGATGGTGGATATGGAGGTGGTGATCATAGCACTGGTGGTTATGGAAGTAGGAAGAGTGATGGAGGTTACAACCGTGGTGGTGGTGGAGGGAGAGATTGAGGATATGATGGTGGACCCAGCTACTCAAGAGCCTGAGGTGGTTCTAATGGGAAATGGAGAAACTGAGGAATGGTTGATCTAATATACTTCTAATAGAATTGTGTTTTTCTAGTAGAGATGGTTCTAGTTATCTAGGGTTTTTGATTTGCTCTATGCGTGCTCATTTTTTATCTATGTTTTTGCTTGTGTCTTATAAAACTTGGTGCATTACTTGGTCGATAAAATCAAAAAGATGAATTATCGAATATGAATTTATTCTTTATTAAAAAAAAGCCCAAAAACCCTAAACCCTGAATTAAAACCTGAACCCTAAACCTAAACCCTAAACCCTAAACCTTAAACCCAAAATCTAAACCACTAAACCTAAACCTAAACCCTAAAACTAAACTAAAACCTAAAAAAAAAATAAACCCCAAACCCTAAACCCTAAAAACCTAAATAAAATAAACTAAACTAAATACACCTAAATAAAACATAAACTAAATAAACTTAAAATAAACTTAAATAAACCTAAATAAATAACTAAACTAAACTAAAATAAAATAAAAACAAAACTAAATAAAATAAACCTAAACCCTACTTGCACTCTAGTGATTTCATTTTCCCCTTCATCAATGTGTCCCCTTCTTACATTTTTGGTGGATCCTTCATCATTCTCAACTAATTTCTAGAGTTTTTTTCAATCTCTAGCTGCTCGCGTGATGTGTCTCTTCTAATTATGGCTGTGGTGACCTAGAACCTTGGCTTATTTCTCTGATTTTGGATGATCTGGCTAGGGCGTCTGATTTTGTGGGGATTCCTAGACCTAATGTCATTCTTACTATTAAATCCTCTAAGGATGCACTTTCTAGTAAGAGCTATACCTCTTTTGACTCGATGAATCTTATTTTGACTTCTTTTTGAGATATGCCTGTGATCATGTGTTCAGATCTTGATGTCAAAAAGCTTGCAAAACCATTCAAATTAACTTTCTTGGAAAATTTTCTTTATGCCAACCAAATTTGGATAAGATCTGATCTTTTCCATAACCTTAAACTTTTAGGTGCTTTCTCTATTAGCTTGATCGATCCAAGACATATTCTGATTCAACTTACTAATGATTTGGATTATTCATGGGTTTTCTCACGTTGATCTTATTTTGTCTTTAATTGTCAAATGCATTTGTTGAAGTGGTCTCCCCTTTTTTATATAAAGGAGGAATCACTTACTATTCCTGTGTGATTAGCTATTCCAAATATGAGAATCCACTATGTTACCCAACAAGTTTTATTTACTATCAAGGCCCTTTTCGATCGGTCGCTCCAAATCGATCACGCGATCGCTATGAGATCCCGTCCCTATGTTGCTCATATATTGGCTGAACTTGACATATCTAAAAACATCCTAAGTATGTTTGGATCAAATTTGAAAGATACATGGTCATGATAATTTAGAATGTTTTATTCTTCAATTACATCTTAAAAAGAAAATTTTAAATGATTCTAACTCTAGATTAGCTACTGATAAAGTTAATAAAGCTATTTTTGTGCCTAAAAATAACATAAATGTTGATATTAGGTCGGATTCTTTAGAATCTTTTGATGTTCTAAAATTATTATTTTTTTCTTCTCATTCTGACCATGATAAAGGTACTAATAATGTTGAAAAAGATGATTTGTCCAACAAACTTTCTTTACATGAGATTATGCCTATTATGGCTAATTCCAAATTCAAAGAGGCTGAAAAATGATGATTCATTCTCTAATGAGTCTATTCCTACTTCTTTACTAGCATTAATTAATGAGAATGAGGTTTTAAATGATAACATGAATGTGGCTGAAATTTCTAAGCAAAACACTAATTTTGACATTGGTAATTGTGCATTGAATGCTATAATTTTTTCTCCTTCCCCTAATTCCAAGATTGTTCTTCATTCTAATCCCACTTTTCAACAAAATGCTGATTTCGAAGAGGGGGAAGTTGTGATTATAGATGTTCTTACTGATCCTTATCCTTTTAATAATATTCTAATCAATCTCTTTTCGATGGTGACACTTTAGATAAAAATAGAAAATTCCAAACTTTCTTTAAAAAGAAAACTTAAGACCAACCTCTAATCTTGCCAGATCTACTAGATTTGGATCCTCTTCACATAAATAATGTGTTGTTTCAATTTTTGGCTTAGGAGAGGATTTGTATTCTTTGTCTCTCTCTCTTTATTATTATCATTTTCTTTTATAATTTTCTTTATGTTTAATTCTCTTATTTGGAATGTTAAAGTTGGTTCCCTCTTTCATAATCGTTAGAAATCTTTGTAGAATTAATAATATCTCCTTACTTATTATTATTAAACCTCTTATACATGTTGATAAAATCATACATGTTGCTAGAATGGTTAGTTTCAGTAATTTTTTTCTCTAACATCAGTAATAAAATTTGGTGCTTTTGGAATAGCCTATTAAATGTTTTAATTTTATATGATCTTCAACAAGTTGTCAATGCTCAAATTTCTTTTGGTGATTCTTGTGTGCTCGGCTCTTTTGTTTTGCTTCTTTACAATAGAGTGAATGAATGTTCTTTAGGAGAATTTCAAAAGTTTTGCTCTTTATGTTAACAAACTCTGGTTGATTGGGGGTGATTTCAACATTATTCTATATTCATCTAAAAGAAGGGGTGGTTGCTTTGCTAATTTATTCTATGGGATAATTTTTAGATATGATTCTTGATTGCAATCTTATTACCATTGGTTTCAAAGGCTCTAATTATACTTGGAAAAACTCTAAGCTCTAGCAATATCTTGATATAATTCTTTTTAACTCTCATTGGATTAATCAATGCCCTCTTACCACTATTGACCATTTGAGTAGAACTTTATTTGATCATGCCCCTCTTTTGGTTTCTGTTAAAGATAACTCTAAAAGATTAAACACCTCACCCTCTTTTAGATTTTAAAATATGTGGATTCAACATCTAGAATGTCTTAAAGTCATGGCCATTAATTGGATTGCCCCTTTACACCCTGATAATTCGATTAGGGGTATGCATAGATTATGTTTTAAGCTTATAAAGGCTCAAACAAAATTTGCTTTGGTGGAACAAACATTCTTTTAAAAATATTTTTGCTAATATAAAAAACATGGAACTTTTGGTTAGTGATCTTGAAAATGTTGTTTGACTGATTCTTCTAAGCTTAAGGATTTGAATGAAGTAAAAGATAATCTTATTAATTATCAGAATTTGGAAGAGACCTATAGGCAGCAAAAAGTTGTTAGTAAACATATTGCTGATGGGGACAGGAATACTAGGTATTTTCATGCTTTATTTAATAAAAGAAGAGCTTTAAATTCTATCCAAAAATTAAAAGTGATAATGGAGATTGGGTCACTGATATTAATGTTATTAAAGATTCTATTATTAACCACTTTAGAAATATGCTTATTAAAAGCCACTCTTATGAAGCTATTTCTAATTATTCTGACCATTGACTAACTGGGTTGCCTAAAGATGAGATTGGTAAAGTTCTCAATAGCATGAACATTTTGTTGCTAGTCTAGATGGTTATACTACTCATTTTTTCAAATTATTGGTCTATTATT
Source organism: Cymbidium sinense (assembly GCA_021442155.1). Classification (NCBI taxonomy): domain Eukaryota; kingdom Viridiplantae; phylum Streptophyta; class Magnoliopsida; order Asparagales; family Orchidaceae; genus Cymbidium; species Cymbidium sinense. The sequence goes on from CM038227.1 coordinate 33,816,378, forward strand.
AAGCATGACTTATACTATTGTTGATTTCTTTTTTTGGTAATCCTCTCCCTAAATATTTGTCAAGCACTTCTATTGTTCTCATACCAAAAAAACATAATCCAGATTTCAGACCTATTAGTTTTTGTACTTTCTTTAATAAATTGATTTCTAAAATTCTTGCTAATAGAATGAGTCATTTACTTCAAATAATTATCTCTCTCAACCAAATTGGTTTTGTTAGAGGGAGATCTCTATTTGATAACATTATTCTTGAGAACTTATTCATGATTTGGATCTTCCAACTATAAGTGATAACATCTTTTTTAATTAGATATTTTTAAAGCCTTTGATAATATCTCATCGGATTTTCTTTTAAATATCCTACAATTATTTGGTTTCTCTAATAATTTTATTAACCTTATTAAAAACAGTATTAATAATGCCTAGTTTTTTATTCTTCTTAATGGTGAAGCTTTAGGCTTTTTTCCTTCTTCTCACGGTTTGAGATAAGGAGATCCTTTGTCCCCTTATTTGTTTATTATTTCTATGGAATATCTTTCTATGAGTTTAAATGATTTATTCAATAACAATCCCAGCATGTACTTTAGAACTCTTAGTAGTATCCCTATTTCTGATCTTAGCTTTGTTGATGATTTCATTATCTTTTCTAATGCTTCCTTTCATCATATGAAAATACTTAAGAAATTTTTAAATAATTTTGGTAGAGAAAGTGGTCTTTCTATTAATGAAAGCAAGAGCTACTTTATTACCTCCTCTAAAATTTCTAATAACAAAATCAATCATATCTTCAGAATCACTAACTTTAAACACCAACAACTCCCTCTTCAATATCTGGGTGCTCCTCTTTTTAAAGGTAAAAATAGATCTCATCCTTTTGATGAGCTTATCCAAAATTTTCTTATAAAATTTTGGTGTGGGAATTTCACTTACTTTCTTTTGGTGGCAATCTTACTTTCCTTAAGAGTACTCTTAATTGGATGCCTTTATGTCTTATTCAAACCATTATCCACTAATTCTATCTTAAATTGAATTGATCATCATTAATAAATGTTTTGGGGCTCTAATAATTGGTTAAAAGGATGCATTGGACTTCTTGGCATAAATGTTGCGGTCCTCATTGAAGGTGGGCTTGGTTAAACCTATTCATGAAGCTATGCCTTCTCACATAAATCTTGATGGAATATTAGAAAAAAGATAGCCTCTAGGCTAATTTTATTCTGACTAAATACTTTGTGGGGTTAGCACCCTCTAATCTATACTTATAAAGTGGGTGACTCCTCGGTTTGGAAAAGGCTTTTCTCCATTATATGGGAGGCTGAATCCTTGATATCTTGGGGTATAAATTCAGGATCTTCTTTCTTTTGGCAAGGTAACTAGATTGGTGGTTGTTCTATTGATTCTTTTTTATCTACCCATTCTACTACTGCTACTAAAGTTAACTCTTTTTAGCTTAATAACAGGTGAAATGATAGTAAACTTAGCGAATTTATTCATATTCTCTTTTGGATAAATTTACTAATATTCCTATCCCATCTAACAAGCATGATCAAATTTTTTTAAGCTATATTATAATGCTAATTTTATTCTTAAAGATGCTTGGAATTATATTAGAGATGCTCATATTTCTTCTAATGTATTTATTAAACTTTGGAATAATATCATCTTTATCTCTTATTCTATCCTTACTTGGAGAATTCTGAAAAACTTCATTCCTATTGATTCCTTACTCTGGGGTAAAGGTTTTCATTTGCCTTCCAAATGTTATTATCGATTTCATATTGAAAATTTTAATCATGTTTTGTCAATGGTACTATTGCCTCCAAATTATGGTTTTGGTATGATGAACTTTTTAATACTAACCATTTCCATGGTTTTCTTTCTTTATATCAATTTCTTGAAGCCTGTTTCCAAAAATCTATGAAAGGTCATATCAATGTTTTAATTTTCATTACCCTTATTTGGTTCATATGGATGGATAGAAATGATGCTAAATATAATGGTATTCTTATGAATCATAAAGCTTGTTATGTTATCTATGCTTGATTAATGGCTATAAACAAAGCTATTGACATTTCTTTACAAAAAAGTTTCTTCAATATTTCAATTAAAGCTGATGCTATCTTACTCTTTGACATTCTGACTTCCACTAAGATGGGTAATGCAGATTTACTCTACCTTCTTAATCATACTAGAAAACTCCTCTCTCAGGTATGCTTTAAAATTTCTCACATTTGGCGTGAAGGAAATGCCTGTGCAGATTATCTAGCTAATCTAGGTGCTAAATTAAATGATCTCATTTTTTATGATCATCGTAATTTATCTAGATAATTGAGAGGCTTGGTTAATCTGGATAACATTGTATTACCTTATCTCATAAATTAGTTTTACTCTGTGTATTTTAGGTTCTCTATGATTTTATCTATGTGCATTTTCATTTTGCTTCATTTTTCTAGTTGTTTCACTCTATTATCTAGTTTGTGCTGTAATACTTGGGAGATCTCTTTGAGGTGGTGGTGGTATTGACCTCTTTTGTTGGAGAGGTGTTCTCTTTGGCTGACTATTTTATTTAGGGATCTAAATGTCAATAGTTTCTTCATGTGCTGCCTTGATCTTGTGGTGGCCTCCTTTTGGGTTATGCCTATATGTGCTTTCGGCTTTTCCCCATTCTTAATTGGTCCATATTTTGCCTCTAATTTTGGATGGTTGTTTCCTTACATAGGGAGGTTTTTTTGCTGCCATTTTTTGGCCTGGTGGGTTGTTTACCCTCTATCTTGGGTGGTATTTATTTCATTGATCGATCTTTTCACTTTTGAGTTTTCTTTGGGCCTTTTGTTTTGTTGGATGGGGCCTTGGTCATTTTGCCACTGGTTTTGCTATTTGGTGGTCCTTCCAGTGGCTTTTTGATTGGGGATTACCATTTGTTTCTTAGTTGTTTTGGTTGGCTTCCTGTTGGTTGTCACTATGTCTTTCTCTTTGTTAGGATTGCTTCCCTTTTGGACTGGCTATTTCCTTATCGAAGTTGGCTCATCTGCTGCTTTGTTAACTAGATGGATGGTCTTGTGGGCTGACTGGTTTGGTTGGTTGTGCTGGTTGGTTTGGTTGGTTTTCCTTTTGGTTTTCTTTTTGATCTGTTGTTAGCTGGTAGGGTTGACCTTTTAGTGGCTTTTCTTTATTCTAGTTTTGGCCTTATGGTGGCTAGGTGCTGCTATTTTCCTGTGGTTGTCTTTCTATTTTTAATGGAGGTATTGCGACTGCCTTTTTATTTCTTGCCTCTACTATCTGGGGTTGGACTGATGGCTACTGTTAGTGTTGGCCTTGACCTCTAATCTGGTTTGGAATTGGTGGTTTCTTGGTGCTAGATGTAGGTTACTATTTTGGTCTTGGGTTGTTGCTAGTGGTTGTCTAGTGACTCTAGTGGGTTTGGTTCCTATCCATGATGGCATTATTTTTTGGGTGATATCTCGACAGCTGCTCTTTCATTTCTACTATGGTGGTTTTGTTGATGCAACTTCCTTTTAGGCTTAGTGGCCTTTAAGTAGGTGTTTTGTGGGCGACTTTTTCTTGCTTGGTACTACTAATTGTTGACTTTCACTTTTTGGAGGATTTCCTTCATCGAGGTAAGTGGGCTATAATGGTTGGGATGATTTCTCAATTTTCTTTTGGTAGGCATATGTGACTGTAATCCTTCTTTTGATGTCTGGATGCTCACATTTGTGGTTGCCCCTGAAGATGCAGGTGATTGAGCCTGAGCCTCATTAGAAATTTTTCTCTTATATTGCTCTTTATTATGTGCTAAAGCTTGATTTTCTCTGGCTGTGCTAATTACAATTTCTAGTTGCTTGTAAGATTCTTATACATGTTCTCTGTAGGTTTCGGATCCTGGATGTGGATTGTGCAACTCTGAGAAGACTTCTGACTCTAGTAGTGGGCTTTGGTTGATCGTCCTATTTCCTGTACTATTTCTTATTTGTTTTTTGGTCTTTTATTGCTTTTATTTAGTTTCCTTGCTTTTGTTGTATTAGATAAGGTATTTTTCTCTCCAGGCTAAATGTAAAAAAAATTATCCCCTCTTAAGGACCTTGTACTCCGTTCTTTGTGGCAATAAAATTCTCTTATTTGGGTTTCCTTAAAAACCCTAACCCTAAACTCCAAACCTTAAACCCTAAACCCTAAACCTTAAACCCTAAACTAACCCTAAACCCTAAAAAGCTAAGACCTAAACCTAAACAAAATAAAACCTAAAAATAAAATAAATAAAAAACCTAAACCAAAATAAAATATAAAAATAAAATAAAACAAAAACCTAAACTGAAAAAGAAAATAAAATAAAAAAAAAAAACAATAATAAAAATAAATAAATAAAAACCTAAAATAAACTAAAAAAAACCTAAATAAAATAAAAATTAAATAAACCTTAAATAAAAAATAAATAAAAACCTAAACCAAAAAAATAAACCTAAAAATAAATAAAAAATAAAACCTATGCCCTAAACTAAAAAAAAAACCTAAACCTAAAATAAACAAAATAAAATAAACCTAAATCTAAACTAAAATAAACTAAACTAAGATAAATAAAACCTAAAACTAAATCTAAAAACTAAATAAATAAAATAAATAAATAAATAAACTAATAAATAAACCTAAAAAAATAAACCTAAAACCTAAAATAAATAAATAAAATAAAACCTAAACCTTAACCTAAAAAAAACCTAAACCTAAAGAGAAAGAAAAATAACACTAAAATAAAATAAACCTAAACTAAACCTAAAAAAAAAAAATAAAATAAAATATAACTAATAAATAAATCTAAAGATGGATAAACTAAACTAAATAAAAAAAATAAACCTAAATAAAATAAAATCAAATAAGCTAAAATATATAAATAATAAACTAAATAAACATAAACTCTGGTTTGCTTAATTTAAAATTCTAAACCTAAAATAAACCCAAAACCATAGCTAAAACCTGAGCCTTTAAACCTGGGCCACACTAAATTCTGCCTAAACAACCCTAAACTAACCTACACCCCAGGCCACTGGGCCACTAAACCACCACCTGGAGCACTCTAAACTAGGCCACTCTAGCCACTTCCAAACTAGCCCTAGGCCACTCAACCTAACTGAGGTCTGACTAGGCCAGCCCAGGCCACTGAACTGATCCATAAGATCCTAAACACTGAGCCACTAATCCACTGACCTGACCTGGATTCATGAACCTAAACTGGGCCCTGGGCCTAAACTAAAATACAGGCCCCCAAAGCTAACCAGCCTGTGACCCTAAACTGCTGACCTACTCTCAGATCCTAAACCATGAGGCTAAAAACCATACCATAACCATGGGCCATAAAACCATAAATAAATAATAAAAAATAAAATAAAAACTAAATGTGAAATAAACATGTATTAAAATAAATAAAATAAATAACTACTAAATAAAAAACTATACCTAAAAAATAAACTTAAAAATAAAACCTAAAAAAAAAACCTAAACCCTAAACTAAAAAAAAAACGTGAACCTAAAATAAAAATAAAATAAAATAAACCTAAACCTTAACTAAAACAAACTAAACTTAAATAAATAAAATCTAAACCTAAACCTAAAATAAACTAAACCTAACCTAAACCTAAACTAAATAAAATATAATAAAATAAAAATAAACCTAAACCTAAACAAAAAATTAAACCTAAAAATAAATCTAAAATAACAACTTGGAACCTAAACCTAAAAAAATAAAATAAAAACCTAAACCTAAAAATAAAAATAAAAGATAAAACCTAAACCTACAAAATAAAATAAAAATAAAACTTAACTAAATAAATATACCTAAACCAAAAAAATTAAAATAAAATACATAAAATAAATTAAATAAACCTAAATTAAATAAACTAAACTAAATAAAAATAAAAAATAAACCTAAATAAAAATCAAATAATAAAAAAACTCAAATAAATAAAAAATAAACTAAATAAACTTAAACCTACTAGTTTACTTAATTTAAAAAAAAAACTTTAAACCTTAAACCCTAAACCCTAAAACTAACCCTAAACCCTAAACCTACAATAATAAACTTTCATCCCTAAACCCTAAACCCTAAACCCTAAAACCCTTAACCCTAAACCTTAAACCCTAAACCTTAAACCCTAAACCTAAACCCTAAAACCCTAAGCCCTAAACCCTAAACACTAAAACTTAAACCCTAAATCATAAACTAACCCTAAACCCTAAACTAACCCTAAACCCTAAGAATGGGTAGAACCTTGATGACAGGAACATCACTGTCAACAAGGCTTAGTCTAGATCTGGCGGTGGAGGCAAGGTTGAGGCGGCGATTATCACAGTGGTGGTGGGGGATCTGGAGGTTCTAGTGGATATGTTGGTGGTGGTCAGAGCAATGGTGGGTATGAAGTTGGGAGGAGCGATGAAGGTTAGAGCTGTGGTGGTGGTGAGGAGAGAAGAATCATATGGAGAAATCCCACTACTGAGAGGCGGGGTAGTTATGGGTGGAGAAAGCGAAGAATAAGAATCGAAATGCTACTCATCCCCCAAGTTTCTCAATGATCGGAGGATAGAGTTCAATCAAAGTTGACAACTTCCTTCCCGTGCCTTGGCTTTTCAAGCAATCCACCTCAAATCAAAGCTCATGCTACTGTGGTGAAAACTTTCTACAAGAGAGTCACCTTTCAAATCTGTGGGGAGAAATGAAAGAGGATCCCTTACAAAAATTCATCTTGGTGTGATGCTACGCAGATTCATAGATGTACTTATTTAGGTGATCGATACGTCATCAAGGTATGTGTACTATCTTGAAAGATAGAAGTCACTACCCTTTAATAGAACAAATCACCTCAATAAAGACTCCTAAGGATGATGAGTCTGCATATGTACGAGAGATTCTTCCCCTACATTACATGGAAAAGTAAAGCAAAATTTATTTTAAATCGAGTTTGTTAAGTTCCTTATAGGGGCAAGCCCCCATAGTTAATTACATCCTAAGGGACGGGATCCCTTAGGAAAACTCTCGATTAAGATAAATGATCATTATCTCTAAAGATTTTAATAGAGAAGGGCTATCAATCGATTGGTTTATATTTTGAAGATCAAATGGGATTAATTAAAAAAGGGAGTTATTATCGAAGCCAAAATGGGAAATAAGTAAGAGATGCTCACAATGCTAGGAAACCTAGCGAGCATCTCAAACTATCCTATAATTGGGCTTTACATTTTAGAAATTGATTTAGTTTATTTGAGTTGCATTTTTCATTAGAGATTTATGACTTAAGAATCCTTAACACAAGATTAAAGAAATTCCTAAGAGGTGAGGTATTAAGCTTATGGCCCATAAAGGGGAGAACCAATCTCAGAACCTAAATTTAGGGAGCTTCGGGGAGGGATGAAAGCACAACTTAAATCTAAGGAAAAAATAGGTAATTAGTTTGCCTCCACAAGAGAGGACAAACCACCTGACAACTTGGACTTACAACCGGGGTGGATGTCAACTAACTTTTGCTATGATTTTGAATACATGTAGGCAAGTCTTTATGCTTATGCAAGATAGCTAGGCTATTATTACTTAGAATGAAGCTAAGTCCTTAAACTCACTCTCTAAAGAGACTAGGTCATGTAAAGGGACATGCTTCAAATGACCTAAATCTAATGCAATTTAAATTCATTTTTATTTTTATTTTTGGACAATTATTTTTGACTCAGGCTAATAGGATCTTTATGACTAATGCATGAGAAATCAGATTATTAGCCAAAATCAGTAAGAAGGGAGGAGGTGAGTTTTCACCACGGACCTTGAAGATCAAGCTAGGTTCTCTTTTAAAGTTGGAAGCCCTCCAATCAAGTGTGAAATAAGATGCATTTATGCATGATATTATAAAGAAATGCTCATCCAGCTAAGGGTTTGCTAATTCTTTTATCTTGATTTTAATCCTATGTTTTAGGTGAGGTTATGAATTGTTTAATTTTAATTTGAGTCATTAAGTTGGGTAAAAGATTTATTTTTTTTCTAAAGAGCTTAGTCCACATTCAGGCCATACATAAAGCAAGGAAGAAATTAGGAAAAGCATGCCACTTAATGCAATAGTTAAACAAATCATCAAATAATTTGTAAATCTAATCGTAAAAAGAATAAGTGGCCATTTGTGGTCGGGCAGCAATGCACAAACCCAAAAAATATAGTAGCCGAGCTCTATTCTTATACAACCTAGATTACAAATGAATTAAATTAAAATTTAAGCAAAGGAATTCAATGTTGTTGGGGTCTTCAAGCTTTATTCTTCTTTTTTCTTTCTTCTTTCTTTCTTCTTCTTTTCTTCTTTTCTTCTTTTGTCCCTCCTTTAGAAGGTTGGATGGTAGATACTCTGAGGTTTCACATGGTGCATAAGACAAGATCTTATGAACAATGCTCATCCTAATCCCACACAACAAATCATTCCAAAATCCTACTTATACAAATTTTTACATGAAAAAGTAAAAGTATAAATCTAACTAACACCTGCAAAACAAAGGTTAGTTAAATCACACCACACACATCGCAAGCATGTATATTGGACTTATCACCCCACACATGGGTGACTAAGTCCACCTGGCCTATGAATTATGCAAAGTGGTACAAGCACATGCAAGCAAGCATTTATATTTTTATTTATGATAGCGCCCCTTAAGCACAATCTCATGTAGAAAAGAATAATTAGACTAAGAACATCCTATCATTCATTCCACGAGCATACAACCTAAAATCCAGTCAAAAATAATCATCACAAAATAAAACAAACATCAAACCATGCACTGACCTAACCTAAAGCTAGAAGTGGTGACTTAGGCTAATGTGTGTGCTTTGAAGGTTTGTGTGGTATGCTTAGCTATGGCTTTAGGTTTAAATTCTCTAATTGTGAAGAACATGTTCAACTTAGAGGAGGGTTTCATTTAAGTTGTTTAAATGTTTTGGATTATTTTTATTTCATGTTTTAATTTTGTTTAAGTGAAACCTACAATTTATTACTAAGTTATGAAGTGAGGGAAAGAGAAGAGAACTTCTCTTTCCTTCCCTCACCCTAAGTAATTTTCTAAAGTAAGTTCATGTTTTAATTTCATTTAGATGAATATTTTGATTACATCTTTCAATCAATCCTAAGTTTAGACAAACTCTAAACAAACCTATTCAAAAAGGAATGCATTTTAAGATTAAGTAAAATGAATCAAAATCCACATTGCACACATTACTTCATTTCTTTCCTAACGTATATGACATGCATACGGATAGAACCTAAGCATATTTTTACATGAAAATGAGAGTAGTTAACACACTTTATGATGTATGCTAGGTAGGAAAATTTAGAAGTTGAATATGCATGATTTTTCTTAAGCAGAATAGGTTTTCCTTATCCAAAATTTCATATACATACATGAAAGTGAGAAAGACATAAGTGAGTATAACGCCATTCTTAACCAGAGGTGTAAGGTACAAGATCTACATAGGGATACTTAAAGCCTCACAACCTCGGGGTGTCCAAACTAATATAGCACTTTCCTTAAGTACTAACATGCATATAAAAGAAATGAAATAAACAATGAAGATGCAAAAGTTGTTTAATATATTTATTTTGTTTATGTAGTTTATGTATGTAAGTGCAAGTAACCATTCATAGAAGGTAGTATAGCGATTAATAGGTTATGAAATTAGGTGAGCATTAGGTCCCTTTCAAATGAACCTTATGTCTCACCAAAATTCCTATTCAAAACTATTCCAACATGGGAAAGAAAGGAAACCTAAACTAAGCATACCTTTATAATATTTCACATGCAAGATTATAATTAAAGTATAAGTAGCATAATTTCATATTTGATATTTCATTTATAAGTTTTAAAAATATTTTTGATTTAATAGTGATAATATCCACTCATATTTTACTTTAGCCAACACATGCACATTCGACATAAAGTAAACAATTTCATTTTAAAATTTGAAACATGAAATTATGAATGCATGAATCACATGACATGCAACTTAACATGTTGGGAAAGATCCAAAGCAATTAAAATATGTAAACAAACTCACTTTACTTAAATTCTAAAGACATTCTTAAGGAATAAGAAAATTTTAGAATAAATCAAAGTGAATTTCAAAAATGATTTTTGTTTAGTTTGAAGTTTGATTTAATTTTGAAAAGGTGTGATGAGATTGTTGTTCCTAACCCTTTCTCACATGTGTTTTGTATTTTTGTTTAATTTTCAGATAATCAAATCCATTTTTAAGCATTGCTTAGGTTAAGGTATAAATTAAGTGGCTCAATTAACCCTTACCTACACCACCTTAGAAAAATTAACTAAGTAATTATGAGCCAATGAGATGACATAAAACCCACAAGAAATTTAAATTTGCAATGCACTTAATAATGAAAAAGCCTAATGTAATTTGGCTCACAATTAAAAGTTAATTTAGCTAAGGGGTTTAGCTTAAGTAATTTTAAAACACCCTTTCATACTTATGAAAGGGGTTTTAATTTCCTTAATTAAACTTAAGCTATTAAACACCTAAGCATCTACCCAAGGTAGACTAATTAAGTTATGGAACTTTTTAGAATTTTTGAAAATTGATTAAAGGGGTGATTAATGAGTTAACCCTTAATTAAGAGGGGATTAAGGAGAGAAAAGGGGGTTTAGGAAAATGCCCTAAAATTATTTCATAAACCCCCTACTCATTGGATCTGACCTTAATCAAACCTAATCATAGGGTAAATCCACTAATCATATCTTAATTACTCTTAATTATAAGAAAGATGTAATTAGGGAATGAAATACCAATTTCCTTAATTGAGCCCTCAATAAATCTCAAGAAAATTAGGGGAAGCAGAGGTCATCCCCTAAAATGAACTTTAGAAATTTGAGGTGAATTGATGACCTAATTAAAGGATGATTAGCTAATTAAGATTCCCAAAAAAACTTCAATTCAAAGAAAAGAGTAATTCAAAATCCATTGAAAACATTTTTTAAATATTCTAGATGAAGTTATCTTTCCATAACATTTTTTGTTTAATTTTTTTGAGTTTTCTATGAAGAATTATGAATTTTTGAAGATCCATGGATTAATTAGGAATTAAATAATTTCTTAACTAATCCTTGCTTAATACTCAGCTCACGACGCGATGCGTGGTGGCGGCGGTCAGCTCACTTTACACATGTCGTGATATGAGGTGTGACTTAAACGTCACATCCCAAATGGTGGTGGCGATGCATGCACTAATATCCTCGACCGTCCGATCAAAGATCAGATGGCTAAGGATTCACCCATGGTTTTAAAAGAAAAATTGATTTCTAAAATGTGTTAAATATTCTCAGCTGTCCAACTAAAATGCGGATGGATGGCTAGATGAGCCAAGATTTTCCCTGAGGATCAATGGATACCATCCATGATCTAAGGGGAGATCCGAGCTTGATCTAGTATGGAATCATACAAAAGTCAACCCACACCATCTAAGCATAATTACAAACCCATCCAATGGTGGATTTCACATGCCATGAATATTTCTTTCACAAAGCTCCAACACCTCCTAAGCTAAGTGGTAAAAAAATTCCATACCTCACCAGAGGTGATCATCGGCGCTCGAGATCGACGAGGTAGCTTCATCTGGTGGAGACGAAGCCTTGTTGAAATTCCTAGGCCTTGGGATTGAGTGGATCAATGGGTAGACCAACACCACTTCACTTGGGCTTTAGCTTTGATCCAATTGAGCTCTTCCTTATTGTGAGAACTTCAATCAGAGCTTGGGCAAGTTTAACTTGACCCTCTGATGGAGTGTGCAAGAGTAATTGGATGGAGATCAAGTATAGAAGAAGTTGGCTAATGGATTGATCTCCCTTATTTTGCACTGCAAAATCGAGAAATAGGGAATTCAAATCCTTCCTAAGAAGCTTGGTAATGCTCTAAGGTGGTTTCTCTAGGTTCCTAGGCTTCAATCGATAGTGAGTGAATTGAAATTTCATTGAATTAGGGGGAGATATCTCCCCCTATGGCAATCAGATGACCTTCACCTCTTTTTCCATTTTGATCCAATTAATGAGATTGGGAGGTTTGTTGTGGTTGTTAGATATTTGTACATGGTCAATTTGAGGTGTTGAGTGGATTTTGCAAACTCTCATGTGCATCAAACTGAGCTTAGGAGCAAATTTGAAAACTCAATTTCAAGCTATGTGGTTGAGTTTGGTCAATGGGCCAAATGGGCTGACCTACACCCATTGGGTTGGGTGCACCACTCATCACAAAGTCCCCTTGAGCTTTTAGGAAAGCCTCAAGTGATTATGAAGAGGGTATGACCAAAATACCCATGGGCTAGGCCAAAATTTATTCTATGGCCTAGTGGTAAAATGGTCATTTTATTATTTTTCAATTTGGATATGTTAGGTATGTGGAGAAACTAGGTTTGGCCAAGTTTCATTGGATTTAGAATCCATTTGATAGGGTTTCGCTCATGTTGACCCATTTAGGTCAAAATGGGTCAAGTTGACCAATTGGTCAAATTGGGTAAAACTAAGGGTTGGGTTAAGTTCATATAACCATTTGAAATGTTTTGGTGGCTTTGGTTTGGTTCAATTTGGTATATATTGAGTTTTAGCTCATATGACTTCATTTAGGTCAAATGGGTCAAATTGACATATTTGACCCATTTGACCTATTTGAGGTAGGTCAAGGGTAGGTTTAGGTTAGGTTAGACATATGGAGTGTATTGGTCTCTTTGTTTCCAATCAATTTGGGTTAAGTTCAATTTTGGCTCAACATGACCCCTTTAGGTCATGTTGGGTCTAAGGCCAATTGGGCTAGGTTGGGTCTAGTTGGCCAATTGAGGCTTTGGTCAAGTTCCACAAGTGATTTGGGATGGACTTTACCATTAGTTTCAATCAATTTGACTTAGATCAAGTTTTGACACATTTTGACCCTTTAGGTCAAAATGGGTTAACTTGGGTCAAGCGGGCAAATTGGGCTAGGTTAGGCTCAAATGTTGGCTTGGTCAAGTTCAAACATAGGTTATGAGTGAAATTAGATCAATGGTTTCAATCAATTTGACCTATGGTGGATTTTGGCTATGTAAGGTTTCATTTTAGGTTAAGTGTTGACTTGGTCAACCCTTAGGTTTGACTTGGTTTGACCCAATTTGATTGATTGATCATCCCATGATGATTATTGATCATGATGAGAGGGATATATGAGTTTGGTTCAATCCAATTTGGTTAGGATCAGAAGTTGGCTCATAAGGGTACTTTAGGTCACTTTGGGTCAAGTGAGCTTAAGTGGGTCAAATGGCTTGGTCAGAGCTTGATTTTAAGTTGATTGATCTTGTATATGGACTCATGATTGAAATATAAATCCATTTACAAGTGATTTCAAGTCAAATGGATTTTGATCCATTTGAAAATTTCGTATTCAAAGGAAGAATATGAAAGGGTTTTGGGTTTGATTTTTTATTTTGGTTTTGATTGTTTGATTGAGGTTTGGATTTATATATGAGCTCATGATTGTAGGATTGATTGTAACATGAGAGAAAATCAAGAGTTTGGCTTAATTTGAAAGTGATTTGGCTAAGTTCAAGATTTTGACTTGAAAGGCTTAGATTTGATTTTGAATGGATCTGAGTTTGATTTTCAGAATTGGTTTTGATTTTTTGAATTTATATTTCATTTTAAATATGAATATAAATGAGAATATAAATGGATCATGAGAAAATTTCAAGAATTTGAAGTGGTTTAATCACGATTTGGGTTATAACCATTAAAGGGAATTTAAAGGATTTAAGGAAATTTTAAATTGAAATTTAATTTTTTTAATTGGATTTGATTGATTTATATTTATATTTCAGTTATATATGAGAATATAAATGAGAATACAAATAAGTTTTGAGAAAATTTCATTAGTTTGAATTGGTTTGATCAACGTTTAGGTTAAATCCATTAATGGGAAATTAAGGGATTTAAGGGAATTTCAAGGATTTTAGATTTGGAATTTAATTTGAGGGTTTGATTTGATGGATTTATATTTATATTTCATTTATATATGAGAACATAAATAAGTTTTGAAAAATTCCCATGGGTTTGAATAGGTTTGATCAAGATTTAGAGTTGATTTTGGCTAAGTCCTTTAATGGAAAATTAAAGGGACTTGAGGAAATTTTTATGAATTGATTTGGAATTTTGAATTTGATTTGATGGTTTGAATTTACATTTCATTTATAAATGTGAATATAAATTAAAATGTAAATGGATCATTAGAAAATCTCAAAAGATTTGAATAGGTTTGATCATAGTTTTGGTTAGAATTCCTTAAAGACTTAGAAATTTATAAATTTTGATCATGGGTTTCAATCATAGATTTCAATCATAGATTTGATTTGAGTTTGGAGAAAATCAAATAGAATAGATTTGGGACTTGAAAGAAGGAAAGTGAGGAAAGGTTTGAGGGTAGGAGGTTTTCCTAACGCCCCTAAGGCATAACTTATGCCTATGGCTAACTCTTCTAAGTCTTCTAGGTTAGGGGAGTGTCTACCTAATCACTAGATATGTCTTAAAACTTAAGAACTCTTAAAGTCTAAGAGAAGTCCTGTCTAAGATGGAGGTGTTGAGAGCTCATTCTAAAAATGAAGTCAACAGCTGCCCAATAGGGCATCATTTCTACTAAATGAAGCTTCCTTAATCATTGGAACCACTGGTCCTAAGCTCCAGTGAGGTATGCCATTGAAACTGACCTTTAGCTTAAAATGGTTTGGAGCTTTTTGAAGAAAAGTTGCATGTCGTGAGATTTCCACCTTTAGATATCTTCATTTTGCTTCCCTGATGGTGTGAAATTGATTTGATCTCCATTCAAGCCCGAGTGAGCTCAAATCAAGCAACAAACGATGGACGGTCTCTATCTCTCACCGCTCAAGAGGAGACAGATCATGGACCATCTATGCCACATGATCGGAATGGACAGTCTTGATCAAACCATGCTAGCTCAACCGAATTAATCCTACTTAACCGCATGTTTGATCGTTGCCATCTAATCTTTGATCGGATGGCTCACTAGAAAGCGCATCCGCCTCTGGCTGACTCAGCTATGTGATGTGATAATTTAAATAACCAATCCCGTGGCACCATGTGGAAAGCACTCAGTGTCAGCATGCAATGTGGCACCGATAGTATTAGGGCTTCAATTAGGGTTAATTAATCAATCTTTAATGTTGAAACTTCCAAAATTCATAACTAATTTTAAAAAAATCTAACCAATACAAATGAGAGCTCATTCTAAAGGTATTTCAGGGAGGAATCCATTAAAATTATCCTTAATTAATTTTAATTTGTAGTATTGGGTTAATTAAGGTTAAATTAAAAACTTAATTAGCTTAATTACTCCTTAATTAATCACCCAATTGATTTCATACTTTCTGAGGATGTTTAGGGAGATGATCTCCCTCTATTTTTTTTTTTTTTTGGAATTTATTGGTTCTTAATTAAAAATTTATTGATTAAGCCCTAATTACCTTCTTAACTTAAGTGGTAACTAAGTATATGAATAGTAATTCATTAATTATTTGGACTCCTTATCTGAATAGTAGGAGGCTTAGGGAATGAGATTGGGGCTTCTCCCTTAATACTTTCCCTAATTTTTCCTCTCTTTTCAACCAAAAAAAATTACTAATTAATGATTAATTAATAAACCATTGTTTAATTAGCTAAATTAAAACTCAAATTATATGAATTCATGCTTGATTAAATGGATAACTTATGGAATTAGGTTAGCGCCTCTTTTCCAACCTTTTCCCCTTTAGTCCATCTCATTTTGAAAAGATAATCAAAAGTTGATAATTAAGAAAGAGAAAAATGAATTAATGGATTAATCCTTTGATCGATTAAATTAAAATTTTAATTAAATCTAATTTCCCTAATTAATCCTTGGGTAGTTCTTTAGGTGTTCAATAACCTAAAGAGAGCTAATGAAATTATGGTTTGCTCACATGTGTGAGAAAACCATAAAAGTAATTAAGTGAGTTCCTTAAGCTTAATTAATTAATGATTGTGAGCTAATTGCATTAAGCCCCTTTCATTTCATAGGAGCATTGCTATTTACTTTTCAATTTATTTGCATATCATATTAGATCATAATTGTTTAATTAATTACTTTAAGGCAACATAGGTAAGGGTATAATTAATTAATTTAATCCATGCTTAACATAACTAATTCATAAAATCAACCTAATTGCTTTTCATTAAATCAAATTAATTCACATATGGGGAATGGGATTAAGATTAGAAAATCTATTTCACATTTCTTAAACAAAATAAAACATGAAAAATGGCATTAAGGAACTTTGGTTTGTTTTAAATGATCTTATTTAATATGATTGTCATTAAGAATTAATTAGATTGAAAGAAATTATGTGCTTATGTTCTTTTATTTCTCTTCAATTATATTAAATGTTGTATGCCACTTGTAATCATGAATTCATCCTTTTCAAAATTAATTAAATAAAATGATTTATTTTATGTCAAGTTGTATGTGTTGGCTTAAAGTAAAAATACCTGTGGCTATTATCACTATTAAATAGAAAATTAATTTTAAAGTATATAAATCAACTATAACACATAGAGTAATGATAATTATGAGTATTTATATGCTTGTATGTTTACAACATAGAACATGTGATATGAAGTTCTCTTCTCTTTAATCTTCATGAATTCACATAAGGATATGAATATTAACAAGTGTATAGTTCATTTGAAAAGGACACAACAATTGCTTGGGTTTATTCTTATGTATATCCATGTCAAAATTTAGATAGAATTTTAGCTCACATGTATAAATAAATCAAAATATAATTCTTGCATGGTTTACATTCTAGTATGTTTGTACACTCATGAGTATTTAAGAATACGTATATTTAGTCCGGGATGCCTTTTTAAGTAGCCCCAAGGAGGTTCCTACCTCATTCTCTGGTCAAACAATGGCAAAGTACTTGCTTATAACTTTTATACACTTGTGTGTATTTTTGGCTAATGAGTAAAAACCTCACCTTATTCTATATGCATAATTCAAAACAAAAAATATAATTTTTGCATGATTTCTATTCTTATAGTTGTTTATACATCCACATGTATTTGAGAATAGGGGGTATATCTAGTCTGGACACCCAGGGAGGCATAGCTTTAAGTAGCCCCAAAGAGGTTCCTACCTCATTCTCCTGGTCAAACAATGGTGAGGTACTTACTTAGAAATTTCATACATTTGAATGTGTATTTATCTAATGAATGAGATTCCTTTTTTGTTTATAAAAATCATTCATGCATCCTGCATTTAAGTGTACTAAAAACATATTGTATGCATAGATATGTTTAGGACTTAATCATATGTATGCTACATATGATGGAAAGAAATCAACAAACATGTGTTGTGTGATAGTAATTATCTCCAATTAATCTTAAGATGCCTTTATTATTGAATAAGATTATTTAAAGTGAACCTAAACTTAGGATTATATAAAATATATAATAAGGCATTCATTAAATAAAATTGATTAATTAATATGCTTTAGGTGTGGCTTAAGGTAGGGATAAAGGAGGGTGATCCTCTCTCTATTTTTTCTCTTTATAACACTTACCTGTTAAATGTAAACCAAGTGAAACAAAAGAAAACATTAAGTAAAACTTACAAATCGATTAAGCCACTTAAAGTGAAATAATCTTTTCTCACTTAGAAAATTATAACAAAGCCTAGTTAAGACATACCAAATAAGCCTTAATACACACACCTTAGATTAAGTCACCACTTTTAGCTTTATGTTAGGGTGGTGCATTGTTTGATGTATGTTTGGTTTTATGATTTATTGTTATAGAATGAATGTTGGGGTATATGCTTCGTAGACTAGATGTTAGGCCATGATTAGCCTAATTATGTTTTCTACAAAAGATTGTGCTTAAGGGATGCTTATAATAAATATAAATGCTCTCTTTCCTAGTTGCTTAACCCCTAAGCATAACCTAAATTAGACAAAGGACTTGATTCTAAGGTGCAAATTCCAAATTATACATTACTTTTGTATGGTGTGTTTAGCTAACACTTGTCTTGGTGGTGTATTTAGATTTACATTTTCAACTTTTAATGTAATTTTGCATTAGGAATTAGGATTAGTGTTATGGGGATTAGGATGAAGAAGAAGGCTTTTGTCCTGGGAGGCCCCCATGATGCCTTTGAAGTAAGAAAATCCAATGGAGGAATGAAGGAGATATGAAGAATGAAGAAATGAAGACCTCTCATAGCATTTATTTATTTATAATTGTAATTATTCTTTCATATACCGGTTATAAGGTAGAGCTCAAGAACCCATTTCTCTTTTGGAGTACTGACCGACCGTGTTATTCTTTTACATTGGGTTTATAAATTGTTTGATATTTTATTTACAATTGCAAAATAGAAATGACATGTCTCTTTCTAATTTCTTCATGTATGGTGATTTAATGTGTGGCCTCAATCCGGTTAGGCTCTTAGGGAAAAATAATTTTTCTACCCTAACTACAACTCATAACTAAATCTTCTAAACAACTCATAACCTCCTTTAAAGCCTAGGTATTAAATCAAGATAACTAAAAAAATTTAGCATCCCCTTAGCTGGATGTTGTATACTTAATATCATGCATGTAATCTTATTTCACTTTTGCTAAGAGAAGGTTTCCATCCTTGCATGATAGAAGAAGGCTTGCCCTTTGAGGGTCTCCCCAGTGGTGGAGAACACCACTTTATCTCTGATTTAGCCAATAACCTCATTTTATCATGCATTTAGACATATAAAAATCCTACAGCATTTGTCAAAATGAAGAGTCCAAAATCAAATAAAAATTGAAAAGATTTATATTAGATTAAGTTATTATTCATACCACTCATGCTCTAGTCTCTTAGGGAGTGGGTTTAAAGACATTAGTTTCTTTCTAATAATAACATCCTAACCATCTTGCAAAACATATGACTTGACCACATGGTTTTAAAGTGTAAGAGGAGTTAGTTGGCTTCTACTCCAGGCAATTATAAGTCTAGCAGTTGGGTGATTTATCCTCTCTTATGGAGGTAAACCATATACTCATCTTCACTTAGATTTAGGACGTGCTTTGGCCCTTGCTAAAGCTCCTTAGATTTATGATCTAAGGTTTATGTTTCCCCTTGGGCTACAAGCATAATTCCTCAGCTCTTAAGCTTTTCCATAATATTGTATTATGAGATTATAAGTCCTAGCTTTCTAATAAATTTCAACTCAAACATGTAATCCTCCTTAATTTCAAACATATAAAGAATAACCATAGATAGGAATGCTCACTAGGTGTCCTAGTATCGTGGGCATTCCTTACTCATCTCCTTTAGCTTCAGCAATAAGTCTCTCCTTTTTTTATCTAACCCATTTGATTTTCTAATATAGCCAATTTATTGATAGTCTTATCTTTGAAATTTTTGAAAATAATAATTACCTACTTTAATCGAAAGTATTTCTAAGGAATTTACTTTCCTTAAGATGTAATTAACTATAGGGGTTTTCCCCTATAGGGAACTTTAGAACCCAGCTTAAATAAACCCTAGTTTATTCATCCATGTAAAGAAGAGGAAAAATCTCTAGTATATTGGAAGACCCATCATGCCTTAAGTGTCCTAGGTCCATTGTATGATAGTGATTTCTATCTTTTGAGATAGTGCACCATTCCTTGATGTCATACCCAATCACCTCAATAAGTACACCCTTAGATCTATGTGGTGTCCCCCATACACATAATCAAAAATAAACATCACAGCCCTAAAGATAGGATACCTGCTTTGGAAAGGTGACGTTAATTCTAATCCAAAAGTGAAAATATATTTTTTGTTATATCGTGGACCCTGTTGGTATGCGGGACTACATTGAGAAGGGGCTATGTCAGCCTTGACCTATCTCAAATTTATTAGACCAAGGGAGAATCTACACATTCACTGAACAGAATCTCCAACCATAGGGGTGGTTACTAGGAAAGGGGGATTGTCCAATCCAAAAGTAACCTAGGTAGTGTCTAAATGGGGTCGCAAAGGACATGAAGTAGCCAAGTAGGGGGGAGGTGCCACTAGCATCCTAATCCTTGACGAAAATAATGTCTATAGGTATTCAGTGGCCAACTCAAGGAGAAAGTGTAGTAGTCATACATCTTTCGATAGTGGTGTATCCACTAGGTGGGTCACCGCAAAGATAAACCAACCAACCTACCATCTCAAAGGATCCATCTAACTCTCAATAGGTGCTATCTGGCCTAGGGCTGCCTGTCGGTGTGCAATTGTACTTAGGAAGAAAGCATAGCAAACTTTCATCTTCCAAAGTAGGGACCAATCACTGGGTGACTCGTTGATGGTGTAATATATCAAACCTGACCTAAGGGTGGCTACTAAGTAGGGAGTCATAAAGAAGGACTAGACCCACACTTGAAGTAGATAGGAGGAAAGGAGCCACCGAGGCACTTACCCTAATACTCTTCTCATCCAATTCAGTTGATGGTGCCTAGTTTAAGAAGAAGGCAGACTACATCCTCTTAAATGAAGTCAAGTAGAGGTACCACCACATGTATAAGGTCTACCATGCTAACAAGGTTCTCATTAGTGTGCAGTGGTCAAATTAGGAAAGAAAATATAGTAGACTTACATCTTCCTGAATAAAGGACCACTAGGGTGACATACTAACAGGGTAACTCGTCAGCCCGACCTATAGTAGCTAATGAGTGAGTGCCACAAGGGGCATTATCCCACATCAAAGTAGCCTGAGAAAAAAAGATGTGTATGTGTGTTTGTATTATGGAAAAAGGAATAGGATGCCCCTTGAGTTCTCTTACACCTATCCTAAAACACATCAAAGAATGGATGACATGGTTCCTTAGGGGCAATGTGACTCCACCAAGAAAGGATGCCTCTCAGGTTCTCTTACACTTAACTTAGTTGTGCTAGTTAAAATAGGATGCCTCTTGGGTTCTCTTACACCTATCCTAATAGCACTGGAGAATTATGTGTAGTTTGTGTTTGTGTTGATGGATAAAATGTCACTTTGGTTCTCTTACACCTATCCTAAATGCGTAGTGGCAGATTCATAGAAGAAAATGATTTCAGTTTGAAGAGATTGAATTCGAAATGAAAGTTTCATTGATGATAATAACTTTCAAACATAATTTTATGGGTAATATTTCCTTAAGTAGAGCTCATTGATTGGAAGCATCTGGTGCACTCCTTTATGGTTGATGAGTTGATAAGATCCTCCTTGGTAGGCCTTCTCTATGGCAAAAGGGCCTTCCCAAGTGGGTTCAAAGTTGCCTCTCATGGGCACAATTGGTATCCTTAGAACTAAAATAAGATTTCCTACTTGAAAAGCTCTGCAAACCAACTGTGTGAGCTTGAATCATTTTAGCTTTGTACAACTTGAGGTTCTGCATGCTCATGTCATCTCTCCTCCAAACCTTGAGCTCTTCTAACCATAATTTGGCATTATGTTCTATCATGATCTTGCTACCCCACTCCTATAGTGATGGGAGTTGGACTTCTAATGGTAGAATGGCTCGACTCAAATACTAAGGAGAAAGGAGTTGATTGAGGAGTTATGTAAGCCCACAAAGCTTCAACTAATTACTCATGCCATTATCGCCTTGTTATTGAGTGTCTTCTTGAGTATTTGAATGAGAGTTTTGTTGAAAGCTTCTAGACCATTCACTGGTAATAGATAGAGTATCGCCAATCTATGTTGTGTCTCCGAGCGAAGTTGTTGATCCTGGTGCTCTTGAATGCAGTACCATTATCAGATATAATTCATCGAGGCACCTCAAACCTATATACGATATGGTTCCTAAAAAGCTAGAGCACATGCTGCGCTTTGACCTCTTTAAGAGGAATCACCATTTCCCACTTGGAAAAGTAATCAATAGTGGCAAAGATGAATTGATGACCTTTGGAAGAAGAATGATCGATCAGGCCCATAATATCTGTACCCCAACACTCGAATGGCCAAGAGGCCAATGTTGGGTGGGTGGTGTACTCCATGCACCTAACATTAGTGACAATGCTTGGCTACATCTATGTAGTCGGTAATCATGATAGGCTAATAGTACCCTAGTCCTCTAATCTTGGCCTTCATCTTCAGACTAGATTGGTGAGCTCCATCATAATCCTAGTGTACCTCGTCATGATTTTATTGGGCTTTGTCTAAACAATGTAACCACATATGATTGAAGGATATAAGGTGCCATGATGAGAGTGTAGAAAGGGCCCTCTCCTCGATGGGCTTGTGACTTCTCTTGAGGTAGTTTGCCTTTAGTTAGATAGTCCATGAATGGTTGCCTCCAATCCATACTCATCCTTTTGGCAACGCCAACCTCCCTTCAAGTTAGAATCTCGATGAATTCAGATATAAGAGATTGGACTTGTCTATTTTAAATCTTTATTGATATGGACTCATCTTCCATGCCAACTTTTTTTGCTAGTGCGCTATTGCATTCTCTCCTCATGAGATCTTGTATATGGTAACCTTGGATTTGGCTAATAGATCCATGATGTATTTGTGATAATGATGGAGTTTAGGCTTAAGAACCTTATATGACCATTTGGTTGATGACCTAATCCCCAAAGATGTCAATGTTCGATGCATAGCATGACCGCTAACTCTGATCGATAATTAAAGCCTCTCATACTCAGCCTTTCTTAAATAAGGATTGATAGATGGTATGAGAATCTCATCACATCTAGAGTTAGAAGGACTATTCCTACCTTTGACTTTTAGGAAGAGTAGATTGTGGTTCTTCTCCTTTTGAGAGAAAGCACATCAAAATACAATTCCCATCGTGATTGCTAGTGTCCCCCAAGTTCATGATTTGTTCATCAGGGAGATCATCATTAAGTGGAGACTCAGTAGGAAATGGGTGTGCTACTAAGAAGTCCGTGCTTGTCCTTTCACTACACAGAGGGGTATAAAAATAATGTCAAACTATGAGAGAATCATGGACCATCGTGTTAACTGTCCGGATAGTGTCGGCTATGTCATGTGATATTATAGTGGATTGACTCTAGATATCAAGTTGACTTTATGAGAAAGCATATAATGCCATAGCTTTTAGGATGCAAAGATTAAAGCTAGGCAATGTTTCTCAATGGGTGGATAATTTGCTTTAGCAAGGATTGGATGAGGACTGAGATTGTAGAGAGCATTCTCTTTCCCTTCATCATTGGCTTGGGCCAACAAAGTGCCAGAGTCATCCAATGCAGTAGTGTAGAGAATGAATGGCTTGCCTGGGATAAGGGCTACTAGAACTGGTAGCATCATCGGGTAGTTCTTGATGTCTTCAAATCCCACTTGAACTTGGCATCCTTTTGATAAATGCTAAAATGGTGCACACCTTCGATAGGTTGGATATGAAGCATCTTAGATATGCCAACCACCCTTGAAATGATCGAGTTGAGTTAGACTTTTAGGGGTGGCATTTCTAGTATAACTTTGATCTTCTTGGTCGATCTTGATTCATGTTGGACAACAAACCCAAGGAACTTCCGAAGTTACTCACGAATGCACTTGGTGGTTCATTTTGAGGTTAAATTATCTTGACCATTCAAAACTACTCTTAAGCCAAAGGTGGTCTTCCTTTCTTTACTTTTGACTATGAGATCATCAACATAACACTCAACTTAATGATGAATGAGTTCAGAAGATTGAGTCATAGCCCTTGGTTTGTAGCACCAACATTTTTATGAAAGTCATAACCTATAGCAATAAATTGATGGGGTTCAAAAGTAGTATTTTTTCTCATCTTCATGGGCCATCTTAATTTGGTTGTAGCCAGAGCCATCCATGAAAGAGAAGGCGCATGAAATGAGGGAATGTCCACCATCGATTGGTAGTGGAAATTCATCTTTTGGACATGCCTTATTTAAGTCCCTAAAGTTGATGCATATGCAAATTTGGCCATTCTTCTTCTTAACTGGGATGACATTGGCCAACCAAGTAAGGTATTTTTCTTCCCACATGAAACCAATCATTTCTTGACTTTAGAAATGACACTTGTTCGATGTCTAATCGTATGCATCTAGGGCTTGATAAAGCTTAGCTCACATCTAGTTTATGGACTACATCGGAGATTAACTAGGCATCTCTTCATAACTCCATATGAAGTAGTACTTAAACTTAGTCAATAGCCTAACTAAGTCATTGGTTTGAGTTTGGTTCAACAAGGCGATGTAAGTTGGCGTGGATCTTCTTCTAAGTTGATTTCTTTAAGTTCATCAATGGTTGATTTGATTTCTTCTTCAAACTTTGGTAGTGCATCCTTGACTTGGAAATCATGTAGGTCATCTAAAGTTTCTAAGCATTCCTCCTCATAAGAGTTAGTGTGATTTGAAAAGAACCCATCGATTCAAAATGATTGGTGATAACTAGGCGGTGTCATCATCATTTGGACCTTGTACCGTCTAGTCTGGTCTTGATTGAGAATGTCTACATTTGTTATCCAATAACCTCTTGAAGTAATATGACACGTGTTTAGACCAAGTATGTGGGATTAATCTTTGCTAGATTAAGAACATAAGGTGAGTACTAATCAAAAGATAATTGTATTAAATCTTTATATGAATCATCCTCAAGTTTTACATCAACTTCTTGACTTGAGGATGATGCTCTAAAAAATCTCTAATTTCACATCACATGGATGACTTAAAGGCTTCTTAACTACCAAACCCTAAACTTCTTAGAAAAGTGGGGTTAGAGCTAAGGTTCCCAACCAATTTTGTTTTATAGACTTGGATACACTCATGCTTTGCTTTGGAGCCTAATCTTCATCACTTCCTCAGTGTCACCTCAAAGGAATCCTTGAAGAGCTGATGTGCTAACCATGTAAAACTCATCCTCTGAACTAGATTCTAAGTCTATATGGATAGCAGGTGTACACCTAGTAGCTGGGACATATCTCCTTTTGGGTGGGCAATAAGGAGGTCTTCCATCCCTAGGGCTGCCTCTGGATCTACCTCTTCCTTTGCTTGGTGGAGGTCGGGTCATCCTAGCCATATGTTCGAATGGAGTAATGAATTATGGGTGGAATATAATATCAAGCTCTAGTTCCTCCTCCAAGTCTATTTCTCGCTCCCTTTTATTTTCAATCTTATTTTCTTTTTTCTTTTCTTTTCCATTTTTATATTTTTCTCTTTCTTTCTTTTTTATTTTTCTTTTATTTTTTGTACTTTGCCAAGTTCACAAGAATAGACTTGTTGATTTTTGAGAGAGGTAGTAGGCCACATCCTCATATATGCTAACCTCATGAACTATAAATGGCTCGAGATCTCCTTTGATATAGTACTCTATCCCACCTCTCATGAACTTGATGCATTAGTGCAAAGAAGATGTGACTATTTTGTCCTCATGTATCCACAGTCTCTCTAGAAAATCATTGAAAGATGTATCTAAATCTATAATGTGAAACTTGGCTGATCTTCCACCAATATTCATTGGCAACACTATGGAGCCTAAACCCTCTCTCCTTGCTCATTGAATCCTTCAACATCATCCTCTCTAAATTGAGTTTGGAGATGATCCTAAGTAGGCAAGGGTCTTTAAACTTATAATATTGACTACTGCACTTAGGTCAACCAACACTATGGATAGCGTGAATCGCCCATGTCCCTTTGTGATGTAGAGGGGCGGTTGTGTCGATCATCCCTAAAGTAAGTCTACATTACTGAAAGTGACTCTTGGGATATCCTTTGAATCATGAACCTCCTCTCCAATAGCAGTCAACTGAGTTAAGTTAATCTCTAGATCAAGAAGATACTTGATCGGAGATTCCCTCAACTCTTTGGATAAGACAAGGGTGTCATATATGATTAACTTAGCTGGCAACTATCTAAGGTGAGCTAGAATGTTATAATCAACTCTAGGCTAGTCCTCCACAAGCATATCCATAGGTGGAGCATCCTGTGGAGGGGCTATCTGCTCACTAGAACTAATGATTTTCTCACCCTTATCCTGAGGTGCTACCTTAGGAGGTAGAACTTTGCCACTGCATAGGTTGACTTCAGTGACTTTATGTGACAGGTTGGCAAAAAGTTCAATTTGCTCATCAGGTATACCAACAGCTTCTCTTATGGGACCCTCGGAGTCAGTTGACTCCAAGTTAATCTCAATGGGTGAACCTGTTTGATTCATGAAAGGAAAGTCTGATTTTGAATTGAAAGAAAAAGGATTGGAATTATTAGAGTTATTATTATTTTCTAGACTTGGAGAGCTTTCAATAGAAATAAAATCAAGAGCATCTGAAATGGATAAGATGTAAGTTGAATCTATTTTCTTTATTGAATCGCCAATCTATGTTGTGTCTCCGAGCAAAGTTGTTGATCCTAGTGCTCTTAAATGCATTACCATTATCAAATATAATTCATCAAGGCACCTCAAACCTATATGATATGGTTCTGAAAACTAGAGCACATCTTTGGGCTTTGACCTCCTTAAGAGGAATCGCCTTTACTTGGAAAAGTAATCAATAGTGGCAAGGATGAATTGATGACCATTGGAAGAAGAATGATCGATTAGGCCCATAATATCAGTACCCCAACACTCAAATGGCCAAGAGGCCAATGTTGGGTGGTTGGTGTAGGACCACTCCATGCACCTAACATTAGTGACAATGCTTGGCTACATCTATGTAGTCGGTAATCATGATAGGCTAATAGTACCCTAATCCTCTAATCTTGGCCTTCATCTTCAGACTAGATTGGTGAGCTCCATCATAATCCTGAGTGTACCTCGGTCATGATTTTATGGGCTTCGTGCTTGTCTAAACAAGGTAACCACATATGATTGAAGGATTGCAAGGTGCCAATGATGAGAGTATAGGAAAGGGCCCTCTGGTTTATCTGATGGGCTTGTGACTTCTCATGAGGTAGTTTACCTTTAGTTAGATAGTCCATGAATGGTTTCCTCCGATCCAGCTACTCATCCTTTTTGGCAACGTCAACCTCCCATTCAAGTTAGAATCTCTTGATGAATTCAGTATTAATAAGAGATTGGACTTGTCTATTTTAAATCTTTATTAATATGGACTCACCTTCCGGACATGCCAACTCTTTGGCAAGCTTTTCTAGTGCTTTCGCTATTGCGTTCTCTCCTCATGAGATCTTGTATATGGTAACCTCTTGGATTTTGGCTAATAGATCCATGATGTATTTGTGATAATGATGGAGTTTAGGCTTAAGAACCTTATTTGACCGAGCGATTTGGTTGATGACCAGCTTAGAATCCCCAAAGATGTCAATGTTCTAGATAGCATGGCTAACTCTCGACGATAATTAAAGCCTCATACTAGTTGTTGGTACAAGGATTGGATAGATGGTATGAGAATCTCATCACATCACGATCTAGAGTTAGAAGGACTATTCCTACCTTTGACTTTTCTGGAAGAGTAGATTGTGGTTCTTCTCCTTTTTGAGAGAAAGCCGCACCATCAAAATACAATTCTTATCGGCGATTGTTAGTGTCCCCCAAGTTCTTGATTTGTTCATCGGGGAGATCGTCATTAAGTGGAGACTCAATAGGAAGTGGGTGTGCTACTACGAAGTCCTCCAATGCTTATCCTTTCACTGCACAGAGGGGTATGAAAGTAATGTCAAACTATGAGAGAATCATGGACCATCGTGTTAACTGTCCGGATAGTGTCGGCTATGTCATGTGATATTATAGTGGATTGACTCTAGAGATCAAGTTGACTTTATGAGAAAGCATATAATTCCATAGCTTTTAGGATACAAAGATTAAAGCTAGGCAATGTTTCTCAATGGGTGGATAATTTGCTTTAGCAAGGATTGGATGAGGACTAAGATTGTAGAGAGCACTCTCTTTCCCTTCATCATTGGCTTGGGCCAACAAAGTGTCGAGGGAGTCATCCAATGCAGTAGTGTAGAGAATGAATGCTTGCACGGGATAAGGAGCTACTAGGGCGGTAGCATCATCGGTAGTGCTTGATGTCTTCAAGGCATCTTCACTTGTCATCCCACTTGAACTTGGCATCCTTTTTGATAAATGCTAAAAATGGCTGGCACCTTCTTGATAGGTTGGATATGAAGCATCTTAGTTATGCCAACCACCCTTGAAATGATCTGAGTTGAGTTAGACTTTTAGGGGGTGACATTTCTAGTATAACTTTGATCTTCTTTAGATTGATCTTGATTCCCGGTGTTGGACAACAAACCCAAGGAACTTCCCTGAAGTTACTCTGAATGCAGACTTCAGGTGGTTCATTTTGAGGTTAAATTTTCTTGACCATTCAAAAATAACTCTTAAGCCAAAGAGGTGGTCTTCCTTTTCTTTACTTTTGACTATGAGATCATCAACATAACACTCAACTTAATGATGAATGAGTTCACCGAAGATTCGAGTCATAGCCTACTGGTTTGTAGCACCAGCATTTTTAAGGCTGAAAGTCATAACCTCATAGCAATAAATTTTGATTGGGGTTCAAAAAGTAGTATTTTTCTCATCTTCATGGGCCATCTTAATTTGGTTGTAGCCAGATGAGCCATCCATGAAAGAGAAGACTGCATGAAATGAGGGAATGTCCACCATCAGCTCTAGGATTGGTAGTGGAAATTCATCTTTTGGACATGCCTTATTTAAGTCCCTAAAGTTGATGCATATGAAAATTTGGCCATTCTTCTTCTTAATTGGGATGACATTAACCAACCAAGTAAGGTATTTTTCTTCCCTGATGAAGCCAACATCAATCAGTTTCTTCACTTTAGAAATGACCTGTTGTTCGATGTCTAATCGTATGCATCTAGGGACTTGCTTAATAAGCTTAGCACTAGGCTCTATCGCTAGTTTATGGACTGCTACATCAGGAGATTAACTAGGCATCTCTTCATAACTCCATATGAAGTAGTACTTAAACTTAGTCAATAGCCTAACTAAGTCATTGGTTTTATTGTTCAACAAGGAAATGTAAGTTGCGAGATCTTCTTCACCCTAAGTTGATTTCTTTAAGTTCATCAATGGTTGATTTGATTTCTTCTTTAAACTTTGGTAGTGCATCCTTGACTTGGAAATCATGTAGGTCATCTAAAGTTTCTAAGCATTCCTCCTCATAAGAGTTAGTGTGATTTGAAAAGAACCTATCAGATTCAAAATGATTGGTGATAACTAAGCAGAAATTGTCATCATTGACTGGACCCACTGTACCAAATCCTAGTGCTGGTCTTGATTGAGAATGTCTACATTTGTTATCCAATAACCTCTTGAAGTAATATGACCTATGTTTAGACCAAGTATGTGGGATCAATCCCTTCTTTGCTAGATTAAGAACATAAGGCAAGTACTAATCAAAAGATAATTGTATTAAATCTTTATATGAATCATCCTCAAGTTTTAGATCAACTTCTTGACTTGAGGATGATGCTCCAAAATAATCTCTAATTTTACACATCTGTGGATGACTTAAAGGCTTTCTTAACTACTAAACCCTAAACTTCTTTTAAGAAAAGTGGGGTTAGGGCTAAGGTTCCCAACCAATGCCTGACTGTTTAACATATAGATTTGGATAAACTCATGCTTTGCTTTGGAATCTTCATCATGTTGTCACCTCAAAGGAATCTTGCCAGAAGTAGCCATGTAAAACTTATCCTTGGATTCTAGATTCACACATGGATGACATATCTCTTTTTGGGCAATAAGGAGGTCTTCTTGATTCTACCTTTCTTCCTTGCTTAGTGGAGGTCAGGTCATCCTAGCCATATGTTCGAATGGAGTAATGAATTATGGGTGGAATATAATATCAAGCTCTAGTTCCTCCTCCAAGTCTATTTCTCACTCCCTTTTATTTTCAATCTTTTTTTCTTTTTTCTTTTCTTTTTCATTTTTATATTTTTCTCTTTCTTTCTTTTTTATTTTCTTTTATTTTTGTACTTTGGCCAAGTTCACAAGAATAGACTTGTTGATTTTGAGAGAGGTAGTAGGCCGCATCCTCATATATGCCAACCTCATGAACTATAAATGGCTCGAGATCTCCTTTGATATAGTACTCTATCCCACCTCTCATGAACTTGATGCATTAGTGCAAAGAAGATGTGACCATGTTGTTCTCATGTATCCACAGTCTCTCTAGAAAATCATTGAAAGATGTATCTAAATCTATAATGTGAAACTTGGCTACAGTCTTCCACACGTCAATATTCATTGGCAACACTATGGAGCCTAAAACCCTCTCTCCTTGCTCATTGAATCCTTTCAACATCATCCTCTCTAAATTGAGTTTGGAGAGGTCAATCCTTAAGTAGGCAAGGGTCTTTAAACTTATAATATTGACTACTGCACTTAGGTCAACCAACACTATGGATAGCATGAATCTGCCCATGTCCACTGTGATGTAGAGGGGACGGTTGTGTCTGATCATCCCTAAAAGCAAGTCTACATTACTGAAAGTGACTCTTGGGATATCCTTTGAATCATGAACCTCCTCTCCAATAGCAGTCAACTGAGTTAAGTTAATCTCTAGATCAAGAAGATACTTGATTAGAGATTCCCTCAACTCTTTGGATAAGATAAGGGCATCATATATGATTAACTTAGCTGGCAACTTTCTAAGGTGAGCTAGAATGTTATAATCAACTCTAGGCTAGTCCTCCACAAGCATATCCATAGGTGGAGCATCCTGGAGGAGGCTATCTACCACTAACCAATGATTTTCACCCTTATCCAGTGCTACCTTAGAGGTAGAACTTGCCACCGCATAGGTCGACTTCAAAGGACTTCATGTGGTGTTGGCAAAAAGTTCAATTGCTCATCGTATACCAACAAATTTCTCTTATAGACCCTGAGTCGCTGACTCCAAGTTATCTCAATGGGTGAACTGCTTGATTCATGAAAGGAAAGATCTGAATTGAAAGAAAAGGATTGGAATTATTAGAGCTATTATTATTTTCTAGACTTGGAGAGCTTTCAATAGAAATAAAATCAAGAGCATCCGAAATGGATAAGATGTAAGTTGAATCTATTTTCTTTATTGATTCGCTAATCTATGTTGTGTCTCCGAGCAAAGTTGTTGATCCTAGTGCTCTTAAATGTATTACCATTATCGAATATAATTCATCGAGGCACCTCAAACCTATATACGATATGGTTCCTGAAAAACTAGAGCACATGCTGGGCTTTGACCTCCTTAAGAGGAATCGCCTTTACCGACTTGGAAAAGTAATCAATAGTGGCAAGGATGAATTGATGACCATTGGAAGAAGAATGATCGATTAGGCCCATAATACGCACCAACACTCAAATGGCCAAGAGGCCAATGTTGGTTGGGTAGGACCACCCATGCACCTAACAATAGTGACAATGCTTGGCTACATCCATGTAGTCGGCAATCATGATAGGCTAATAGTACCCTAATCCTCTAATCTTAGCCTTCATCTTCAGACTAGATTGGTGAGCTCCATCATAATCCTGAGTGTACCTCGGTCATGATTTTATGGGCTTGCTTGTCAAACAAGGTAACCACATATGATTGAAGGATTATTGCAAGGTGCCAATGATGAGAAGAGGGCCCTCGTTTATCCGATGGGCTTGTGACTTCTCATGAGGTAGTTTACCTTTAGTTAGATAGTCCATGAATGGTTTCCTCCGATCCAGCTACTCATCCTTTTTGGCAACATCAACCTCCCATTCAAGTTAGAATCTCTCGATGAATTCAATATTAATAAGAGATTGGACTTGTTTATTTTAAATCTTTATTAATATGGACTCACCTTCCGGACATGCCAACTCTTCAACCACAGCACCTTCCTGGCTCTGATGGTCTCGATGGAGGTGGCTTCGAGTATTGACCATATGGACTTCGGCCGAACCCTCTAGAAGATCATCCTTATCGAGGTCAAAATCTACCCTCCCCTCCTCTGAATTTAAATGATCATTACTTAGAAATCATATCTTCTCAGTAAAGTAGTCCTCTAAGATGTCAGCTAGTGAACGATCTCTTACTCTACCTGGCTGGAACAGAATAAAGGCTCGTTGATTGCCAACTGTGGAACTATGCTTGCCTGAATCTATATAATAGATGCTGCCTACTAATAGTACACCCTCACTGAGAGGATTGACTGCCATGGGAACTATACTCATGTCCCCTCCCTCCTCTGCTACTATCACTGTTGTTGGTGGTGACTGCTGTGGGTGTGGTAGTAGCATGACCACGGTGACTTTTGACTGCCACTCCTTCACCACAAATGAAGTGGGAGGTGGAATGGGAGAGCTCGACCTCACCTTAATAGGTGGAGTAGATGGAGTGGGATCCTTAGGCCATAGCTAGTTCACCAATTGGGACTTCCTCTCCCCAAATGTAGGTCTCTGAACCTTGGTAGGAATAGTGGAAGGAGGGACCAAGATTGGTGACGGTGGATAGGGAATGGAGCGGTGTGATGGGGGTAACATCGACTGCCCTTCTGCTAGAGCTCTCCTTCAGGGAGACCTCTGAGAGAACCCTCCTCAGAATATATGATGACATCCTCCACTCTCTCATGGTGCCACTTGAACTTCTTGCTTTGTTTGGACATTGGTGTGGGAGTTGGAACCTGCTCAAGGTAGAGCCTCTGATGCTAAGATAGCCTTCTCTTTTGAGGAGGAGAAGCACCAAAGCTATAGTAGAATAGAAGTAGACTAAAGCTGGCATTACCGATAGGGACCTCCATAGCCTTCATCTTGAGAGGAAAATTGGGGTCTCAACATGAAAGCAGAGGAGTGGCTACACACCTCCTCCTTGCTAATAGTTATGAGCTACCCCTCACAAGTAATCTAACCCCTCAGCCACGACCAAAGTAAATTAGGTGGGTGTAGCCTCATTCGTGGTGAGATTGGCTGATCCAAGGACAAGTCTACACTAGAGGGAAAGAAAACAAACTTGTTAGAGCCATGACAAGTATTGGTGAGGCTGAACTAACTACTCGATATCTCATGTGAAAATATAACTAAATTAGACTTTGACCTTCATATTTTTCCTTCAATCAGATTTTTTATTTTAGAATTTGAACCCACACTCAACAAATTTTTAATTATAGTGGGGTTCACTAATTTGGAGATTTTGAAGAGAGACTTTGCCATAAGAATTAGTTTGTTGATTTTGGAACCTTCATCCAATAAATTAGGATATGTTGAATGAGGTTCCTCTTTGGAGATTTTGGAGATGATTTTGTTAATCCTTTATTTTGAGATTTTGATTTTGGAGCTTTCACTTAGCAAATTTGGGTATGCTAAGAGATCTAAGTGCATGTTTGAAGATATTTTGAAAATATCTTGTTTTCTATGATTGTTTCATGTATTTGATTTGTTTTGATTTGACAATGGGATCTTTACTTAGCAAATATAGGTATGCTAAGTGAAGCACAATGTGTTTGATGTATTTTGATTTGATTTTGAAAAATGAGACCCTTACTAAATAAATTTGGTATGTTAAGTAGGACTTAAGTGTGTTTAATATATTTGAAAGTGAGATTCTTACCTAACAAATGTGGTATGTTAAGTAAGATCCAAAATATTTGATGTTTTATTTTGATTTGAAAAGTGAAACCCTTACTTAATAAATTTGTTATGTTAAGTAGGGCTCAAGTGTGTTTGTTGCTTTAATTTGAAGTTAGGGCTTTTACTTAACAAATGTGGTATGTTGGGTAAGGTCCAAAAATGTATTTCATTTTAATTTGAAAGTGGGATTCTTACCTAACAAATGTAGTATGTTAAGTAACTTGGTATTATTTGTTTCATTTTGAAAGAGGTGAACTCTTATTTAACAAATGTGGTATGTTAAATGGAGTTCAATTTGATTTTCATGATGATGTTTGATTTTATAAAAAGGAGATTCTCATTTGACAAGTTTGGGTATGTCAAATGGAATTCAATTGTGTTTAATTTGTTTGTGATTTGAAAAAGAGAACTCTACTTAGCAAATGTGGGTATGTTAAGAGTCAATTTGTTGTTTTTTTTGAAAGAGAGGAATTCTCATTTGACAAGTTTGGGTGTGTGAAATGGAATTCTAATGAACATTGATTTTTTCATAATTTTGAAAGAAGGCACTCTACTTAGAAAATGTGGGTATGCCAAGTAGGATCCAATTTGTTTTGGTTTTTGAAAAAAGGGAACTCCACTTAGAAATTTTAGGTATACTAAATAGAGTACAATTATTTGTGTAGTTGCTTTTGAAAACAAAACTCTCATTTGGAAAATTTGGGTATGCCAAATGAGATTCAAAATATATATCTTGACTTTGTGTGTGATATTGCTTTTGAAAAGAGGGGAACTCTTACTTAACAAATTTGAGTATGTTAAGTGAGGTTCCATTATATGTTAATTTTGATTTTTTTTATTTTGATTTTAAAAATGGAATTCCATTTAACAAATTTGGGTATGTTAAATGGAGTTGGTTAATTGAAATTATTTTAAGAAGTATGCTTTTTGAAAATCTTTGAAAGTCATTTTGTTGATTGTAAATTTGATTTTGATTTTTGAAAGAGGACCCTCATTTAACAAACTTAGGTATGTTAAAAGAGGTTTGATTATCTTTTATTTTAAAGAGATTTGAAAAATGTTATATTTTTGCAAACTTCATGTGGAGTGAATTTAAAATGATTGTTTAGGAAAAGTGCTTTTGAAAATATTTTGTAAAGACATTATTTATTTTAGTTTGAGTTTTCTTAAATGTGGGATAAACCTTACCTCACCAAGCTAGTGGTAAAGAGGTTCAAAAATTTTTATTTTGTCATCTCCTTTATTTAGTTAGTTTACTTTTACCAATTGGGGGACCCAATAGGTATTTTAAGACCTACATGGAATGAGGTCCTAAAACCTAAAATATGTTGGCTAGCTTTGCTTAAGGATGAAATAAGCTAAGTGTCAACAAAAGAAAGATACTCTTTGGGCTTATATAAAATATAAGTCCACTATCAATGCTTAGAGACAATAATGTCTACTAGAGATGGAGAGAGGAATCCTCCCTAGCAGAGTTGCTAGAAAAATTTGTGGTGTTTATTTTTGGAGGTGGGACACCACACAGATCTTAGGGGGTATTTACAACATTACGGTATGATGCAATATCTCAAAAGATAGAAATCATCACCTTATAATGGACCTAATCACCTAATAAGGACTCCTAAAGCATGATGGGTCTTCGAATGTGCCAGAGATCTTTCCTCTACTTTAAATGGAAAAGTAAAGTAGGGTTTATATTAAGCAAGGTTCCTTAAGTTCGCTATGGAGGCAAGCCTCCATAGTTAATTACATCATACGAAATGGGAATTCCTTATGAATATTCTTGATTAAAGTAGAAATTAAGGTCTCCAAAGATTTCAAGGCTATATTATCAAAGGATAATTTGTATTGGAAAACCAAATGGGATTGTTCATGGAGAAAACTTATTATTGAACCAAAGAGAATAGATAGAAAATTCTCATGATACTAGTAAGCCTAGTGAGCATTCCAATCTATCTTATGGTTGGGCTTTATATGTTTGAAGTTAAAGAGATTGATTTTATTGAAGTTGACATTTTATTAGAAAGCTGACACTTATAATCCAATAACACAAGATTGTGGAAATGCCTAAGAGGTGAGAATTTATGCTAATAGACTAAAGGAAATAACTACCTCGAATCCTAAATCTAGGGAACTTTAGCATAAGCCAAAGCATGACCTAAGTATAAGCGAAGATGGGTCTATGGTTTAACTCCACAAGAGAGGATAAAATACCCAACTGCTGTGCTTATAACTAGCTAGAGTGATAGCCAGCTAACTCCTCATATGGTTTAGATTCATGTAGGCAAGTCTTATGAGTTGCAAAATAGCTAGGGTAGTTATTATTTAGAAAGAGACTAGAGTCCTTAAACCCACTCTCTCAGAGACTAGAGCATGAGTGGTATGAGTAATGACTTAATCTACCAATGCGAAATATTTTAAAATTTTATTTCAATTTTGACACTTCATTTTGATAAAGGTTTTAGGATTTTGTTGCCTATATGCATGATGATAATAGGTTATGGGCCAAATCAGATAGAAGAAGGTGTTCTCCACCATAAGGGATGCCCTCACAGGTCAAGCATTCCTTTATCATGCAAGGATGGAGATCCTTCATGTTCAAGAGAGAAAGAATATGAATGCATGTTGTGAGACATTCAACCATTTAGCTAAGGGGTTGCTAAATCTTTTAATTATCTTATTTAAAACTTAGGCAATATGGTGAGGTTATGAGTTCTTTTAAATTTTAATTATAAGTAATTAACTAGGGTAGAGAAATTAATTTTATCTTAAGAGCCTAATCGCATCAAGGCCACACATTAAAACATCAAACATATAATAAACTTAGAAACACATGTTATTTCTAATGTGCAATCTAAGCACAACATCAAACAATTTTATAGACTACCACAAAAGAATAAAAGATCGGTGGGTTGGGTTCCTCCGTACACCTCAAAAAGAGATAATGGGTAGCCGAGATCTACCATTATAAAACCCGCTATATAAAAGAATAATTATAGTTACAAATAATAAATTCTATGGGGGTCTTCAAGTCTTCATTATTCATATCTCCTTCATTTCATTATATCTTTGCTTCCTTTGATGTGGTAGGCTTTAAGGCATCACATGGCACCCAGGACCAAAGCCTTCTAGCTCATCCTAAACCCCATAGCACTAATCCTTTCCTAATGCAAAATTACATTATAAATAGGAAAAATAAATCTAACTACACCAAAATAAGTGTTAGCTAAACACACATACAACCCAAGTAGTTATATCTATAATTTAGACTTAGCAACCTACACATGGGTAATCAAGCCTACCTATCCTAACTTGGATTATGCTTAGGGGCTTAAGAACCCCATAGAGAGAGCATTTAAATTTATTTTTAAGTGACCCCTTAAGCATAATCCCTTACAAAAAAATAATGTTAGACTATCAACGATCTAACATCCAGCCTATGATCCACATTCCTAACATCCAATATAAAAAAATTGCATCACAAAATAAAATGCAACATCAACCGTACAATCAACACATCAACCTAACCTAATTCTAGGGTCGGTGACCTAGTATTCTAGTGTGTGAAAAAAGGGCTTATGTGATAAGACTTTACTAGGCTTCTTTAGTTTAAGTTTCAATTTGGAGTTTGAATTTGTTTAATTTTTTTTCCTTTGGGTGGTTTCAATTTAAATGATTTAATGATTTATTTTCCATTTATTTCACTTTTATTTGGTTAAAGTGATATTTAGGTTTTCAAGAATGAAGAGTAGAATGAATTCCATTTTGGATGGAACTCACCATATTCTACATCCTAACTCTAAAGAGTCTAAGATCTTTAACTATCTAATTAGCCCATTTTTAAATTTATGTGATTGATTTGATTTGATTAATGTTTATTTGATTTAATTTAGATTTTTAAACTTTGAGTTTACTTAATCTTAGTATTTTGATTGATTACTTTTGGATTAGATATTTTGATTTAATTAAATTTTGATAATTAAATATCCTTAATATCTAATGAAGTTTAACTTTGTTTAATTTCATATATTCTAATTGATTAATTTTGGATTTTATGTTTTGATTTAATTAAATTTTGATAATTCAATATCTTAATATCTAATGCTTTTTTTTTTTGGTTTTAATTTCATATGATTTTGTCATTTTGATGTTTGTTTAAATTCATTGATTTTATTATTTTATTTGAGTTTGATTTGGATTGGAGAATGTATTTTAATTTACATATAATTTATTTGAAGTTTAATGTGTTCTTTTAATTGAATTCCAATTAAGGGTTTAACTTATTAAATTTAGCCATCTAGTTTATATAAATGATTATCTCTTTAGTTTAATGATTATTCTCTTATCTTAGTTCAATAGGTTTATTATTTGAATTTTATTTTGTTTAACTTATTTTGGTTTTGATTAGAATTTGGAGTAATTGGATGTGATTTAATAACTTTAGAGTTTAATTTTATGTTTATTTGATTTCATTATGATATTTAGAATATGAATTATACAAGTTTTCTCATGTTTTTCTTTTGACTTCAATTGTCTATGTTCTAAGGGATGTAAGTTTATATATATATATATATATATATATATATATATATATATTAAAATGTGATTTGAATTAGTTATGAATTCCTCCAAAATTTTATATGAATAACTAATCAAATAAAGCATAGCCAATTGTAATAGTTGAGCTAATTACAATTAAGGATATGCCACATAACAAAATTTTCTTTTTGATCTTAGAATCAACATATAACAATTAAATATTAAATTTATTTTATAATTGACTTTTATAAATTATGTTCAAACAACTTTTTGTATTTGATTATAATATTTATAAAACTATTAGTTTAGTTAATTTTGTTTTCTCTTTTTATACTATGTTTTACTTAGATTTTATGATAATTTAATTTGCACTTTTTTTATTTTGTTTGATCACATATTATTTCTTTTTTTTTTCATTTTGTTTGGAATTCTAAAGACTGTTTAACTCCTTATTTAGATCCAATTGAATTAAATAATAAATAAAATAAGATGGATTAATCATGATCATTCGAAGTAAAATCAATTGACCCACGAGTTAATCAGGGCTTGATAGGTGGAATCAAATTAATTGCCATTATTTAATCAAAACTATTCATTTCAAACACATAAAATAAATAGTTTTGCTTTTTTCTAAACTCTAAAAGGATTAAAAGTAAAGTGCATGGGTTTTAAAGGTTGGATCCTAACGATGCACATTCAACATCAAACATAAGATCTCTAAGACTTTCTAAGCATTTAAGAATTATTCCTCATCGAGCTAATGTTTGATTACAAGAGGTGGCCTCATTTAGCAGAAATGAAGCCCTAGTGAGATGCTTGTTGGGTTAGATCAATACTTCATCTAGCATTCCTTCTCTTTGCTCATATGTATTGCTTTAAACACCTCCTCACTAATTGAAGATAGTGTTCACTAAATTGGTCAATTTGAACAGCTTTCCTGAGACATGAGGGAGCTTCGCTAGATGTTTCTAGGCTTGCCTCCTCACCAATTATCTCATAAGCTCACTCACGACCACTGCTTTCCAGAGCTTTGTCATTCTCATGGACATAATAATTAGAAGCAAGCTGGAGGAATTATCTTCCTTACATACACTTGGGTTATGTAGAGAAGAGTAGTTCAAATGTAGGCCAATGGAGGGAAACCTGGATGGAGAATAGGAGGTAGTGGATGCAAGCTAGAATAAGGAAAGGAGATTCAACATATAATGAGATTAAAGTTGTAGCAACATTTTTGTAAGGAAATGTTGAGAAGATCAAGTGTTGGCTGTCTAGTAGAAGAAGGGGATGAGAGGAGAGAGGCTCGATATTGTAGCATGATACTATTGAACCAAAAATGAGAGGGATGAGAAGAATGCCTGCAACCAAAAAGAGTTTAAAGAGGACTAGATTTTGCATTGAGTTGGGCGATGAATATTTCATGAGTTATAGTGCCTCTGACTGTGGGCTCGGATGAAGCTTGCTTATGGATAAGAGTGTCGGGCATGAGTCTCTAGTTTGGTGCTGCTGAGAAAAGGTGTGTGTTAGCCTTGATTTGATCGGAGGGGAAGAAGAACCAAATTGGCAAGAGGATGAGACGCTCCTCATGTGTGGCTGATATAGAGAGTGAAGATGGAATGAGATGCAGGGATGGCTTTGATTGCTCTTACATGAAGGAAGATGAGAGAGAGGTTGGGTTTATTAAAATCAACTCAATAAGGAAAAAGGCTCTAGCAAATTGTGCAAGAAGAAAAAGACCAACAATAAAAAAAATCAACCAAGATTCCAAGGACAACTAAAGTCCTCCAACCATAAGTAAAAAAGCGACCATAAGGCAACCAGAGAACCCATCATAAGTAACCAAAAGCATCCCCAACTAAAGAAAAGTAGAAAAGCACCACACAACAAAGGTACAAAAAAAGCACAACCACCATAGAAGGCAATAATAGCGGTAGGACCGACTAAAAACCAAACTTCCCTAGCAACAAATACTAAACCAATGGGAAGCATAATAATAATACAAATCTACTACAAATAATGCACCCTATAATCCAGGAGAATATCAAACATAAAATAAAGGCAAGTATCAGATAATATAAGGAGGCAACCCCAAAAAAGTAGCTAGAAAATTCTCCAAAAGAAGGCCTAGAAGGCAACAATAACCAACAACTCCCACTAGGAAGGCCACCCATCCAACCATGAAAACCAACAAAAGTAATTCAAGTTCAAGAGGAGAGCCAACAAACCAACCGGTCAAGAGAAAATAGAATAAAGCCATAATGAAACCATCTCATCCATAATAACCAGTAACAAAAGGAAAGGAAACAGACCAAGCCAACCAATGGAAGGATAGGAACCACCAGGTAGCAACCATCTGGCCAACCCAAAAGTAAGAGGTCAAAAAACATAACCTAGTTTAGACAAAATATGAAAAATAAGTTTAGGTTTTAGGGTTAGGTTTAGGGTTTAGTGTTTAGGTTTTAGTTTAGAGTTTAGTGTTTAAGATTTAGGGTTTAGCATTTTGAGGGTTTAGGGTATACGGTTTAGGG
Source organism: Cymbidium sinense (assembly GCA_021442155.1). NCBI lineage: Eukaryota > Viridiplantae > Streptophyta > Magnoliopsida > Asparagales > Orchidaceae > Cymbidium > Cymbidium sinense. The sequence continues at coordinate 33,856,978 of CM038227.1, forward strand.
TTCAGGGTTGTAAGGTTTAGGGTTGTAGGGGGTTTAGGGTTAATTTAGGGTTTAGTGTTTAGAGTTTAGGTTAGTTTAGGGTTTATGGGTTTTAGGGTTTAGGGTTTAGTGTTTTAGGTATTAGGGTTTAAGTTTTAGGGTATTTTAGGGTATTTTTAAAAAAATAAGTAAATTGGTAGGTTTATGTTTCTTTATTTTATTTTTTAATTATTTTAGTGTATTTTATTTTTTATTTTTATTTAGGTTTATTTTTTATTTATCATTATTTTAAGTTTTTTCTATTTTAGTATATTTTTTAGGTTTAGGTTTAGGTTTATTAATTTTTTGTTTAGTTTTATTTTGTTTTATTTATTAGGTTTAGGTTTTTTTTTATTTTTTAAGTTTAAGTTTAAATTTAGGTTTTATTTTATTTATTTAGGTTTAGGTTTTAGGTTTTTATGTTAGGTTTATTTTTTGGTTTTATTTTTTAGTTTAGGTTTAGGTTTATTTTTATTTTATTTTATTTTATTTCATTTCGAGTTTAGGTTCAGTTTATTTTAGGTTTAGGTTAAGGTTTTATTTATTTTAGTTTAGTTTATTTTAGTTTAGGTTTAGGTTTATTTTGTTTTGTCTATTTTAAGTTTAGGTTTTAGTTTAGTGTTTAGGTTTTTTTTTTAGGTTTAGATTTTTATTTAGTTTTTATTTTATTTTTATTTTATGTTTAGTTTTTTTTTATTTAGATTCTTTTAAGGTTTATTTTATTTTTTTAGTTTAGTTTAGATTTTTATTTTATTTTATTTTAGTTTAGTTTTTATTTTTATTTTATTTTATTTTTAAGTTTAGGTTTAAGTTTAGGTTTAGGTTTTAGTTTAGGTTTTTATTTTATTTTATTTTATTTTATTATTTGGGTTTAGGTTTTTATTTATTTATTTTTTTAGGTTTTATTTATTTTAGGTTTAGGTTTTCAGGTTTTTAAGGTTTAGGGTTTAAGGTTTGGGGTTTAGGGTTTAGGGGTTGGGGTTTCAGGTTTAGGGTTTAGTGTTTAGGATTTTGGGTTTTGGGTTTAGGGTTTTATGGTTTAGGCTAGTTTTATAGTTTAGGGTTTAGGGTTAGTTTTTTTTTTTATTTCTATTTTCTTATTTTTTTTAAATTAAGTAAATTGGTAGGTTTAGGTTTATTTAGTTTATTTTTTATTTATTTTAGTTTATTTTATTTTTTATTTTTATTTTTATTTATTTTAGTTTATTTATTTTAGCTATATTTATTTTAGTTTAGGTTTTATTTTTTATTTTTAGGTTTAGGTTTAGGTTTTTATTTTATGTCTATTTTAGGTTTATTTTTTAGTTTAGGTTTAATTTTAATTTATTTTATTTTATGGTTTAGTTTGGTTTAGGTTTAGGTTTAGTTTTTTAGGTTTAGGTTTAGGTTTATTTATTTTAGTTTAGTTTATTTTAGATTAGGTTTAGGTTTATTTTTTTTTATTTTAGGTTTAAGTTTTTTTTAGTTTAGGGTTTAGGTTTTATTTTTATTTATTTTTAGGTTTTATTTTTAGGTTAATTTTTTAAGTTTAGGCTTTTATTTAGTTTTATTTTATTTTATTTTAATTTACTTAGTTTTATTTTATTTTTTAATTTAGGCTTAGTTTTATTTTATTTAGGTTTTATTTTTTTTAGTTTAGGTTTTATTTATTTTATTTTGGTTTACTTTTTATTTTTTATTTTATTTTTTTAGGTTTAAATTTAGGTTTAGGTTTAGGTTTAGGTTTTAGTTTAAGTTTTTATTTTATTATATTTTTTTATTTTATTTTTAGGTTTTATTTAGTTTATGTTTAGGTTTTTAGCTTTTAAGGGTTTAAGGTAAGTTTATGGTTTAGGGTTTAGGGTTTAGGGTTTATGGTTTAGGGTTTAGGGTTTAGGGTTTAGAGTTTAGGTTTAGGGTTTTAGGTTTTAGGGTTTAGGGTAGGGTTTAGGGTTTAGGGTTTAGGGTTTAGGGTTTTAGGGTTTTAGGTTTTAGGGTTTTAGGTTTAGGTTTAAGGTTTTAGTGCTTAGGGTTTTAGGATTTAGGTTTAGGTTTTAGGTTTAGTGTTGAGTTTTAGTTTAGGGGTTTGTTTTATTTTTTCAATCAGAAAATTCAACATTCTTTTGATTTCATCAACCATGTAACACACCAAGTTTTCTAAGGCACATGACAACATAGATAAAAAATGAAACGCATAGAATACCTGAATAGAATCGTCACTTCTATAAAGACGGTTCCATTAAAGGTCGGATAGTCATTTTGGTTTCTCGGTTCCCATCAACCACCCGGCCTCTCAGTAGGATCCACCATCATATCTGATCTCCCTCGCCACCACCACCATAACCTGTCTCCCACCTCCATAACCCTGCACCACCACCTCCATATCCACAAGCACTCTAGATCACCACCACTGCGATGCTGCCTTCACCTTCACCTCCACCCAGATCTAGAGCTGGTTGTGATTATGTTCTTGCTATCAAGGTTTGCCCATTCTTAGGGTTTAGGTTTATGTTTAGGTTTATTAGGTTTTAGGGTTTAGGTTTATTTTTTTATTTATTTAGTTACTTTAGCTTTAGGTTTAAGGTTTGTGATTTAGGGTTTAGGGTTAGGGTTTAGGGTTTAGGGTTTATGGATTTTTATTACCATAAAGTAAAAAGATAATAAAAGGGGAAAGCTTAGAAATCCTCACATAGTCAAGAAACCTAAAGAGCTAAACCCCATCTAAGTATATTAGAAGAAGAAAAAAAAAACAAAAAACAACATCTAAAAGCATAAGAACAAAAGGACAGTGAAACTAAAATAAAACATGAAAATAGAAGAAGGTTAAGTGATAGTTCATGATTCCTTTGAGAAAGCAAGATAAGCAAGATCCACAACACTAGGGATGAGAAATGACTAGTCCCTCTATAAAGTTCCAACAAAGAAATTTGAAAAAATACTACCAAGGAAAAATTCATAGCTAAAAGATAATGATTAAGAGAGCAAAGGATAGAAGAGAGAAGATTGAGGCTCAGTTAAGATCATCTCAAGGGGCAACAATACATATGAGCATCCAAACTTCATAAAGAAGGGTTACAATCATATATAAAGCTACCAACTAGAGAGAGGAGGTGAGTAACATCAAAGCCATCATAGCCAGCATACCTGATACTAGTAGCTAGCCCAGGAAACAAAACCCACAATAGGCCAATCACATAAAGCTAGCACCAAGTTTTGGGAAAGCTAATGAACTAGCCTACTACCAACATCCAAAGGGGCCAAAGATAGCCACCAATCACCAAAACAAAATTCCCAATTTAGAAGGATCGAAAGGATCGGTCGGACACAAAAGGCTCCAACAATTAGCCAAGAATAAGAAAAATCCAACAAGAGAAAAGCAACCAACCAAGATTCCAAAGCCAACTAAAGTCCTCCAACCAAAGTAGCTAAGTAACACATCCATAAAGGCGACCACCAGAATAGCCCATCATTAGTAACCAATAAAGGAATGACCCTAGCGACCAAGGAAAAGCAAAAAATAGCCAAAAACCACCAACAGAGAAACAACCAACCAATCTAGCCAACATAAGCCTCTTAAACCACCACCAGTGTGAAAACCCAGTCAATGTAGACCATCAAGCCAAAATCACCAAGACATCCAAGAAAAAGAATAGCCACTAAAATGCCAACAACTAGAAAACCCATAATAATAACCAAACCCAAAGCTATGTGAGAGGGAAGGCCAAAATAGGAGGAGGTCAAAACCATAACCAAAAGAGCAAAAACAAAATCAACAAAATAGTGCACTAAGCTCCAGTCAACAAAATAGAGAAAATAACCATAATCAAGCCAATAATAAACCACCAACAACCCCCCAGGTATATCACCAATAGAAAAGGAAAAAAATAGCCAAAATAGTCAGCTAGCCAACCAACCTAACCATCCAACACTACTAATCATCCTATCCAGCCAACAAAGCCACCTAGTCAACCACCACAATAGTAGATCCAAATCAAGTAAGTTTGCAACTAGCCCAGAAATGAGGCAAAACCCATATAAGAGGAAAAACCTATATCAAGCAAAGGCACATCCCAAAAGGAGGTTTCCAAAAATAGCCAATGAAAAATTATGGTAAACACTCAGCTAGTAGACAAAGCGACCAAAAAAACCAAACCAACTTGCAATGATAATAACCACCGGTAGAAAAATGGGGCCAACCTAAAGTAAGGGTCAAAACAAAAAACTAGCTTAGGATAAAGAGTGAAAATAAGCATATAACCACAAAGAGGGTTTAACAAAGGGTAACCAAAAAGGATCATAAAATGAAAAAAAAAAAACCAATAACAAATTATATTCGAGATAAGGAAATCTAGTATTATCAGTTTAACCAACTCTTAATAGTTTAAGCAAAGTTTGGTTATCAAATAAAGTAAAATCAGTTAAGTTGACACCTAAATTAGCCAAGAAATCAACACAAGAATTACCTTCACGAAGGATATGGAAAATTTTAAAACATACTTGAGAAAGAAGATTTTTTGTATGATTAAGAAGATAAAATAACTCAGTATTCCCATTTCTATTAAAATTATACATGTCAAGAAGCAAGAGAGCATCAACTTCAATCTAGATGTTGAGGAAACCTTTATTCAAACAAATTTTAAAAGCTTTATTAACATCCATAAGCTCAGCAAAAATAACAAAATAGGCTTTAAGAGGATATGAAAAACCACATATGATAGTACCTTTATAATCACTAAGGATACCACTACAACCATATTTATTGGAAGCCACAGAACCATCAGTATTCACTTTAATCAAGTTCTCTTTAGGTTTGATCCAATGGATAATCCTAACACCTTTATAAGGGTCAAAATCGCAATGATACACAAATTTTTAGCCACAAATTTATAACCTCTAAAATGAATGTTACTAATAAGATTAATTAAATAGCATGAATTTTTTTCTTTAGTTCTAGCCAAGATCCTTTTATGGTTCATAGGAGTACCATGATATTTAACATCATCTCTATCCATCCAGATGAACCAGATAAGGGTAATAATAATTAAAACTTGGATATGATCTTTCACAATTTTTTTTGGAACAAACTTCAAGAAGTTGATATAAAGAAAGAGTACCATGAAAATAGTTGGTAGAAAATAAATCATCATACCAAAGCCATAATTTAGAAGAAATAGCACCATTGACAAAAATATGATTTACATTTTCAATATGAAAGCAACAATAGCACTTAGATGGTAAATAAAACCCTTTAATCCAGCAAAGAGTCCAGGAACAAAGTTATTCAAAATCCTCCAAGCTAAAACCAGGAAATGGGAATGATATTGTTCCAAAGTTTAGTAAAGACATTAGAGGGGTTCTATTTATCTCTAATAAAATTCCAAACCTTTTGTAACAAAATCACCATTATAAGAAAGCTTAAAAGAATTTGATCAGGTTTGTTAGAAGAAATGGGATATTTCTAAACTTGTTAAAAGGGAAATAGGATATAATTCTTAAGTTAGCTTTCATTCCAATTGTTATTTAAGCCAAAAAGAGTTTACTTTGATAGCAGTAGTAGAGTGGGTAGATAAAAGGGAGTCAATAGAGCCGTTGCCAATCCAATTATCTTGCCAAAAAAAGAAGAACACGAATGAATACCCTAAGATATTAAGGATTCAACAACCAATTTAATGGAGCAAAGCCTTTTCCAAACCGTAGAGTCTCCAACTTTATAAGCACATATAAGAGTTTGTTTACCTTGGCAGTATCTTTCCATCATAAAATTAGCCCAAAGGCTATCATTCTTTCTAAAATTCCACCAGAGCTTATGAGAGAAAGGTGAGCTACCTAATAGGTTTGCAACCAAAAGAACCTTCACCAAAAAGACCACAACAATTATGCCAAGATGTCCAATGCATTACTTTGGGAGAATTATTGGAGCCCCAAAAAAAATTATTAATCAAACGATCAAATATATAATAAACTAAATAAAAATAAAAAATAAAATAAATACAAATTAAAAAAAATAAACTAAATAAATTAAATAAAGCTAAACCTACTAGTTTACTTAATTTTAAAAAAAATTTTAAACCCTAAATCTTAAACCCTAAACCCTAAACCTACAACCTAAACCTTAAACCCTAAACCCTAAACCCTAAACCATAAATCATAAACCCTAACCCTAAACCCTAAACCCTAAACCCTAAAAGCATAAACCCTAAACCCTAAACCCTAAACCATAAATCATAAACCTAACCCTAAACCCTAAACCCTAAATACTAAAAGCATAACCCTAAACCCTAAACCCTAAACCTAAACCTTAAACCCTAAACCCTAACCTTATACCCTAAACCTTAGACCCCAAATCCTAAACCTAAACCTAAACCTAAAGTAACTAAATAAATTAAAAAATAAATCTAAGACCTAAAACCTAGTAAATCTAAACCAATACTTAAACCCTATGAATGAGCGTAACCTTGATGGCAAGAACATCACCACAACTGTGTTCATAGATCTAATGGAGGCAAAGGCGTGGTTATCGTAGTGGTTATGGGGGGATCTGAGCCGGTGGATATGGAAGTGGTGGTCAGAGCAGTGGTGGTCATGGAGGTGGGAGGAGCCATAGAGGTTACAGCCATGGTGATGGTGAAGGGAGAGATTGGGGATAAGATGGTGGATCTCTCTACTCGAGCAGCCAAGGTGGTTCTGATAGGAACTAGAGAAACTAAAGAATGGCCGATCCGATCTATTGCTTATGGAACTATGTCTTTACACTAGAGACGATTCTAGTTATCTAAGATTTTTAATTTGCTCTAAGTGTGCTCATTTTTAATCTATGTCATCGCTTGTGTCTTAGAAAACTTGGTGTTTTACTTGGTTGATGAAATCAAAAAGAAGAAATGTTGAATTTGAATTTGTTCTCTATTAAAAAAAATTAAAAATCATAAACCCTAAAACCCTAAACCCTAAACCCAAAACTCTAACCCTAAACCCCAAACCCTAAAACTAAATGTAAAGTAACTAAATAAATTAAAAAATAAACCTAAACCGTAAAACCTAATAAACCTAAACTGAAACCTAAAAAAATAAAATAAAATAAAAAAAACTAAAATAAAAGAAATATAAACCTAAATTAAACTAAAAAATAAAATAAAAAACCTAAATAAAATTAAAACTAAACCTGAAATAAAAATAAAATAAACCTAAAATATAAAATAAATAAAAACCTCAACCTTAAAAATAAACCTCAAAATAAATAAAAAATAAAACCTAAAACCTAAACTAAAAAAAAAACCTTAACCTAAAATAAAAATAAAATAAAACAAAACCTACATTAAAATAAACTAAACTAAAATAAATAAAACCCTAAACCTAAAATAAAATAAACCAAACCTAAACCTAAACTAAATAAAATAAAATAAACTAAAAAATAAAACCTAAACCTAAACTAAAAAAATAGACCTAAATTAAACTTAAAATAAATACAAAATAAAATAAAACTAAACCTAAGTCTAAAATAAAAATAAAACCTAAACTTAAAAATAAAATAAAAGAAACTAAACTAAAATAAACCTAAATCTAAACTAAACCTAAAAATAAACTAAAATAAAACTTAAACAAAATAAATAAGCCTAAAATAAATAAACTAAACTAAATAAAATAAAAATAAACCAAATAAAATGGAAAATAAAATAAATTAAAATAAATAAAATAAATTAAATAAACTAAACTGGTTTATTTAATTATTTAAGAAATAAAAGATTAAAAAACCAAACTAAACCCACAAACCCTAAAACTAACCCTCTAACCAACCTCTACCATAAACCCTAAATCTTAAACCCTAAACCTAAACCCTAAACCACAACCTAAAATCAAACCCAAAAACCCAACCTAACCCTAAACCCAAAAACCTACAACCCTAAACCCTAAACCCTAAACCCCAAATACTAAACCTTAAACCCTAAGGCCTAAACCCTAAACCATAAACTCTAAACCCTAAAAACCTAAAAACCTAAATCTAATCTAAATAAAAGAGATTTTGACTACAAATGATTAGCTTGAATTTCATTAAAATAGATAAATATTGTATGAGCTTTATATGCCATAGTAGTTCGCCTCTCTCAAGTTTCATAAAGATGATGAATGGTAGCTTCCTATTCATGGACAAATGAAGAAAAAATCTACTTAAGTTCAGACACTTAAGTGTCCATCTATGAGAAATACTCTTCTACAGCTGAGATAGCCGATCTGATCATAGAACTCCTATCAAATCGATATTATCTTCTCAATTGCAGCTCTTTCAATTTAGCAGATATGTCGAGGAGCTAAATCTATGCTTTAAAAAGCTCTCTCTAGTAGGATTTCAATGCTTTGAGATTGTGTTCGAGATCTTAGAGCGAATTACAGAGACTTTATGCGAAGTATTGTTGAATGTGATTTTTATAATAGTGATTGTATCTGACAAAATCTCTTGATAAGTAGAGCTTAACAATAATAATCCAAACTCAATATCTCTGCACAGGGATTTCCAAAACTATAGCTCTCTTACTTTGAGACTCAATGCGGCAACATAATGTAACAAATAATTGGTTTCAACACATAAAGCAAGAAAGCTCAAGCAAAACTCTGAAGGAAATGCTTGAAAATAGGTGGCATAGTGTTGTCAGAGATTTTGGACACTCATAGATTTTTTGCTGACATCTAAAATATGATTTAAGAGAGATTTTGCATCCCAACATAGTATCTATCATCTTTTCTATTTTCTTTTTATTGGTAGTAGTGTTACTTAATTTAGATGTATTCATTTGAATTTGGTTTAATGGTGGAAAGAATAATTCCTACATTTGATGGCATTCTTTTAGGTGCAAGAAGTTTTGATGTTATTTGCAATCTAAAGTTTATTGAAAAGCGACATGAAAATTAATTTTATATATTGTCTCTTTTAAGTTTAGGGCTCAAGTCAATCTAAACCTAAACAACATTATTTAATCTTTCCTAATTTTAGAAGATAGATAACAATACTTCAAATTCATGTGCTCAATTAAAATTTTGGTTTTTTGCTTTAGTGAGTTAAACTCTAAACAATTGATCTTTGTATGATAAAGACAAGTATTTTTTTAACAACAATTTCATTTAAACCATGTAATAACTATTTTGGATCCCAATCTTCCCAGCTCTCTATTTCAATCTAGTAGACTTTTGCTTAGGAGTATGACTTGGTTTTATAGATCCCAATCTTCTAGGCTCACTAAACCCTAAACCCTAAACTAACCTAAACCATAAACCTAAACTAACTAAACTAAACCCAAAACCTACAACCCTAAACCTAAACCCTAAATCCTAAACCTAAATGCTAAAAATCCTAAACCATAAACCCTAAACCCTAAACCCAAAACTAAACTAGCCCAAACCCAAAACTAAACCCTAAACACTAAACTAAACCATAAAACAAACCTAAACCCTAACCCTAACCCCAAAACCTAAACTAAACCCCAAAATCGTAATGTAAACCTAAACCTAAAACCATAAACCCCAAGGAAATCATAAACTCCTACTAACACTGAGCCAAAAATAACTGACCCTAAACTAAAACCCTACCTAAAACCTACACTAAATCTTAAACCTGACCCCTAAACCCTAAAAAAATAACCCTAAATCTTCCTAAACCTAAACCCTACTGTATCCTAAAACTAAAACTTAAACCTAAATAAATAATAAAATAAATAAAATAAAAACCTAAACTAAAACTTAAACTTAAACTTAAACTTAAAATAAAATAAAATAAAATAATAATAAACTAAACAAAATAAATAAACACAAAATAAATAAATAAAATAAGCCTAAGAATAAAACCTAAATAAAATAAAACTAAATGTAAAATAAAAATAAAATAAACCTAAAATAAAATAAAATAAAACTACATAAAACCTAAACCTAAAAGTAAAACTAAAAAATAAAACCTAAAAAAAAAAATAAACTCTAAACAAAGAAAAAACCTAAACCTAAAATTAAAATAAAATAAATCTAAAACTAAAGTAAAATAAACTAAACTAATAAATAAAAACCTAAATAAACCTAAAATAAACTAAACCTAAACTAAATAAAATAAAATAACCTAAAAATAAACCTACACCTAAATATAATAATAAAATAAAATAAAATAAAAACCTAAACTAAAACCTAAACCTCACACTATACCTAAAAATAAAATAAAATAAAATAATAAAAATAAACTAAAATAAAATAAATTAAAACCTAAACTAAACAAATAAATAAAATTAACCTAAAAATAAAACACCTAAATGAAATAAAAACTAATTGTAAAATAAAAATAATTTAATATAAAAACTACATAAAAACTTAAACCTAAAAAATAAAACTAAAAATAAAATGTAAAAATAAATAAAATATAAAACTTGAACCCTAAACTAAAAAAAACCTAAACCTAAAATAAAAATATAATAAACCTAAACCTAAAGTAAAATAAAGTAAAATAAAATAAATAAAACCTAAACCTAAACCTAAAATAAACTAAACCTAAATGCAAACCTAAACTAAATAAAATAAATTAAACTAAAATGAAACTAAACTAAAAAAAAAATTAAAATGTAAAATAAACCAAAAAAAACAAACCTAAACTTAAAAAAAAAAAAAAACCTAAACTTAAAAATAAAAATTAAAACTTAAACCTAAAAATAAAATAAAAATTAAACTCAACTAAAAAATAAACCTAAACCTAAAAAAATGACTAAAATAAATAAACCTAAAATAAATTAACCTAAAATAAATAAACTTAAAGTAAACAGACTAAACTAAATAAAATTAAAAAATAAACCTAAATAAATAACAATAAAGTAAACTAAAAAAATAAAAAAACTAAATATATGAAATAAACCTAAACCTATGAGTTTACTTAATTAAAAAAAATTAAATCCTAAATCATAAACCCTTAAAAACCCTAAACCCTAAACCCTAAAAGCATAAATAAAACCCAAAACCCAAAACCAAAACCCTATGCACCTCAAACCTAAACCTAAACCCTAAACCTGGCACCCTAAACACTAAACCCTAAACCTAAACTTAAAAGTAACTAAATAAATTGAAAATAAATCTAACCCTAAAACCTAATAAACCTAAACCTAAACTCTAAGAATGGGCGTAACCTAAAAAAAATCACCATCAACCGACTCAATCTAAATCTGGAGGAGGCAAAGGGGAGGGGTGGTTATCAGTGGTGATGAGGATCCGGAGTTGCTTGGATATGGAGGTGGTGGTCCCAGCAAAGGGTTGAGGAGAGGAGCGATGGAGTTTATAGCCGTGGTAGTGGTAGAGGAGAGATCGGGGATATGATGGTGGATCCCACTACTCGAGAGACCGGGGTGTTTCACATGGGAACTAGAAACTAAAGAACAACCGATCCAACCTACTACTTATCGAACTGTGTCTTTATAGTAGAGATGATTCTAATTATCTAGGGTTTTTGATTTACTCTATGTGTGCCCATTTTCTATATATATCATTACTTGTGTCTTAGAAAACTTAGTGTGCTACTTGGTTGATGAAATTGAAAAGATGAAATATTGAATATAAATTTCTTTCTTTTAAAAAAACCAAAAACCTAAACAAAAACCTGAACCCTAAACCTAAAATGTAAACTCTAAACACTAAACCCTAAAACCCAAAACCCGAAACCCTGAACCCTAAAACCTAAACCCTAAACCCTAAATCCTAAACCCTAAACCCAAACCTTAAACCAAAAACCCTAAACCCTAAACTAACCCTAAACCGTAAACCCTAAATCCTAAACCCTAAAACCTAAAAACCTAAACATAAACTAAATAAAACCTAAAAATAAAATAAATAAAAAACCTAAAGCAAAATAAAATAAAATAAAATAAAAACATAAACTAAAACATAAACCTAAACTTAAACCAAAAAAGAAAATAAAATAAAAATAAAAACTAAACTAAAATAAAATAAATAAAAACCTAAACTAAACTAAAAAAAAAAAACCTAAACAAAATAATAACTAAACCTAAAATAAAAATAAAATAAACTTAAAATAAAATAAAATTAAAACTAAATAAAAACTTAAACCTAAAAAATAAACCTAAAATTAAATATAAAAAAACCTAAACCCTAAACTAAAAAAAACCCTAAACCTAAAATAAAAATAAAATAAAACTAAACCTAAACTAAAATAAACTAAACTAAAATAAATAAAACATAAACCTAAATCTAAAATATATTAAACCTAAACTAAAACTGAACTAAATATAATAAAATAAACTAAAAAATAAAATATAAAAATTAACCTAAAATAAAAACATAAAACCTAAACTTAAAAAAATAAAATAAAACCTAAACTTAAACCTAAAAAAATAGAACCTAAACCTAAAAAATAATATAAAAATAAAACTAAGCTAAAAAATAAACCTAGTCCTAAACCTAAAAAATAAACTAAAATAAAAAATTTAAACTAAAATAAATAAACCTAAAATAAATAAACTAAATTAAATATAAATAAAAGTTAACCTAAATAGAAAACTAAAATAAACTAAAAAAATAAACTAAATAAACCTAAAGCTACCATTTTACTTAATTTAAAAAAAAATTGTAACTTTACACCCTAAAACTAACCCTAAACTCTAAATCCTGAATCCTAAACCTACAACCCTAATCCCTAAACCCTAAACACTAAAACCTTAAAGCCTAAGCCCTAAACCCTAAACCTACAACCCTAAACCCTAAACCCTAATCCCCAAACCCTAAACCCTAAACTCTAAACCCTAAACCCTAAACCATAAACCCTAAAAACCTAAAAACCTAAACCTAAACTAAATAAAAGAGATTTCAACTACAAATGATTAGCATGAATTTCTCTAATATAAACAAAAGTTGTATGAGCTTTATATGCCATAATACACCACCTCTCCCAAGTTTCGTAGAGGTGATGAAGGGTAGCTTCTTGTTCGTGGACAAATGAAGAAAGAATCTACATAAGTTCAGACACCTAAGTGTTCATCTATGAGCAATCCTCTTTTGTAGCAGTGATAGCCTATCTGATCATAGAACTCCTCTTTAATCAAAATTTTCTTCTCAACCGCTCTTTCAATTTAGTAGATATGAGGAGGTAAATCTTTAAAAATCTCTCTCTAGTAGGATTTCAATGCTTTGAGATTGTGCTCAAGATCTTGGCAAATTAGGGAGACTTAATGCAAAGTATTACTGAACAAGATTTTTACAATAGTGATCGTATTTGACAAAATTTCTTGATAATTAGTGTTTACTAAGAATAATCCAAACTCAATATCTATGGACAAGGATTTCCAAAACTATAGCTCTCCTACTTTGAGACTCAATGCGGCAACATAATGTAACAAATAAATTGCATCAACACAAAAGCAAGAAAGCTCAAGTAAAACTCTTAAGTCAATGCTTATAAATAGGTGGCATAGTGTTGTGAGAGATTTAGGACATCGATAGATTTTGTCGACATCTAAAATATGATTTAAGAGATATTTTGGATCCCAACATAGATTTATCATCTTTTCTATTTTCTTTTATTGGTAGTAGTGTTACTTCATTTAGATGTATTCATTTGAATTTGATTTAATGGTGGAAAGAATAATTCCTACATTTGATGACATTCTTTCGTGCAAGAATTTTGATGTTATTTGAAATCTAAAGTTTGTTGAAATGCCACATGCAAATTAATTTTATGTAGTGTCTCTTTTAAGTTTAGGGCTCTTGTCGATCTAAACCTAAACAACATTAGTTTAATGTTTTCCTAATTTTAGAAGATAACATCAATACTTCAAACTTGTTCATGTACTCATTTATAATTTTGGTTTTTTGCTTTAGCGAGTAAAACTCTAAACAATTGATCTTAGTAGGATAAATACAAGTATTTTTTTTAACAACAATTCCATTTCAACCATGTAATAACTTGTATAAACCCAATCTTCCCGGCTCTTTATTTCTATCTTGTAGATTTTTGCTTAGCAGTATGTTTTAGTTTTATAAATCCCAATCTTCTAGGCTCACTGAAACCCTAAACCCTAAACTAACCTAAAACTAACCTAAAACTAACCCTAAATCCTAAAACTAATTCTAAACTCTAAACTCTAAACCCTAAACCCTAACCTCTAAACCCTAAAACCCTTAACCCTAAACCCTAAACCCTAAACCCTAAAACCTAAACCCTAAAACCCTAAACCCTAAACCCTAAACTTAAAACCCAATAACCTGTAACCCTAAACCCTAAGCCCTAAACCCCAAACCCTAAACTCTAAACTCTAAACCCTAAACACTAAACCCTAAAAACCTAAAAACTTAAACCAAAACTAAATTAAACCTAAAAATAAAATAAATAAATAAAACATAAAGAGTAAATAATATAAAAAATTAAATTAAATTAAAACCTAAACTAAAACCTAAACCTAAACCTAAAAATAAAATAAAGTAAAAAAATAAAAACTTAAACTAAACTAAAAAATAAAATAAACCTAAAATTTAAAAACTTAAATAAAATAAAAAATAAACCTAAAATAAAAATAAAAAAACCTAAAATATAATAAAATAAAAACTAAATAAAAACATGAAAATAAAAAATAAAACATAAACCTAAAAAAAAAACTAAATTAAAAAATAAACATCAACCTTAACCTAAACCTAAAAAATAAACTAAAATAAAAACCTAAACTAAAATAAATAAACCTATAATAAATAAACTAAACTAAATAAAAAACCTAAATAAAAATAAAAAATAAGATAAAGTAAAATAAATAAAAAATAAACTAAATAAACCTAAACCTACTAGTTTACTTCATTACAAAAAAACCCCTAAACCCTAAACCTAAACCCAAAACCCTAAATCCTAAACCCTAAACCCTAAACCGTAAACCCTAAAACTAACCTTAAACCCCAAACCAAGAACCCTAAACCTACAACCCTAAACCCTAAACTCTAAACCCTAAAACTTAAACCATAAATCTAAACTAAACCTAAACTAAACCTTAAACTAATAAACCCTAAACTACCTTAAACCTAACCTCAACCTAAACCTAAACTTAAACCTAAACCTAAACCTAACCACTAAACCTAAACTTTAAACTAAATTCTAACCTGTTAACCCACCCTAAATCCTAAACCCTAAAGCCTAACCATTAAACCCTAAACCCTAAACCTCAAAATCCTAAAACCTAAAACACTAAACCTTATACCCTAAACCCTAAACCCTAAACCCTAAATCCTAAACCCTAATCCTAAAAACCTAAAACCTAATGCAAAACTAAATAAAACCTAAACCTAAATAAAATAATAAAAAAAAAAAAATAAAACCTAAACTAAAACATAAACTTAAACCTAAAATTAAAATAAAATAAAATAAACTAATAAAATAACTAAAATAAAATAAATAAATCCCTAAACTAAACTAAAAAACAAAATCAGCCTAAGAATACAAAACCTAAATAAAATGAACCTAACATAAAATAAAATCAAAATTAAATAAAAGGAAAACCTAAAATATAATTTAAAAATAAAATTTAAAAATAAATAAAAAATTAAAGCTAAACCCTAAACTAAAAAAAAAACCTAAACGTAAAATAAAAATAAAATAAACCTGAACCTAAACTAAAATAAACTAAACTAAAAAACTAAACTAAATCTAATAAACCTATCTAAAATAAAATAAAATAAAAAATAAAAACCTAAATCTAAGCTGAAACCTAAACTAAATAAAATAAAATAAACTAAAAATAAACCTAAATCTAAAATAAAAAATAAAACATAAAAAAACCTAAATGAAAAACCTAAAACCTAAACCTAAAAAAAAATAAAAACTTAAACTTAAAACTAAACTAAAAAATAAACTAAAATAAATAAATAATAAAAAATAAACATAAATAAAACAAAAATATAAAATAAACTAAAATAAAAAAATAAACTAAATAAACCTAAACCTACTAGTTTACTTATTTATTTTAAAAAACCCCCTAAACCCTAAACTAACCTTAAACCCTAAACCCTAAACCCTAAGCCCTAAAAACCCTAAACCCTAAATCCTAAACACTAAACCCTAAACACTAAACCCTAAACACTAAACCCTAAACACTAAACCCTATACCCTAACCCTAAACCCTAAACCCTAAAAACATAAAAAACTTAAACCTAAACTAAATAAAACCTAAAAATGAAATATCTAAAAAAACCCAAAACTAAATAAAAAATAAAATAAAATAAAATAAAATCTTAAACTAAAACCAAAACCTAAACGTAAAAATAAAATAATATAAACTAATACAAATAAATTAAAACAAAATAAATAAAAACCTAAATGAAACTAAAAAACATATAATAAACCTAAGAATAAAAAACCTAAATACAATAAAAACTAAAGTAAAAAAATAAAAATCAAATAAACCTAAAATAAAATAAAATAAAAACTAAATAAAAACCTAAACCTAAAAAATAAAGCTAAAAATAAAACCTAAACCTCAAACTAAAAAAAATCTAAACCTAAAATAAAAATAAAATAAATAGAATAAAATAAACCTAAACCTAAACTAAAATAAATAAAACCTAAACCTAAAACTAAAATAAACTAAACCTAAACTTAAACCTAAATTAAATAAAATTAAATTAATTAAATATGAACCTAAATCTAAACTAAAAAATAAAACATAAATAAAACCTAAAATAAAAACCTAAAACCTAAACCTAAAAAAATAAAATAAAAATTTAAAACTAAACCTAAAAATAAAAAATAAAGCCTAAACCTAAAAAATAAAATAAAAATAAAACTCAACTAAAAAAATAAACCTAAACATTAACCTAAACCAAAAAATAAACTTAAATAAAAAACCTAAACTAAATTGAATAAACCTAAAATAAATAAACTAAATTAAATAAAAATAAAATAAATTCTAAATAAAAATAAATAGTAAAATAAACTAAATAAACCAAAACCTACAAGTTTACTTAATTTAAAGAAAAATAAAATTATCAACAAAATAAAAATAAATAAAAAAACATTAAACCTTAAACCTACAACCCTAAACACCTCTAAACCTAAAAATAAACTATAAACCTAATAAACTCTAAACTCTAAACTTAAACTCAAACCTAAACTAAACCCTAAACTAACTTAAACCTAAAATCTCTAAACCCTAAACTCTAAAACTAAACATACTAAACCTAAACCCTAAACCTAAACTTAAACTCTAAACCTAAACCTAAACTATAAACCTAAAACCTTAAACTAAACCTTAAACCCTAAACTCCTATAACCTAAACTATATACCTTAAACCTTAAATCCCTAAACCCTAAATCCTAAAAACCTAAACCTGATGCAAAATAAAACCTAAACTAAATAATAATAAAATAAAAAAATAAAAAAAAACTAAACATAAACTTAAACCTAAAATTAAAATAAAATAAAATAAATAAAATAACTAAAATAAAATAAATAAATCCTAAACTAAACTAAAACAAAATCACCTAAGAATACAAAACCTAAATAAAATGAACCTAACATAAAATAAAATCAAAATTAAATAAAAGGAAAACCTAAAATATAATTTAAAATAAAATTTAAAATAAATAAAAATTAAAGCTAAACCCTAAACTAAAAAAAAAACCTAAACGTAAAATAAAAATAAAATAAACCTGAACCTAAACTAAAATAAACTAAACTAAATTTAATAAACCTATATCTAAAATAAAATAAAATAAAAAATAAAAACCTAAATCTAAGCTGAAACCTAAACTAAATAAAATAAAATAAACTAAAATAAACCTAAATCTAAAATAAAAATAAAACATAAAACCTAAATGAAAACCTAAAACTAAACCTAAAAAAATAAAACTTAAACTTAAAACTAAACTAAAAATAAACTAAAATAAATAAATAATAAAATACATAAAACAAAATATATAAACTAAAATAAATAAACTAAATAAACCTAAACCTACTTGGTTTGCTTATTTTTTTAAAAAAAACCCTTAAACCCCACCCTAAACCCACTCCTAAACCCTAAACCCTAAATCCTAAACACTCCCTAAACACTTAAAACTAAACCCTCCCTAAACCCTGCCTAACCCTAAACCCAAAAACATAAAACTTAAACCTAAACTAAATAAACCTAAAATGAAATATCTAAAAAACCCAAAACTAAATAAAATAAAATAAAATAAAATAAAATCTTAAACTAAACCAAACCTAAACTAAAATAAAATAATATAAACTAATACAAATAAATTAAAACAAAATAAATAAAAACCTAAATGAAACTAAAAAACATATAATAAACCTAAGAATAAAAAACCTAAATACAATAAAAACTAAAGAAAAAATAAAAATCAAATAAACCTAAAATAAAATAAAATAAAACTAAATAAAAACCTAAACCTAAAAAATAAAGCTAAAAATAAAACCCAAACCTCAAACTAAAAAAAATCTAAGCTGAATAAAAATAAAATAAATAGAATAAAATAAACCTAAACCTACTAAAATAAATAAACCTAAACCTAAAAGTAAAATAAACCTAAACTTAAACCTAAATTAAATAAAATTAAATTAATTAAATATGAACCTAAATCTAAACTAAAAATAAAACATAAATAAAACCTAAAATAAAAAATAAACCTAAACCTAAAATAAAATTTAAAACTAAACCTAAAAATAAAAAATAAAGCCTAAACCTAAAATAAAATAAAAAATAAAACTCAACTAAAAAAATAAACCCTAAACATTAACCTAAAAAAAATAAACTTAAATAAAAAACCTAAACTAAATTGAATAAACCTAAAATAAATAAACTAAATTAAATAAAATAAATTCTAAATAAAATAAATAGTAAAATAAACTAAATAAACCACTGGGTTTTAATTTAAAGAAAATAAAATTATCAACAAAATAAAATAAATAAAACATTAAATTCCTACAACACCAAAACTAACATAAACCCCTAAACTAAAATCTAAATCTAATCCAGGCCTAAAAACCTTCCACACCACATAACCCTAAACCCAAACTCTAAACCCCAAACCCCAAACCACTGACCTATCTAACCTTAAACTCACACCCCTAACCTAAAACCCACTAAACCCCCAAACTTCCCACCACCCTAAACCACTCCACTTACCCTAAACCCTAAACCCTAAAAGTAAACCTAAACTAAATAAAAAAAATAAAATAAAAAAACCTAAACCAAAACTAAAAATAAAATAAAACTAAAACCTAAACCTAAACCTAAAATGAAATAAAATAAAAAGATTAAATACTATACTAAAATAAACTGAATACAAAACTAAACTAAAATAAAAGAATAAAATAAACCTAAAAATAAAAAACCTAAATAAAATAAAAAACAAATCATAAAATAAAAATAAAATAATCCTAAAATATAATAAAATAAAAACTTAAACCTAAAAAAATAAATTAATTAATAAACATAAAATAAACCCTAAATTAAAAAAAATCTAAATGTAAAATAAACAAAATAAAATAAACCTAAACCTAAACTAAAATAAACTAAACTAAAATAAATAAAACTTAAACTTAAAATAAACTAAACCTAAACCCTAAACTAAATAAATTAAAATAAATTGAAAATAAGCCTAAACTAAACTAAAAAATAAAACCTAAAAATAAACCTAAAATAAAACATAAAAAATTGAAAAAACTAAACCTAAATCTTAAAATAAAAAATAAACCTAAACCGATAAAATAAAATAAATAAAATAAACAAAAAAAATATAAACCATAAACCTAAAAATAAATAAAACAAACTAAACAAAATAAATAAACTATATAAAATAAAAAATAAATCTAAAAAATAAAAAATAAAAAACTAAAAAAATAAAATACTAAATAAATCTAAACTTTGCTTTTTTTTTTTTTTTTAAAAAAAACCTAAACCTAAATTATAAACCCAAATAAACCCTAAACCTAAATCTTAAAATAAACCTAAATTATAAACCTAAACCACTAAACTAACCCAAACCTAAACTTCTAATCTTACCCAAAACCTAAATCTAAGCACTAAATGCTCATAAAAACTAAACTAAAGCATAAAACCCTAAACCCTACCACTAAACTATAAATTCCTAAAATCTTAAACCCTAAACCCAAACCTAAACCTATAAAGCCTAAACTAAACCCAAACTGAGCCTAAACTAAAAACTCTAAACTAAAGACCTAAACCTCCTAAATAAAACATAAACTAAACCCTAAACCTAAACCTAAAAAAAAAAACCAAAAAAATAAATAAAACCTAAAAATAAAATAAATAAATAACCTAAACCTAAATAAAATATATATAATAAAATAAAATAAAAACCTAAACTAAGATCTAAACTAAACCTAAACCTAAACCTAAAATTAAAATAACATAAAAAACTAAACTAAAATAAAATAAATAAAAACCTAAAATAAATTAAAAATTAATATAAACATAAAAAAAAAAAAACATAAATAAAATAAAAACTAAACGTAAAATAAAAATATAATAAACTTAAAATGAAAGAAAATAAAAATTAAATAAAAACCTAAACCTAAAAAATAAACCTAATAATAAAAAATAAAAATAAATAAAAAATAAAACCTAAACCCTAAACTAAAAAAGAACCTAAACCTAAAATAAACAAAATAAAATAAATTTAAACCTAAAATAAAATAACTAAACTAAAAAAAATAAAACCTAAACCTAAACCTAAAAAAAACTAAACCTTAACCCTAGACTAAATAAAATAAAATAAACTAAAAATAAAAACCTAAACTAAAAAAATAAAACCTACAAATAAAATAAATAAAACCTAAAACCTAAACCCTAAACTTTTAAAAAGCTAAAACCTAAAATTGTTAAATAAACCTAAAATAAGATAAATAAAACCTAAAATAAAATAATTAAATAAAACATAAACTAAACCTAAACCTCAAAAGAAAATAAAAATAAAATAAAAGCTAAAGTAAAACAAAATATATAAAATCCTAAAATAAATTAAAAGAAAACCTAAATAAAAAAAACTAAACATAAAATAAAATAAAAATAAACCTAAAATAATATAAAATAAAACTAAATAAAACCTAAACTAAAAAATAAACCTAAAATAAAATTTAAAATAAATAAAAAAAAAACCTAAACCTAAACTAAAAAAAACTGAAACCTAAAATAAAATAAAATAAACCTAAACCTAAACTAAAATAAATACCTAAAATAAACTAAACTTAAACCTAAACATATACCTAAACTAAAAAATAAAATAAAACTTAAACCTAAACCTAAAATAAAAAATAAAACCTAAACCTAAAAAATAAAATAAAAATAAAATCAAACTAAAAAGTAAACCTAAACCTAAACTAAATAAACTAAAATAAATAAACCTAAAAGAAATAAACTAATCAAAATAAAAATAAAAATAGACTTAAAAAATAAAAATAAAATAAATTGATATAAATAAAAATAAACTAAATAAAACCTCAATTTATTTAATTTTAGAAAAATAAAAAATAAAAAAAATAAAATAACCCTAAACCCAAACCTAAAACCTATGGTGATTATTGTGTTTTGGGATCTTTTTTATGCATCTTGTTATAGATCTAGTAGAAATCTTCTTTGGGATATTTTGAGGATTTTTTCCCATCAACAAACCTTGGTTTGTTGGTGGTGATTTCAACACTATTTTATTCTCTTCTGAATGAAGTTGTGGTTGCTCTCCCAATATTCATTCCATGGAAGATTTTTCCAATATGATCCTTAATTGTAATTTGCTTGATATTATCTTAAAGGGTTCTAATTATAATTGGCAAAACTCTAGACTTTGGGAAGGGTTGAGCCGGTACCTTTTTAATACTCATTGGATACTTAGTGGCCTATTACTTCTATTTTTCATTTTAGCAACCTTGTCATGCCCCTCTTGGTTTCTATTAAATATAATTCTAATAGATTAAAAAACTCTTCTCCTTTAGATTTTAGAACATGTCAATTTAGCATATTGATTTTTTTGATGTTGTGGCTATTAATTTGAAAGCTCCTTTGCCTCCTGATAATTCAATTATGGGGATGAATAGACTTTGGTTTAAACTTGAAAGACTTAAAACATTGGTGGAACAAGCATCATTTTAAAACCTTTTGTTAATATTAAAGATATGGAAAAATTGGTTTGTGACCTTGAAGTCTCATTATATATCCTTCTAAGATTAAGGACTGGAGGTGAATGATAAACTTGTTCACTTCCAAAATATGGAAGAGACTTATAAAGCTAGTAAAAATATGGATGGTGATAGAATTAGCTATTTCCATGCTTTAATTATAAATAGAGAGCTTTAAATAATATTCAAAAATTAGAGACAATAATGTAGATTGGATTACATAGAATAATGATATCGAGGAATATATTATTAATTACTTTAGAAATATGCTTAATAAGAATTTCTCTTATGAAGCTATTTCTAAACCACATTTGATTCTTTCTATTATTACTAATGATGATAACAATTTGCTTACCATTGTACCTAATGAAGATGGAATTTTTAATGTTCTTAATAGCATGAACATAGATTTTGTTGCTAGTCTGGAGGGTTTCACTTCTCAATTTTTTCAAAAATGTTGGTTTATCATTAAAAATGATTTGATTGAGGCTGTGATTGATTTTTTTATGGTAATCCTTTTTCCTAGATATTTTTGTAGTACTTCTATTGTTCTCATTCCTAAGGAAGATAATCCAGACTATTGGAGTGATTTTAGGCCATTAGTCTTTACACCTTCTTTAATAAGTTGATTTCCAAAATTCTTACCAACAAGCTTAGTCCTTTTGCTTAATAGATCTATCTCTCTCAACCAAACAAGTTTTGTTAGAAGTAGATCTATTTATGATATTTTACTTACATGAATTAATTCTTGATCTTGATGCCAAGAATAGAGGTGGCAACATTCTTTTCAAATTAGATATTACCAAAGCCTTTGACAACATCTCTTGGGATGTTCTTTTCCATATTCTGAATTTATTTGGTTTTTTTGATAAATTTATTTATTTTATTAAAAATTATATTAATAATGCCTAGTTTTTTATTTTGCTTAATGGGGAAGCCTTGGGTTTCTTTCCCTCTTCCCATGGCTTAAGACAAGGGATCCTTTATCTCTACTTTTATGATTGATGTACTTATCTATGAGCATCGATGATTTATTCTTAAACAATCCTTGTATGTACTACAGAACTCTTGGTGGTATTTCCCACTTAGATGATTTCATTATTTTTTGCATTGCTTCTATCATATCAAGAATCTCAAGAATTTTAAAAATAAATTTGGTAGAGAAAGTGGCCTTTCTATCAATGATAACAAAAGCAGTTTTATCACTTCCTCTTGCATCTCCAAAAATAAAATCAATCAAATCTTGTATATCACTAATTTTAAACATCAACAGTTACCTCTAAAGTACTTGGGTGCTCCTCTCTTTAAAGGCTTGGAATGATCCCATCTTTTGATAAGTTAATTCAAAAAAATTTAAATAAAATTTTTGCTTGGGAATTCCATTTACTTTCCTTTGGTGGTAGGCTCACTATTTTTAAAAGCACTCCCAATTCAATGCCTCTTTATTTGATTCACATTTTATTTTAGTTTATTTTTTAGGTTTAGGTTTATTTTTTAGTTGAGTTTTATTTTTATTTTATTTTTTAGGTTTAGGCCTTATTTTTTATTTTTTTTTGGTTTTATTTTATTTTATATTATAGAACTAATCATTATCAAGCCACACATTAAAGAACTAATTATTTAAGAAATTGTGAAAAGCACACAGTCCTAATGCATAATGTAAATATAACATCAAATAATTATCATAAAATAATAAAAAGAACGGTCTCTTACACCAAAGAGAGAAAAGATGGGTAGTTGAGCTCTACCCTTATACAACCTAGAATATGAAAGAATAATTATAATTGTATTAAACACTATGAGAGTCTTTTTTCTTCATATCTTCATTTCTGATTTTGTTCTTTCTTTGATTTGGATGGTGCTTGCTTCAAAGGCATCATAGGTCACCCCGAGATAAAGCCTTCTGGCCACTGTTCATCCTAATTACCCATAGCACTAATCCTAATTCCTATTGCAAAAATTACATTTATGTGGGAAAAGTAAATCTAACTATACCTACAAAATATAGGTTAGCTAAATATACATATTATCCCAAGTAGTTGTGTTTATAACTTGAACTTAGCACCCTACACATGGGTAACTATGCCCACCTGTCCTGACTTGGATTATGCTTCAAGATTTAAGCAACCTAAAAGAGCATGCACATTTATTTTAAAGCATCTCTTAAGCATATTCTCCTGCAGAAAATATGATTAGGCTAATATTGGCCTAACTTCCAGTATATGAAGCATACACCCTAACATCTAATCTAAAAAAATACATCATAAAATAAAACATACTAAACATCATACACTATCCTAACTTAGTGCTAGAAGTGGTGACTTAATTCTAATGTGTGTATTAAGGCTTTTGTGGTAAGTCTAGTTTGGCATTAGTGTTGTATTTTTTAAGTGTAGAAAGATTCAATTTAATATGAAAGGTTGATTTCACTTGAAGTAGTTTAATTGATTTGAGAATTAAAATTTGTGTTTTCTACTGTTTCATTTGATTACACTTAGGAACTAAGTGTTATAAAGAGAGGAAAAGAGGATTACCCTTTTTCATCCCTACCTTAAGTCACTTTCTAAAGTTTATTAATTTGATTTAGTTCTCTTTAGTGAATGGCTTATTAAATGGTTTAACTAATCCTAAGTTTAGGTTCACTTTAAATAATCCTATTCAAAATGAAAGGCATCTTAAGATTAATTTAATTGAATTACTACATGACATATATTAAATCATTCCATTCCATCACATGTAACATGCATATGATTTAATCTAAGTGTATCCATACATGCAACATATTTTAGCACACTTAAATGATGAATGTATGTGTATGTTTAGAATTTATATTTTGTTTGATTGAATTAATTAAACATATTAATTTAAAACTTTATCCAAATTCTAATACAAAAAAGACATAAAAATGAAATTTGATAGGCATGTGCCATTGTTAAACCAGAGAAGTGAGGTAATGAAATGAACTCCTTAGAGCTAGCTAAAGCCTAGTATTCTCAGGATGTCCAAACTATATACCCATTTGCATTCAAACATATGTAAATTCATATACATGAACATAGGAAGTAAGCTCCAAATCATATGGCTAATTAATTCAACCACTTAGTCAATTATGAATGCATGCGATTTAATGTAAAATGGGATTTTCATTCACAAATCACATATACATATACATGTACAAAGATATAGGCAATTACATGTCATTGCTAAAACTAAGGAAGTGTGACCTCCTTAGCTAACTAAAGCCTCATTATTCAGATTTCCGACTATATACTTTCTTTTCTTGGACACACATGGTGCATACAAAATGAGGGAAAGAAAGCCATGCAAAGAATGTATTTTTTATTGAATCATATATATATATATATATATATATATATATATATATATATATATATATATATATATATATATATATATATATATATATATATTACTCTCCAAATTCTAATGTGAAATAGGTGACCTCTTGGGGCTAGCTAAAACCTGTGTTCCGGATGTGACTATATACCCATTCAATCTTATATAAATCAACACATGAATAGAGGAAAGAACACACAATGTTCATACACTTATAAGCACATGCATTTCTTATGTACTTATAACTAGGATCATAACACATATTATTATACATTTATAAGCTTTTGAAAAATACATTTGGATTTAATATTGATAATAGCTATGCATATTATAAACTATATCAACACATGCAAGCTTACATAAAGGAAATCCATTTTTCTTTACTTGATTTTGAAAAGATGGATGCATGAATTCAAATGACATACCAGATTTAATATGATTGGAAAGAGGACAATAAAATATAAGCATGTGATTCATTCAACCAAAGTAGTTTTTAAGGATAATCAAATCAAATAAGATTATTTAAAGTAAACCAAAAGCTTCTTTATTAATTAAGTTTTGGATTTGATTTGATTTAAAGAGGAGAAGAAATCATCATCTTTTAAACCCATTCCACATTATTGATTTGATTTAATTTAATGAAATTTTATTAAGTTGATTTTATGGGTTAATTAAGTTGAACCCTTAATTAGATGAATTAATTACCCTTACCTATGTCTCTTTAAAGTAATTAACTAAATAATTATGAGCCAACATAATATGCATGGAAAATAAACTTATGATCCTAGGAAATAAAAGGGGCCTAATGCAATTAATAAGATTAATAGTTAGATTAAGGGACTTAATTAATTACTCTTATGGTTTTCCACACATGTGGACTAACCATAATTTCATTAAACTCCTTTGAAACACCTAAAGATCTACCCCATGATTTAATTAATTAAGGTCGATTATGATTTCAATTTGATTAAGTGATTTAATTAATAAGTTAAATCTTAATTATTTTCATTTAAAAAAAGGATGAAATGAACTTAGTGAAAGGGGTCCCAACCCTATTCTTTAGTGCACTTACTCTTGAACAATGATTAATATACTAAATTAACCAATTTATTACTATTCATGATATTAATTAATCATTAATTAACTTAAAAGAGTAGTTAAGATTTAGTTACTCAATATTCTTAATTAAGTGAGCAATAAATCCCAAAAAAATCATAGGAGGCAGAGGTCATCCCATTAAATTAACCCATAAAATTTTGGAGTAATTTCCCAAATAATTAAGTAGTAATTAATCTAATTAATTTTATAATTAAACCTTAATTACTGTTCAAAATTAGTTAAGATCATTTTTAATTAATTCTCCTCTTAAATACCTTTAAAATGAGTATTTATTTACATTTTTTATTTTTCTATGATTGATTTATGATTTTTAGAAATTTTAGCAATTAAAAGTGATTAATTATGCCTAATTAAAGCTTAATCCTATTGGCATACAGCATGCTTTCCATGGTATCGTGGGATTGATTACATATCGACTTAGCATATGTGGCGTGTCGTCGCCATCTGATCTAGATCGATGATACTATTAATTAACAGGATTAAAAATAGATTGATCAGATCTAATCACAACCATCCATTTTGATCATGAAATGGATGGTGCATGATCGAATGTCACAGTGAGGGAGAATGGAGTCACCTCCATTGCTCACTTGATCAACTTAAGTTCCCATGAGGCATTGATCGAAGGGGATCTAAAAGTCAAGTTCACATGAGATGCAAGTTTTCTTCAAAAAGCTCTAACTCATTTTTTCCTAAGGATTGATTTTGGAAGCATACCTCACTGGAGCTCAAGACCAATAGCTCGAACGATTGTGGAAGCTTCATCTAGTGGAGATGAAGCCCTGTTGTGCAATAATTAGATCAATTCCTTGATGTTCGCTCAGAAGGCCAAGAATTGATGATTTGGAGGTCGACATTGATCAAAGTCCCACCTCTGATGCTCAAGAAGCTTGGGAGATGACTCGTTCTTACTCGATGAGGCCTAGGGAAAGTACGTGCAAAGTTAATTTGAGATTGATGGAGAAATGGAGAAGTTATGTCATAAATGGGAGTGTCCTATTTTAGGATGGACAGGAATGGCATTTTTTGATCGAGGAATGAGCTTGGGAGCTTAGGGAATGGCTCTAGCAACTCATCTTGGGTAGCCAGGGTTCTTTGGAATGATTTTTGTGTGTGTGTTTGAGTGGAAATGAGAGGGTGTATACCCCCTTCATCTTGATCGAATGGTGGGATCGAGTTTGGCTTCTAGTGGTCATCCAACCATCTCAAGGAGTCATGGGTGGTAGGGAGGAGGTGAGTTGGCTCGACTTGGTTGGGAGGTGGCCAAGGAAGGATCATGAGTGTCTTATGGGTTTCAAATGCTCCAATGGGAAGGGTGAGGTGATTTCACCTCCCATGGGTCATGGCCACCCAACCACCCCTCAGGGTTGGCAGTGTCTTGAGGGTGGACCATTGGGAAAGTACCAAGTGGCCAAGGAATGAAAATGACCACTTACATGGGTGATTTATCTCATGTGATGCCCTTGACCCAAGGGTAGAATGGTCATTTCCCATTAGAATTGATTTAGGAAGATTTGAAATGAGCCAAAAGTGGGTTAGCCCAAATTTCAAGTCAACTGGAGTTAATTTGGTTAGGTTTGGCTCAATTTGACTCATTTAGGTCAAATTGGGTTAAGTTGGGTCAAGTTGACCAATTGGTCAAATTGAATCAAACAAAGGGTTGGGTCAAGTTCATATGATCATTTGGGATGTTTTGGTTGAATTGGTTTGGTTTAGTTTGGCTTAGATTTGATTTTGGCTCATTTGAATTCATTTGGGTCAAATGTGTAAAATTGACAAGTTTAACCAAATTGGCCAAATTGTCTTGGGTTGGGTATTGATTTGGGTTCAGTTAACCAATTGAAGGTGATTGTAGGCTTTTATTTTAATTAATTTGGATTTAGTTTGATTTAAGCCAACTTGAACCTTTAGGTCACTTCAGGCTAGGTATGTCAATTGGGTTTAATTGGGTCCAATCATGGCTTTGGTCAAGTTCAACAATCAATTTGGAATGAACGTGAGCCATTGGTTGTAATCAATTTGGTTTCTATTTTGATTTGACCCAATTTTGTCTTTTAGGTCAATTTGGGTCAACATGGGTCAAGAGAGCCAATTGGGTTATGTTTGAATCAATTGAAGGTCAAGTCATATTCAAATATTGATTTTGATTTGGTATGAATCATTGGTTTCAAGAGATTTGGCTTAGGTTGCAATTTGGCTAGTTTGGGTTAATATGGGTTAAGGGGTTGACTTGGTCAAATGACCAAGTTGACTTGGTTTGACCCAATTTGTAGAAATTGATCAGCCTAGGGTGATCAGCATTCATGATGGGAGGTTTTGATTGACTTGGTTCAAGCCAATTTGGGTAGGATTAGAACTTTGCTCAAATAGGTCAAATTGGCCACTTTGGGTCAAGTGGACCAATTGGGATTAATTGGCTTTATTTTGGGTTGAGTTTGATTTAGTTTTGTTTATATATATGGATTTGGGATTGATATATAAATTCAATTGCAATTAGCTTGGGTTCAAATGGGTTTTGGTTCATTTGAACATTTCAAGTTAAATGGGTTAAGTTGGGTTTGACATGGGTTGATCTTGGTTTGGCTTGATGATTTCATTATATTTATGAATATGATTGAAGGTATGATTGATTCATGAGAAAATCAATTGAATTTGGGTTTTGGAATAAAGGAATTTGGCTAAGTCCATGGAGTTGGGTCATGTGGTTTGGATGATTTGGTTTTTAATTTAGTTTTGATGATTTAAATGTATATTTAATTTAAATTTATAAAGATGATTGAAAATCATTGATTTGTAGAAAATCAATTGAGTTTGACTTGATTTGGATTACTAGCTAAGTCCATGGGATTGGTATATTAGGAAGGGTTTTGATTTAATTTGATTTATTTGGATTTAGTTTTGATCATTTGAATGTAGATTTGATTTATAGTTAGGAAGATGATTGAAGATATAAATTGATTATGGTAAAATCAATTTATTTTTGATTGATTTGGATTAAGATTTGGTATGGGATAGGTCATATGGCTTAGGAAGGGTTTCAAGTTTGGATTTGATCATGCGCTTCAATCATTTGGTTTTGGAATTTGGGTGGGGTTGGATTTGGATTTGAATTTCATGTTTGAATTGAACTTGAGATTTGGTTTGAGAAGGTGAACATGGATTGGTTTTGGGTTGAAGGGTAGGTAGATTATCATAATCCCTAAGGCATAACCTAATCCTATGGTTAACCCTTCTAAGTCTTTAGGCTTAGGTTAGGTGTTTACCTAATTGTTAGAAGTGTCTTCTGACTAGGGAAGTCTTAGTGTCTAGAAGACTCCTAAGTCTAATATGGAAAGATTAAATTTGCACTCCAAAAGTGAGGTCAACAGGCCTTATGATCCATAGTGTTTCACTTGGAGATAGATGATCAAGACCAAAGCCAAGTTTCACATTATATACTCAAATACATCTTTCAATGCTTTTCTTAGTAGACCATGGAGACTTGAGGACAACATAGTTCCATCCTCTCTACATCAATATATGAAGTTCATGAGAGGTAGGATCTTCTACTCTATCAAAGGAGATCTCAAGCCATTTATAGTTCATGAGGTGAGGATGCAACTACTACCTCCCTCAAAATCAACAAGTCTATATTTTAAACTTGGACAAAGTTTAAAAATATGTTCCTGCTATCATGGTTCTTCCCATTCTTAGGGTTTTGGTTTAGGTTTAGGTTTATTAGGTTTTAGAGTTTTAGGTTGATAAGTTTTTAGAGTTTATGTTTATTTTTTAATTTATTTAGTTACTTTAGTTTTAGGTTTAGGGTTTGGGTTTATAGTTTAGGGTTTAGGGTTTTTTGCAACATCTTCGCTAACTTCTTTAAGATCACCTTACATAAAAATCAGCTCAATCGGGGTTTAGGGTTTTAGTGTTTATGCTTTTGGCATTAAGGGTTTAGTGTTTTAGGTTTTGGGTTTGAGGTTTAGGATTTTAGGATTTAGGGTTTAGGATTAGAGTTGTAGGTTTAGGTTTTACGATTAGGTTTTTTTATTTTTTTATTTTTAGGGTTTAGGGTTTAGGGTTTAGGATTTAAGTTTAAGGTTTAGGTTTCAGTTTAGGGTTTAGGATTTTTGGTTTTTTTAATAGAGAATAAAATCAGATTCAACATTTCTTCTTTTCAATTTCATCAACCAAGTAACACACCATGTTTTCTAAGATATAAGAGGAGACATAGATAAGAAATGAGCATGCATTCAGTAAATCAAAAACATTACAAAACTTGAACCCTCTATAGTGTAAAGACACAGTTCCATAAGTCGCAGATCAGATTGTCGTTCTTTAATTTCTCCAGTTCCTATCAGAACCACCTTGGTTGCTCGAGTAGTGAGATCCACCATCATATCCCTGATATCTCCCTCCGCCACCACCATGGATGTAAGCTCCGTCGCTCCTCCCACCTCCATAACCACCACTACTCTGAAAAGTACCTCCATATCCACCAGCACCTCCAGATCCCTCACCACCACTATGATAATTACCACCTCCGCTTTTGCCTCCATCGCTAGATCTAGACTGAGCTTGCTTGACGGTGATGTTCCTGCCATCAAGTTTTGCCCATTCTTAGGTTTCAATTGAGGTTTAGGTTTATTAGCTTTTAGGGTTTAGGTTTATTTTTAATTTATTTAGTTACTTTTGGTTTAGGTTTAGAGTTTGGGGATTAAGCTTTAAGGTTTTTATTTTATTTTATTTTAAACTCAAATGATTCCATAATAAATAAGAAATTACTAAATCAAACAAGAGATTATCCTTTAATAACTAATAGAAATAGGAAAAACTAAAATTCAATTCAAAAATTCATAAAAATAGTATTTCACAAACTGATTTAACTCCCAAAAACAATAAAATTTGATTTTATAAAGGGACAACAAAGCTTAGTCGAACAAGTTAAAACACATATCATCATCAGATTCCTCAGTAGGATCTTTGTTCTTCTCTTCCATTGCAATAGCCAGACCCACAGCAGCAGCAGGAGTAGCAGAAGCATCAGGTGTAGCAGCCACATCAAAATTACTAGGATCATTCAAATACTCCTTAACCTTCTCGGCCTGCAGAAATGTGTAACCAGTGATAATTATGATAATGAGAACATTGTTGTAAGAATTGATGAACATGTGGGGCACTCCAGTAAGGGTGGGATAAGAGAGGGCTAGTGAGGGAGAAGTGATCATTGAAAGGCCTGTCGAAAACTTTTTGATGAGATCATCTTCAGTGAGGTCAAGCACCTCAGGACTGAACACTGAACCATCATCATACAAAAATTGGATGATAATGCCATAAGAGGATGGCCTAATCTCAAGCTTAACAAGGAGAGTGGGCTTTGACGATCCCACCTTATCGCCTTTTTTGATCAGCTCAACCAGGGTGATAATTTTAATAGAACCCTTATTGATCTTAGTTGGTATGTTGAGATCCTGGAAGAAAGAAGCCTGTTAAGGATCCAAACCATTGTTGCCTGGAGGAACTACAACATCAATAGCTACAACAAGACCAACACGGGCAAGAGCACCTACTTTGTATTTCACAACCTCTTTGATGGCTTCTTTAAGATCAGCTTTCATAAAAATCAGATCAACCTAGGTTTATGGTTTTAGTCTTCATGGTTTTGGGGTTTAGGTTTTCGGGTTTAGGGTTTAGGGTTTAAGGTTTAAGGTATAGCGTTTAAGGCTTTTTAGGGTTTAGGGTTTTGGGTTGCAGGTTTAGTATTATAGATTTAGGGTTTAGGGTTTAGTGTTAGTTTTATTGTTTAGGGTTTAGGGTATATGGCTTAGGATTTAGGGTTTAGGGTTTAAGATTTTTCTTTTATTATTTTAAATTAAGTAAACCAATAGGTTTAGGTTTATTTGGTTTATTTTATTTTTTTTTTTATTTAGGTTTTTTCTATTTAGTTTAGTTTATTTATTTTAGGTTTATTTATATTTAGATTAGGATTTTTATTTTAGTTTATTTTTTAGGTTTATTTTTTAGTTGAGTTTTATTTTTATTTTATTTTTTAGGTTTAGGTTTCATTTTTTATTTTTATGTTTAGGTTTAGGTTTTTATTTTATTTTCTTAAGTTTATATTTTAGGTTTATTTTTAGGTATTATTTTTTAGTTTATGTTTAGGTTTATTTTTAGTTTATTTTATTTTATTTAGTTTAGATGATAGGTTTAGTTTATTTTTGGTTTAGGTTTAGGTTTTAATTATTTTAGTTTAGGTTTAGGTTAATTTTATTTTATTTATTTAAATTTTATTTTAGGTTTAGTTTTTTTTAGTTTAGGGTTTATTTTTTATTTTTTATTTATTTGTAGGTTTAATTTTTAGGTTTAGGATTTTATTTAACTTTTATTTTATTTTATTTTTATATTACATTTAGTTTTTATTTTATTATTATTTTTTATTCTTAGGTTTATTTTATTTTTTAGTTTAGTTTAGATTTTTATTTATTTTATTATAGTTTATTTTAATTTTTTATTTTATTTTATTTTATGTTTATGTTTAGGTTTTAGTTTAGGTTTTTATTTTATTTTATTTTTTCATTTTATTTAGGTATTGGTTTTTTTTATTAATTTTATTTTTCAATTTTATTTAGTTTAGGTTTAATATTTTAGGTTTTAGGGTTTAGGGTTTAGGGTTTAGGATTTAGGGTTTAGGGTTTAGCGTTTAGGCTATAGGGTTTAGGCTTTTTAGGGTTTACGGTTTAGGTTTAGTTTAGGGTTTTAGGTTTAAAGTTCAAGGTTTAGGGTTTAGGGTTTTTTAGGGTTTAGGGTTTAGGGTTTAGGGTTGTAGGTTTAGTATTGTAGATTTAGAGTTTAGGGTTAGTTTTATTATTCAGGGTTTAGAATTTAGGGTTTAGGATTTAAGGTTTAAGATTTTTGTTTAAATTTTTTATTTAAATTTAAGTAAACTAGTAGGTTTAGGTTTATTTAGTTTATTTTATTTATCATTTTTATTTAGGTTTTTAATTTTTATTTAGTTTAGTTTATTTATATTAGGTTTATGTATTTTTTTAGTTTAGGGTTTCTATTTTAGTATATTTTTTACTTTTAGGTATAGGTTTAGGTTTATTTTTTTAGTTGAGTTTTATTTTTATTTTATTTTTTAGGTTTAAATTTTTTTTTTGTTTTTAAGTTTAGGTTTAGGTTTTTATTTTATTTTTCTATGTTTAGGTTTTAGGTATTTATTTTAGGTTTATTTTTAGGTTTTATTTTTTAGTTTAGGTTCAAGTATTCTTTTTAGTTTATTTTATTTTATTTAGTTTTGGTTTTGGTTTAGGTTTAGTTTATTTTAGGTTTAGGTTTTATTTATTTCAGTTTAGTTTATTTTAGTTTAGGTTTAGCTTTATTTTGCTTTGTATATGTTATTTTTATTTTAGGTTTAGTTTTTTTTAGGTTAGGGTTTAGGTTTTATTTTTTATTGATTTTTAGGTTTAAATTTTTATTAAATTTTTATTTTATTTTATTTTAGATTTATTTTATTTTTATTTTACGTTTACTTTTTATTTTATTTAGGTTTTTTATTCTTAGTTTATTTTATTTTTTAGTTTAGTTTAGGTTTTTATTTATTTTATTTGAGTTTATTTTTATTTTTTATTTTGTTTTATTTTAAGGTTTAGGTTTAGGTTTTAGTTTAGGTTTTTATTTTATTTTATTTAGGTTTAGGTTTTTTTAATTATTATATTTTTTAGCTTTATTTGGTTTAGGTTTAGGTTCTTAGGGTTTAAGGTTTAGGATTTAGGGATTAGAGTTTAGGTATTTAGGGTTTAGGGATTTACAGTTTAGGATTTTAGGGTCTCGAGTTTAGGTTAGGATTTAGGGTTTAGGGTTTAGGATTTAGTGTTTAGGCTTTAGGGTTTATGGTTTTTAGGGTTTAGGGTTTAGGGTTTAGGGTTTTAGAGTTTAGGGTTAGGGTTATTATTTTTTAGTTTTTAGGATTTAAGTTTTACTGTTTAGGTTTTAGGTTTAGGGTTTTGGTTTTATCTTAGTGTTTAGGGTTTTTGGTTTTTTTTAACAGAGAACAAATTCAGATTCAACATTTCTTCATTTCAATTTGATCAACCAAGTAACACACCAAGTTCTTTAAGACACAAGTGATGACATAGATAAAAAATGAGCACCGATAGAGCAAATCAAAATCTTAGATAACTAGAACCATCTCTAATTAAAGACACGGTTCCATAAGTAGCATATCGGCTCGGCCGTTGTTCAATTTCTCCAGTTTCCATCAGAACCACCCTGACCTCTCGAGTAGTAGGATCCACCATCATATCCCCGATCTCCCCCTCCACCACCACCGCTGCTGTAACCTTTGTCGCTCCTCCCACCTCCATAACCACCACTGCTCTGATCACCATCTCCATATCCATTAGCTCCTCCAGATCCCTCACCACCACTATGATAATCGCCACCTCTGCCTTCGCCTCCACCACCAAATCTAGAATGAGCCTGGTTGACGGTGATGTTCCTGCCGTCAAAGTATGGGCCATTCATAGGGATTAGGTTTAGGTTTATTTTTATAATTTATTTAGATACTTTATGTTTAGTTTTAGGGTTTAGGGTTTAGGCTTTAAGGGTTTAGGGTTTTCATTTTTGGGATTAGGGTTTTAGGGTTTAGGGTTTAGGGTTTAGAGTTTAGGGTTTTTTAGGGCTTAGGGTTTAGGGTTTAGGGTTGTAGCTTTAGTCTTGTAAGTTTAAGGTTTAGGGTTTAGGGATTAGGGTTAGTTTTAGGGTTTAGGGTTTAAGGTTTAAGCTTTTTTTATTATTATTTTTTAAATTAACTAAACTCATAGGTTTAAGCTTATTTAGTTCACTTAGTTTATTTTTTATTTATTTTAGTTTATTTTTTATTTGGGTTTATTTATTATTTTAATTTAGTTTAGTTAATTTATTTTAGTTTAGGTTTTTTATTTTTGATTATTTTTAGGTTTAAGTTTAAGTTTAGGTTTATTTTTAGTTGAGTTTTATTTTATTTTATTTTTTAGGTTTAGGTTTTATTTTTTATTTTTAGGTTTAGGTTTAGGTTTTTATTTTATTTTTTTAGGTTTAGGTTTTAGGTTTTTATTTTTGGTTTATTTTTAGGTTTTATAATTCAATTTAAGTTTAGGTTAATTTTTAGTTTATATTATTTTATTTTGTTTAAGTTTAAGTTTAGGTTTAGATTTAGGTTTAGTTTATTTTTTGGTTTAGGTTTAGGTTTTATTTATTTTAATTTAGTTTATTTTAGTTTAGGTTTAGGTTTATTTTATTTTGTTTAAATTTTTAATATTTTAGGTTAAGTTTATTTTTTTTTAGTTTATTATTTAGGTTTAGTTTTTTATTTAATTTTAGGTTTATTTTTTAGGTTTAGATTTTTATTTAGTTTTTATTTTCTTTTATTTTTGTTTTATTTTATTTTATTTTATTTTTAGTTTTTAGTTTATTTTGGTTTTTTATTCTTAGGTTTATTTTACTTTTTAGTTTAGTTTAGGTTTTTATTTTAATTTTTGGTTTCAATTTTTATTTTATTTTTTTTAAATTTATTTAGGTTTAAGTTTATTTATTTATTTTATTTTTAGGTTTTATTTAGTTTAGGTTTAGGTTTTTTGGTTTTTAGGGTCTGAGGATTAGGGTTTAGGGTTTGGAATTTTAGGGTTTGGGGTTTTAGATTTTTGGGATTAGGGTTAGGGTTTAGAGTTTTGGATTTAGTGATTAGGCTTTAGGGTTTTGGGTTTTTAGGCTTTAGGGTTTAGGGTTTAGGGTTTAGAGTTTAGAGTTTACAATTTTGGGTTTGGGGTTTAGAATTTTAGGGTTTATGCTTTAGGGTTTAAGGTTGCAGGTTTAGGGTTTAGGGTTAGTTTTAGGGTTTAGGATTTAAGATTAGGGTTTTTTATTTTTTAATTTCTTTTTATTTTTAGGGTTTAGGGTTTAGGGTTTAGGATTTAGGTTTTGGGTTCAAGTTTTAGTTTAGGGTTTTGGTTTTTTTATCAGAGAATAATTCAGATTTAACATTTCTTCTTTTTTATTTCATCAACCAAGTAACACACCAAGTTTTCTAAGACACAAGCGACGATATAAATAAAAAATGAACATGCATAGAGCAAATCAAAAACTGTAGATAACTAGAACCATCTCTACTGTAAATACATAGTTCCATAAGCAGCAGATTGGATTGGCCATTCTTTAGTTTCTCCAATTCCCATCAGAACCACCACGATCTCTCGAGTAGCAAGATCCACCACCAAATCCCCGATCTCTCCCTCCACACTATGGTAACCTCCTCGCTCCTCCCACCTCCATGCTCCACCCTTCCAACCACCACCTTCATATCCACCAACACCTCCAAGTCCCCACCACTATTATGATAATCACCTTCTGCCATTGCCTCCAGATCTTGGTGAGCGGTGATGTTCATAAGGTTCTACCCATTCTTAGGGTTTAGGTTTTATGTTTATTTTTTAATTTATTTTGTTATTTTAGGTTTAGGTTTAGGGCATTTTTTAACTCAAATGATTCTATAATAAACAAGAAATTACCAAATCGACCAAGACATTATTCTTTAATAACTAATAAAATAGGATAAAATAAAATGCAATTTAAAAATGTACAAAAATAGTATTTCACAAAATGATTTAACTCTCAATGACAATAAAATTTTATTTTACAGAAGGCCAAAAATGGTTTGTCGAACAACCTGAAATCCATATCATCATCAGAATTCTTTTTTAAATAGCTCAACCAGGGTGATAATTTCAACAGTACCCTTTTTTATCTTAGTTGGGATGTTGAGAATCAAGAAGAAAGAAGTCTGAAGGATCCGCACATGTTACTGCAACCACAACATAGGTACAACAAGACCAACACCGTGCGCACCAACTTTGTATTTTGTAACCTCTTGCATCTTTAAGATCTCTTAAAATCAACTCAACCGAGGTTTAAGGTTTAGGGTTTAGGCTTTTAGGGTTTATGCTTTTATGGCTTAGGGTTTAGGGTTAGGGTTTAGGGTTAGGTTTAGGGTTTGGGTTTAGGGTTTAGGGTTTAGGGTTGTTTAGGGTTTAAGGTTTAGGGTTGTGAGTTTAGTATTATAGGTTTAGGGTTTAGTTTTTTCTTTTTTTTTGAAGTTAAACAAACCGATAGGTTTAGGTTTATTTATTTTATTTTTTATTTATTTTAGTTTTTTTTATATTTTATTTTTTTACTTAGGTTTATTTTTTATTTTTATTTAGTGTAGTTTATTCATTTTAGGTTTATTTATCTTTAGTTTAGGATTTTTATTTTACTTTATTTTTTAAGTTTAGGTTTAGGTTTAGGTTTATTTTTTTCATTGAGTTTTATTTTTATTTTATTTTTTAGGTTTGGGTTTTATTTTTTATTTTTAGGTGAAGGTTAAGGTTTTTATTTTCTTTTTTAGGTTTATGATTTAGTTTTTATATTTTAGGTTTATTTTTAAGTTTTATTTTTTAGTTTAGGTTTAGGTTTATTTTTAGTTTATTTTATGTTATTTCATTTTGGTTTAGGTTTAGGTTTAGGTTTAGGTTTTATTTATTTTATTTTATTTCATTTAGGTTTAGGTTTAGGTTTAGTTTATTTTAGGTTTAGGTTTAGGTTTTATTTATTTTAGTTCAGTTTATTTTAGTTTAGGTTTCAGTTTATTTTATTTTCTTTATTTTTTTTAGGTTTAGTTTTTTTTATAGTTTAGGTTTAGGTTTTACTTATAATTTATTTTTTAGGTTTATTTTTTGGTTTAAGTTTTTATTTAGTTTCTATTTTATATTAATTTAGGTTTATTTTATTTTATTTTATTTTACATTTAGTTTTTATTTCATTTAAGTTTTTTAGTCTTGGGTTTATTTTATTTTTTTAGTTTAGTTTAGGTTTTTATTTATTTTATTGTAGTTTATTTTTATTTTTTATTTTATTTTAATTTTAGGTTAAGGTTTAGGTTTTAATTTAGGTTTTCTTTTGTATTTGATTTTTTTTAATTTAGGTTTAGGTTTTATTTATTTATTTTATATTTAGGTTTAATTTAGGTTATGTTTTGGTTTTAGGGTTAAGGTTTTAGAGTTTATGGTTTAGGGTTTAAAGTTTAGGGTTTAGGGTTTAAGAGTTTAGGGTTTTAGGGTTTAGGGTTTAGGGTTAGGGTTTAGGGTTTAGGTTTAGGATTTAACGCATAGGCTTTTTGGTTTTGGGTTTTTGGAGTTGTAGGTTTAAGGTTCAAGGTTTAGGGTTTATGGTTAGGGTTTTTTTATTTTTCTTTTTTATTTTTATTTTTAGGTTTAGTGTTTAGGGTTTAGTTTTTTTTAAATTAAGTAAACCACTAGGTTTAGGTTTATTTAATTTATTTTTTATTTATTTTAGTTTATTTTATATTTTATTTTTATTTAGGTTTATTTTTAATTTTTATTTAGTTTAGCTTATTTATTTGTGGTGTCTCCATTTTTAGTTTAGGGTAATTATTTTACTTTATTTTTTAGGTTTAGGTTTAGGTTTTAGTTGAGTTTTATTTTTATTTTATTTTTTAGGTTTAGGTTTTATTTTTTATTTTTAGGTTTAGGTTTAGGTTTTTATTTTATTTCTTTAGGTTTAGGATTTAGGTTTTTCTTTTAGGTTTATTTTGTAGTGTATGTTTAGGTTTATTTTTAGTTTACTTTACTTTATTTAGTTTAGGTTTAGGTTTAGGTTTAGTTTATTTTAGGTTTAGGTTTAGGTTTTATTTATTTTAGTTTATTTTATTTTAGTTTAGGTTTAGGTTTATTTGATTTTTATTTTAGGTTTAGTCTTTTTTAGTTTAGGGTTTAGGTTTTAATTTTTTATTTATTTTTAGGTTTATTTTTTAAGTTTTAGATTTTATTTAGTTTTTATTTTATTAAATTTTAGGTTTATTTTATTTAGGTTTTTTATTTTTAGGTTTAATTTATTGTTTAGTTTACTTTAGGTTTCTATTTATTTTATTTTAGTTTATTTTTATTTTTTTAATTTATCTTATTTTCATATTTAGGTTTAGGTTTTAATTTTGGTTTTAATTTTATTTTATTTAGGTTTAAATTTTATGATTTATTTTAATTTTAGGTTTTATTTAGTTTAGGTTTAGGTTTTTTTAGGTTTTTGGGGTTTTGGGTTTTGGGTTTTGGGTTAGTTTTAGGATTTAGGGTTTAGGCTTAGGGTTATTTTATTTTATTTATTTATTTATTATTTAGGATTTAGGGTTTTTTAGGGTTTAGGGTTTAGGGTTTATGGTTTATGGTTTAAGGTCAGTTTTAGGGTTTAGAGTTTCGAGTTTACAATTTTTTTTAATTAAGTAAACCGGTAGGTTAAGGTTTATTTAGTTTATTTTTTATTTATTTTAGTTCATTTTAATTTGTTTAGTTTCTTTATTTAGATTTCTTTGTTATCTTTATTTTATTTAGTTTATTTATTTTAGGTTTATTTATTTTATTTTGGTTTCTTATTTTAATTTATTTTTTAGGTTTAAGTTTAGGTTTAAGTTTATTTTCTATTTTAGTTTTATTTTTAAGTTATTTTTTAGGTTTAATTTTTATTTTTTATTTTTTAGGTTAAGGTTTAGGCTTTTATTTAATTTTTTTAGGTTTAGGTTTTAGGTTTTTATTTTAGGTATATTTTAGGTTTAATTTTTTAGTTTAGGTTTATGTTTTTTTAGTTTGGTTATTTTATTTTGTTTAAGGTTCATGTTTAGTTTATTTAAGGTTTTGGTTTAGGTTTTATTTATTTTAGTTTAGTTTATTTTAGGTTTATCATTTTTTTTAGTTTAGGGTTTGGGTTTTATTTTTATTTATTTTTAGGGTTATTTTTTAGATTTAGGCTTTTATTTAAGTTTTATTTTATTTTATATTAGGTTTATTTTATTTCTATTTTATGTTTAGTTTTTATTTTCTTTAGGTTTTTTATTTTTAAGTTTATTTTATAGTTTAGTATAGGATTTTATTTTATTTTTATTTTAGTTTTGTTTTTATTTTTTATTTTATTTTATTTTTAAGATTAGGATTAGGTTTTAGTTTAGGTTTTTATTTCATTTTATTTTTTATTTAATTTAAGTTTAGGTTTTTTTATTTATTAAATTTTTAGGTTTTATTTAGTTTATGTTTAGGTTTTTTGCTTTTTAGGGTTTAGGGTTTAGGGTTTAGGGTTTGAGGTTTAGGGTTTAGGGTTTAGGGTTTATGGTTTATGACTTTAGGGTTTAGATATAGGGTTTAGGGATTAGGGTTTAGGGTTTTAGGGTTTAGGGTTTAAGGTTTAGGGTTATACATTTAGGGTTTAGGGTTTAGGGTTTATGGTATAGGGTTTAGGGTTAAGGGTTTTGGGTTTAGGGTTTAGGGTTAGTTTTAGGGTTTCTTAGGATTTTTTTTTCTTTATTATTATTATTATTATTTTATTTAGGGTTTAGGGTTTAGGGTTTTTATGATATATGGTTAATTTTAGGGTTTAGGGTTTAGGGTTTAGGGTTTAGGATTTGGGGTTTGGGATTTAGGATTTAGGGTTTAGGGTTTTTTCTAAAATGAAGTAAACCAATATGTTTAGGTTTATTTAGTTTAATTTTTATTTATTCTAGTTTATTATATTTTTTTTAAATTTTATGTAGGTTTATTCTTTCTTTTTACTTAGTTTAGTTTATTTATTTTAGTTTAGGTTTTTTATTTTAGTTTATTTTTTAGGTTTAGGTGTATGTTTATGTTTATTTTTTTAGTTTAGTTTTTTTTTTTATTTGTTAGGTTTAAGTTTTATTTTTTATTTTTATTTTTAGGTTTAGGTTTTTATTTTATTTTTTTAGGTTTAGGTTTTAGGTCTATCTTTTAGGTTTATTTTTAGGTTTTGTTTTTTAATTTAGGTTTAAGTTTATTTTTAGTTTATTTTGATTTTATTTAGTTTAGGTTTAGGTTTAGATGTAGTTTATTTTAAGTTTATGTTTAAGTTTTATTTATTTTAGTTTAGTTTATTTTAGTTTAGGTTTAGGTTTTTTTTTAGTTTAGGGTTTAGGTTTTATTTTTTCTTTATTTCTAGCTTTACTTTTTTTATGTTTAGGTTTTTATTTAGTTTTCATTTTATTTTATTTTAAGTTATTTTATTTGATTTTATGTTAAGTTTTTATTTTTAGGTTTATTTTATTTTTTTAGTTAAGTTTAAGTTTTTATTTATTTTAGTTTA
Source organism: Cymbidium sinense (assembly GCA_021442155.1). Lineage (NCBI taxonomy): Eukaryota > Viridiplantae > Streptophyta > Magnoliopsida > Asparagales > Orchidaceae > Cymbidium > Cymbidium sinense. The sequence continues at coordinate 33,898,737 of CM038227.1, forward strand.
GTTTAGTTTTTATTTTTATTTTTTTTTATTTTTAGGTTTAGGTTTAGGTTTTAGTTTAGGATATTATTTTTTTTATTCTTTTTATTATATTTAGGATTAGGTTTTTTTATTAATTATATTTTAAGGTTTCATTTAGTTTAGGTTTAGGTTTATAGGTTTTTAGTGTTTATGGTTCGGAGTTTACTGTTTAGGCTTTAGCGTTTAGGGTTTTTAGGGTTTAGGGTCTAAGGTTTTGGGTTAGCTTAGGGTTTCAAGTTAATTTAGGGTTTAGGATTTAGGGTTTAGGTTTAACTTAAGGTTTAGGGTTAGTTTAGGTTTTGGATTTTGGGTTTAGGGTTTAAGCTTTAGGGTTTATGGTTTTTAGGGCTTAGGGTTTAGGGTTAGTTTAGGATTTAGGGCTTATGGTTTTAGGGTTTAGGGTTTAAGGTTTAGGGTTTAGGGTTAGGGTTAGGGTTTAGGGTTTAAGGTTTAGGGTTTAGGATTTAGGATTTAGAGTTATAGGTTTAAGATTTAGGGTTACAGTTTTTTTTTTTATGGTTTAGGGTTTAGGGTTTAGTGTTTAGGGTTTAGATTTTAGACTTAGGGTTCAAGTTTTAGTTTAAAGTTTAAGTTTTAGGTTTAGGGTTTAGATTTTAGTTTAAGCTTTAGGGCTTTTGGTTTTTTTAATAGAGAACAAATTCAGATTAAACATTTCTTCTTTTCATTTCATCAACAAAGTAACACACCAAATTTTCTAAGACACACGTGATGACATAGATCAAAAATGAGGACGCATAAAGTAAATCAAAAACCCTAGATAACTAGAACTGTCTCTACTATAAAGACACAGTTCCATAAGCAACAGATCAGATCCGCCATTCTTTAGTTTCTCTAGTTCCCATCAGAACTATCCCAGCCTCTCTAGTAGTGGGATCCACCATCATATCCCCGATCTCTCCTGCCATCACCACCACATCTGTAACGTCCATTGCTCCTCCTACCTGCATAACCACCACTACTCTGACCATCATTGTGAAAGTTAAGATTACTTATGATAATTGGTGTTATTTTGGTTCATTTGTTTATGCTTCTTGTAATAGGAATGGTAGATGGTTTCTTTAGGATGCTCTTATTAGTATTTCTTATTCTCTTAATGCTCCTTGGTTTGTGGGTGGGGACTTTAATACTATCTCTTCTTCCTCAAAATGGGTTGGTGGTAATGCTCCAAACTTATTTCCTATGGAAGATTTTAATAAAATGATTCTTGATTGCCATCTTACTGACATTGGCTTTAGTGGGTCTCAATTAACTTGGAATAATTACATACTCTGGCAAAGGCTCGACCGGGTTGTTTTTAATCATTTGTGGATTAATCTTCTCCCTAGTACTTCTATGGAGCACCTAACTAGAACCCTTTCGGACCATTCTCCCCTGCTTATCAATGTGAACTTTAATGCTAATAAACCCTCCTCTCCTATTCCTTTTCACTTCCAAAATATGTGGCTTATGGATGATAGATTTTTGGAGGTTATTGCTAGTAACTGGAGTGAACCTCTGCATCCTGATTATTCTATTATTAGTATGAGGAGATTGTAGTTCAAATTAAAAAGACTTAAATAATGCCTTACTTGGTGGAATAAACATTATTTCAAGAACCTTTTGTCAATATTAATAAAATGGAGAATAAAGTTATAATTTTGGAAGACACTGTTGATAATGATCCTTCTAAAATTCACTTGTTTGCTCAAGCTAAAGATAGGTTAACATGTTATCAAGACATGGAGTAGACCTATTGGTGGCAAAAAGCTTCTATGAAATAGATTTCTGATGGTGTTCACAATACTAAATATTTCCACACCATGGTTTAAAACAAAAGGCTATAAATCACATTCATAAAATGAAAATTAATGATAGAGTTTGGTGTTTGGATAAAAAGGAACTTACTGACTCTGTTGTTTCTTTTTATAAAGAGCTTCTAAATGAAAATGTTCCTTATGATAATATTTCTTGGCCTGAAGTTATTCCTAATCTCATTTCTGATGATGCCAATTATATGCTTTCTTCCTTACCTTTTGAGTATAAAATTATTGAAGTTTTGTAGAGTATGAATAAAGACTCTGTTGCTGGTCCTGATGGTTATACTACCCTCTTTATGTTGGAATATTATTAAAGAGGACATGATTAAAGTTGTCCTTGATTTTTTTAAGGGTATTAGCCTGCCAAAATATTTTTTTTAGCACCTCCATTGTCTTAATTCCTAAAAAGATAATCCTGAAACTTGGAGTGATTTTAGGCCGATCAGTATTTGCTCCTTTTTAATAAACTGATTTCTAAGGTTTTGGCTAAAAGGTTGAGTCTCTTGCTTCCTAAAATTATCTCCCCCAATCAAACCAATTTTGTTAAAGGGAGATCCATTTCTGATAATGTCCTTCTAGCCCAAGAGACGATCCATGATTTAAATGCCAAAGTTCATGGTGGAAACCTGCTTTTTAAGCTTGACATTTCTAAAGTTTATGATAATATTGGTTAAGATTTCATTTATAAAATTTTGGCTTTATTTAGATTCTCTACTCATTTTATTGCTTTAATTAAGAATGGGATTGAGAATTCTTGGTTTTCTTTGCTTATTAATGGTGACCCTCTTCCTCCTACTGTTTTCATTATTGTGGTGGAATATCTTTCTATATGTATTGAAAAGATGCTTAGTAGAATGCCTAACATGTATTATAGAACCATTGGTGGCTTTGCCATTTCACATCTTAGTTTTGCTGATGATTTCAATATATTTTACAATGCTTCTACTTTTTATATTAAAAAAATTGTGTATATTCTTAACTCTTTTTGGTAGGGAAAGTGGCTTGAATATCAATCCTGATAAAAGTTGTTTTATTTCTAGCTCATCTATTTCCTTACCTAAGATCAATGTTATCAAGAATATTACGGGTTTTCGCATCAAAATCTCCCTATGAAGTATCTCGGGACTCCCTTATATAGAGGAATGAAAAGATCTTCTTTATTTGATGAAGTTATTTAGAAAATAAATAAGAAAACTTCCTCTTGGGAATTTCATTTACTTTCCTTTGGTGCGAGACTTATCCTAATTAAAAGTACTCTTTGCTCTCTGCCATTGTATCTCTTATCTACTATTGTTCCTACTTATTCTATTATTAAAAGGATAAATAGATTTTTTAATAAATTTTTTTGGGGTTCTAACTCATCTTTCAAACGATTACATTGGGCTAGTTGGCACAAATGTTATGGTGCTGGTAATGAAGGTGGTTTGGGTTGCAATACATTAGAGGATTCTATTAACTACTTTTCCTATAAAATGTGGTGCAATTTTAGAAATAAACATATTTACTGGTCAAAGTTTATGCATGCTAAGTATTGTTAGGGCAAACACCCTCTCATTTGTGCTTTCAAATTTGAGGATTCTCTTATGTGGAGAAGATTTTGTAATATCAAATGGAATGCTGAGAACTTAATCTCTTGTGGTATCAATTCAGGTTCCACTTTCTTTTGGCAAGACAATTGGCTAGGGCAAGGTTCTATTGATTTCCATCTCAATACTCACTCCACTGTGATGCTTAAGATTAATCAATTAATTATTAATAATAAGTGGGATGTGGCACAATTGAATATCCTTGTTCCTAATGTGATCATTGATAAAATCATAAAATTTGTCCTTACCTAATGTACCTGACCAAATTCTCTTAAAAAATTCTTCTTCTGGAGACTTTGTTTTAAAAAATGTTTGCCATTACATCAGATTTAAATATTAAGAGTCCTTGGTTTTTACCAAAAATTTGGAATATTAGTATCCCTACTTCTTTCTCAATTTTAACTTGGCGCATTCTGAAGCACTATATCCTTGTGGATGCTTCTCTTCTAAAAAAAGGCTTCCATCTCCCCTCTAAATGTCACTATTGCTATCACATAGAAAGTGTGGATCATGTTTTTATGAATGGCCCTATTGCTACCAAAATGTGGAATTGGTATGATAATATTTTAATACTTTCCATTTCAATGGTTCTCTTTCTATTTTGCAACTTCTTGAAGCATGTTTCTCTCATGTTTCTAAGGGGCATGTTAAAATTGTGTTAGCTATTACTATTCTTTGGTACATTTGGATGGATAGAAATGATGGTAAACATTATAATATTCCTATGAATTATAATCGTATTATTGCTAGAACCAAATATATAATTTTGTCTCTTTTCAAAGCCAATCTTCTTACTCTTTCTAGTTTTAAAGGGTGCAAGTCCATGGCCTTGAATTTTGGGATTAACATTCTTACATGGAAGGTCTCTCCTACCCAGAAAACTATATATTGGATGAAACCGAATTATCATTGCATTAAGGTTAACACTGATGGCTCAATTTCTAATGGTTACTATGGTTGTGGCGGGATTTTATGAGATCATAATGGCAAGGTTATTTCTGCTTTTGCTGCTCCTTTAGAGCATTGTTCTATTTTATTTGTTGAGCTTAAAGGCATTCATTATGGCATTTCTATCTGTTTACAATAAGGTTTTCAGAACATCTAGTTTGAAGTTGATGCTCACCTTCTTTTAGATTTACTCAATTCTAATGCTCATGGCAATGTTAAAGTGTATTATTTACTTAACCATACTAGGAGGCTTCTTGCTAACCTGATTTTCATATCTCTCATATTTATAGGGAAGCCAACTCTTGTGCTGACTTCTTTGCCAATTTGGGGGCTAAGTCTTCTTCTTTTCAAATGTTCTCTAATGATGACATTCCTTTACTTTTAAGGGGTCTTGTGAATCTTGATAAAACTAGTTTGCCTAGCTTTTTTGTTTTCTCCTCTGGGGCTTTGGATTTTGCCTTGTTGTTGTTTTTTATTATTTCTGGTTATTTCCTTTGTTGGTTTGGTCTTGTTTTCTTTCCTGACCTAACCTTATTTTTATTTTCCTATTTGATTTCTTCCCATTCTTTGGATGGGTTGGGGTTTCCCTTCTTTATACTAGTTTTTTACTATATTTTTTATTTTCTGGTGTGTTTTCACTCCCAACATGGAAAAGGTGTTTACAATAGGTGGAGGCTGCTGGGTTTTGCTTATCTTTTGGTTGGTGTGGTTTTCTTTTTGGGTTGGATCTTTCTGCAGCCTATTTTGTTTATTTTGGATTTTATGGTTGGTTGTTTGCTAGTGTTGCCTAGCTGTGGGTTTTTTCCTTTTTGAGTGTTTCTCATGCTATTTTTGTGACCTTCCTACTACAGCAAGGTGTTTTGTCTTCTTGTTGTTTGCTATTTAGGATGGTTTTCCCAAGTTTTGGTTGTCTATTCTTTCTTGGCTCTCACCCTTCAAATTTTCTTTTGTCCTTTTAGATTTTACTTGTGGTATTTGGGGTGTGGGTCTTCTGGCTTAGGATGGCTCTTTAGATGATGGCTATTGGCAATTATGTTTTTGTGGTTTTTGCTCCTGTTGTTAAGAGGAGTTGTGTGGCCTTGATGGCTCTTTGTGTGTTGGTTGTGCTAGGAGTCCTATTTTTTTGGGCTTCTTATCCTTATTTCTCTACTATTCTGGATGAGTGTAAGGTTTGATGCTTCTAATTTATTATATTTCTTGCATATTAGAGGTACCTCCTCTAAGCCTGAGGTTATGTTTTTGATGAGTGTGCTAAACTGGAAGGCTGCTAGATATTGGTTGGATGTTTTTTGGACTTGGCTGATGATGACTCTATTGGAGTTCTTGTTTGCTGTTGTATCTGGTTATTGGACTATTTTTGATCCTAAAAGGCTTTATTTCTCTTTGTCACGCTATTTCAACCTATTTGAGCTAGTTTCTCCTATCCTTGGATTGGGATTGGTGGCTGTTGTCTATGGCTTTCCTTTGGGATAATTTTGATGTTTGTAACCTTTCTGTGTTTTACCCTGATGGTTTTAACGTTAATAAATTGAATCCTTGGTTGCCTTGGTGGATCTTAGGGTTGCTTTCCTTGTTGGCTATTTGGGTTGGGTGCTCTAGATGGCTTGTTTGGGTAAAAGAGTATTTACTTTGTTATAACTTTCTTGATATTTTTGAGTCTATGTATGGAACCGGCTACTTACCTTCCCATTCCTCTCTTCTAGTTTCTACCTGCTGGGATTTTCGTTTATGGACTATGGCTAAACCTCTCCCCTTTCCTATTTTGATGGTTGCCTTGTTCCCTAATGTTCTTGATGCTAGTCTTACTGTTACTATGGGTATTTTTGTTTCTGGTTCTTTGCATGTTCTGTTATTGGATGACCTTATCAACTATGTGCTTCCTCTTGCCTATGTTTGATCTCTATTTCATACTTTTTTCCTTATTTTGAGGTTTTTTTCTAGTAATTGTGTTAAAAATTCTTGGTGCTGGCTTTGGTGGTGCTCGCTCTGGCTTAATGTTATCATGATGGGTTACCTCCCTATCATCTTTACTGAGTTTTATATATCTGATGGCTGGGTGTTTGGAGGTTATATTTGCTGTTTCAAGTTCTATGCAGGTTTGTGTGAGGAAAGTCATTGAAGAAGGTGCTATAAGAGGTATGCTGGCAATGATGGCTATGATGTTCACCACTCTTTCTATTGGGTGGGTATGTAATTGTAACCCTTCTCTTGAAGTCTAGATGCTTACATATGGTGCTGCTCCTTGAGATGAATTTAACTAAGCCTGAGCCTTCCTTTTATCCTTTTATTTCTATCTGCTTTTATTTCTTCTGCTTAATTAAGTATTTCATTATTTGTACTGATCCCTTTACAAGCTTATTGCAGATGTCTAGTACAAGTTGGGAAACTTTTGCTACTGGATTGTACTGGTTACAGATGGAGTAGAGGAAGTTTGCTGCTGATTTCACGAAATTGTTTTGGTGGATCTATGTTTCTTTTATTTGCTTATTTTCTTTAACTATTGTATTATATTTATCTCCAGACTTTTAGCTCTTTCAGCATTAGCTTAGAGATTTTCCCCCTCTAAGGACTTTGTACCTTTTTGTTATGGTAACAAAATTTCCTTAAATTCCCTAAAAAAAACCCAAAATCCCAAAACCTTAAATCCTAACACTAACCCTAAACCTAAACCCTAAACCTTAAACCCAAAAACCCTAAACCATAAATCCTAAACCTTAACCATAAACTAACACCTAAACCCTAAATCCTAAACCCTAAAAACCCTAATCCATAAAGCCTAAGCCCTAAACCCTAAACTAACCCTAAACCTAAAGCTAACCTTAAACCTTAAACCCTAAACCATAGAAACCTTAAACCCTAAACCCTAAACTATAAATCTAAAGCCTTAAACCCTAAACCTTAAACCCTAAAAATAACACTAAACCATAGAAAACCCTAAACCCTCAATCCTAAACCCTAAACCTTAAACATTAAGGTAATCTAAACAATAAACCCTAAATCCTAAACCCCAAACCCTAAACCCTAAAACTAACCCTTAACCTTAAACCCTAAACCCTAAACCTTAAACTCTAAACCCTAAACCTTAAACTCTAAAACCTACAACCTTAAACCCTAAAACCTAAACCCCAAACCATAAACCCTAAACCCTAAACCCTAAAAAAATAAGAAAAAAACTTAAACTAAATAAAACCAAAATATAAAATAAATAAATAAAACCTAAACATGGATAAAATAAATAAAATAAAATAACATAAAAACCTAAACTAAAACCTAAACCTAAACCAAAAAATTAAATAAGATAAAAAATAAAAACTAAGCTAAAATAAAATAAATAAAAACCTAAACAAAACTAAAAAAAAAACTTCAAAATATAAAACCAAAATAAAATAAAAACTAAACATAAAATAAAAATAAAATCAACATAAAATAAAATAAAATAAAACTAAATAAAAACCTAAACTTATAAAATATACCTAATAATAAAACCTAAAAATAAAAATGAAAAATAAATAAAAAAATATCACCTAAACCTAAACTAAACTAAAATAAATCAAACCTAAACCTAAACCAAAAATAAACTAAACCTAAACCCTAAACTAAATAAAATAAAATAAATTGAAAATAAACCTAAACCTAAACTAAAAAAAATAAAACCAAAAAATAAACCTAAAATGAAAACTTAAAACCTAAAAAATAAAATAAAAATCTAAGCCTAAACCTAAAAATAAAAAATAAAACCTAGACATAAAAAAATAAATAAAACTAAAGAAAAAAATAAACATAAACCTAAACCTAAACCTAAACTAAAAACATAAACTAAAATAAAAAACCTAAACTAAAATAAATAAACTGAACTAAATAAAAATAAAAAATAAACCAAAATAAAAAAATTAACTTAAATTAAAATAAAAAAACTAAATAAACCTAAACCTATCGCTTTAATTTTTTAAAAAAAATCCTAAACCCTAAACCCTAAACGCTAAACCCTGAACCCTAAACCCTAAATCTTAAACCCTAAACCCTAAGCCCTATACCCTAAACCCTAGACGTTAAAACTAACCCTAAACCCTAAAGAACCCTAAAACCCAAATCCTAAACCCTAAACCCTAAAGTTAAAACCAAACTCCCTAAACCTAAACCTAAACTACTTAAACTTAAACTAATATAAATAAACTATAACCTCATAAACTTAAACTTTAAACAAACTAACCTTTAAACTCTAAAACTAAACCCTAAAACCTAAACTTAAACAACTTAAACCAGAACTATGATAAAATCAAGAGCCTAAACTAATTTTAAACCCTAAACCCTAAACCTTAAACTAACTGAACTATAAACCCTAAACTCTAAACCCTAAACACTACCTAAAAAAGCTAAAACTCAAACCCTAAAGTTAAACCTTAAACTCAACTTATACTTAAAACTAAACCCTAAACTTAAACTCTAAATTAAAACTAAAATTTAAACTTAACATTAAACTTTAAACTCCAACCTAAACCCTAAACTAACTAAACCTAACAAACCCTTAAAATTTTAAACCTAACCCAACTCAACTACAATTAACTCAACTACCTTAATCAACCCAATCCTGGCCCTACAAATCAAAAACCTAACTAAACCTAAACCCCTAAACTAACTAAACCTGGCTAAACTAAATTTAAACCTTAAATCCTATTGGAACTTAATCAAGGCCTAAAACCTATAACTTAAACTTATAACCCTAAATCTCATCTTAAACCTAAATCCTAAACCCCTAATTACTAAACCTAAATCAAAACTCTAACCAACTATAATAAACTATTAGTAACTATATCCAAAATTCAACTATAACTACCAACAAATTATAACCATAAACATAATTCAACACTAATTCAACTATAATGACCAACTAAATAAAACTGCTAAGTACTAACTAATTCAACTAACCCAACCATAACTACCAACCCAAACTATAACCAATTCACCAAACCTAAACTATAATTAACTATAACTAACTAACTACTATAACTATAAATAAACCATAACCAAACCATATAACCCACTAACAACTATATAACCAAGTAACAACAACTAACCAACTAAATCAACTAATTACTAACTACTAACAACTAATCTAAATACCAACCATAACCACTAACCAACTAACTAACCAAGAAAAGCTCCATCTCCTTTCTTGCGGTGCTCTGGTGATTTCATATTCCCGTTCATCGGTGCATCTCTGTCTTGCATTTTTGGTGGTTCTTTCTTCATTCTCATCCATTTTCTAGAGTTTTCTCAATCTTTGGTTGCTTGCATGATGTGTCTCTTCTAATTATGGTTGTGGTGACATCGAACCCACAGTTTATTTCTCCCATTTTGGATGATCCGGCTAGGGCACACTAATTTTATGGGGATTCTTGAACCTAATGCCATTCCTGCTTTTAAATCCTCTAAGGATGTACTTTCTGGTAAGAGCTCTACCTCTTATGACTCGGTGAATTTGATTTCAACTTTACTTTGAGGTATGCCTGCAATCATGTGTTCAGATCTTGATGTCAAAAAGCTTGCAAAACCATTCAAATTTACTTTGATTGGAAAATTTTTTTTGTGCTTGCCGAATTTGGATAAGATTCAATCTTTTTTTCATAACCTTAAACTTTTGGGTGTTTTCAATATTGGCTTGATCGATCGAAGACATATTTTGATTCAACTTATGAACGATTTAGATTATTGAAGGGTTTTCTTACGTCGATCTTATTTTTTCTTTAATTACCAAATTCATTCATTTAAGTGGTCTCTCCTTTTTGATATAAATGAGGAATCACCTATTGTTCCTGTGTTGTTAGCTCTTCCAAATATGAGAATCCATTATGTTACCCACCAGGTTTTATTTGCTATCGGGCTCTTTTCGCCACCATTCCAAATCGATCAAACACTGTGAGATCCCGCCCCTCGTTGTTCATATATTGGTTGAACTTGACATATCTAAAAATCATCCTAAGGATGTCTGGATCGGATTTGAATAGTTTAGTTATTTACAAAAGGTCAAATTTGAAAATTTTTTGGTTTTTTATTCCCATTGCAAGATACATGGTCATGATAATTCGGAGTGTTTTGTTCTTCATCCGCATCTTAAAAATAATTTTAAATGAACCTAACTCTAAATTAGCCACTGCTAAAGTTAATAAAGCTATTTTTATGCTTAAAAATAACTTAAATATTGATGTTAGGTTAGATTCTTTGGAATCTTCTAATGTTCCAAAAATTGTTGTTTATGCTTCTCATTTTGACCATGATAAAGGTACTAATAATGTTGAAAAAGATGATTTGTCCAACAACCTTTCTTTACATGATAATATGCCTATCATGGCTAACTCTAAATTCAAAGAGGCTAAAAAAATGTTGATTCATTCTCTAATGAGTTTATTCCTACTTCTTTGCCAACATTAATTGATGAGAATGAGGTTTTAAATGATGGTTTGAATGTTAACTTGAATGTGGCTAAAATTCTTGAGCAAAACACTGATTTTGATATTGGTAATTGTGTGTTGAATGGTATAATTTCTTCTCCTTCCCTTAATTCCAAGATTGATCTTCATTCTAATACAACCTTTCAAGAAAATATTGATTTGGAAGAGCGGGAAGTTGTGATTAGAGATGTTCTTGCCAATCTTTATCCTATTAAAAATATTCCTAATCAATCTCTCTTTGACGGTGAGATTTTGGATAAAAATAAAAAATTCCAAACAATTTTTAAAAAGTAAACTAAGAACTCTAAGATGCAACCTTCTAATCTTGCGAGATCTACTAGATCTAGATCCTCTTCCCATAAATAATATGTTTTTTTCAATTTTTGGCTTAAGAGAGGATTTATTTTTCTTTCCCTTTCTCTTTATTATTATTATTATTATCATCTAATCTCCTTTTATAATTTTCTATTTGTTTAATTCTATTATTTGGAATGTCAGAGGGATTGGTACCCACACTATTCATAATCGTATTAGAAATCTCTATAGAATCAACAATATTTTTTTACTTATTGTTATTTAACCACTTATACATGCTAATAAAATCAATCATGTTGCTAGAATGCTTGGTTTCAGTAATTTTTTCTCTAACATCAGTAATAAAATTTGGTGCTTTTGGAATAACTTCTTAAATGTTTTAATTTTAGATGATCCTCAACAAGTTGTCGATGCCCAAATTTCTTTTGGTGATTCTTGTGTGCTTGGCTCTTTTGTTTATGCTTCTTGGAATAGAGTGGTCGAAATGTTCTTTGAGAGAATTTGAGAAGTTTTGCTCTTTCTATTAACAAACCTTGGTCGATTGTGGGTGACTTCAACACTATTCTATATTCATCTAAAAGAATGGGTGGTTGTTCTCCTTATATTCATTATATGGAAGAATTTTCTCATATAATTCTTGATTGCAATCTTATTGACATTGGTTTTAAAGGCTCTAATTATAGTTGGCAAAACTCTAAGCTCTGGCAATGTCCTGTTAGAATTCTTTTCAACTCTCATTGGATTAATCAATGGCCTCTTACCTCTGTTGAACATTTGTGTAAAACTTTATCTGATCATGCCCCTCTTTGGGTTTCTATTAAAGATAACTCTAAAAGATTAAACACCTCGCCTTCTTTCAGATTTCAAAATCTGTGGATTTAGCATCTGGATTTCCTTAAAGTAGTGGCCAATAATTGGATTGCTCCTCTTCACCATGATAATTTGATAAGGGGTATGCATAGATTATGGTTTAAGCTTAAAAGACTCAAATAATATTTGGTTTGGTGGAACAAACATTATTTTAAAAATCATTTTGCTAATATAAAAAACATGGAACTTTTGGTTTGTGATCATGAAAATGTTATTTTGTTTGATTCTTCTAAGATTAAGGATTTGAATGAAGAAAAAGATAATCTTGTTAAAAATCAGAATATGGAAAAAACCTATTAGTTGCAAAAAGTTGCTAGTAAACATCTTCCTGATGGGGATAGAAATACCAAGTATTTTCTTGCTTTACTTAATAAAAAGAGAGCTTTAAATTCTATCTAAAAAATTAAAAGTGATAATGGAGATTGGATCACAGATATTAATGTTATTAAAGATTATGTTATTAATCACTTTAGAAATATGATTAATAAAAGCCACACTTATGAAGCTAATTCTAATTCACATTTAATCGCCTCTATTATTACCAATGATGAAAATCATTGGCTTATTAGGTTACCTACTGAAGATGAGATTGGTAAAGTTCTCAATAGCATGAACATTGATTCCATTATTGGCCCGAAGGGTTATACCACTTATTTTTTTCAAAATTCATGGTCTATTATTAAGCATGAATTAATCGATGCTATTGTTGATTTTTTTAGTGGTAATCCTCTCCCTAAATATTTTTCTACCACTTCCATTGTTCTAATACCTAAAAATAATAATCTGGATTCTTGGAGTGATTTCAGACCTATTAGTCTTTGCACTTTCTTTAATAAATTGATTTCTAAAATTCTTACTAATAGACTAGTCCTTTACTCCAAAAAATTATCTTTTTCAACAAAACTAGATTTGTTAGAGGGAGATCTATAGTTGATAACATTCTTCTTGCTCAAGAGCTTATTCATGATTTGGATGTTCCTACTAGAAGTGGTAACATCCTTTTTAAATTAGATATTTATAAAGCCTTTGATAACATCTCTTGGGATTTCCTTTTTAATATCCTGTATTTATTCAGTTTCTCTAAAAACTTTATTAATCTTATTAAAAATTTTATTAATAATGTCTGGTTTTCTATTCTTCTTAATGGTGAAGCTTTAGGCATTTTTCCTTCTTCTCATGGTTTGAGACAAGGAGATCCTTTGTCCCCTTCTTTATTTATTATTGTTGTGGAAAACCTATCTAGGAGTTTAAATGAACTTTTCAATAACCATCCTAACATGTACTTTAGAACTCTTGCTAGTATCCCTATTTATCATCGTAGCTTCGCTAATGACTTCATTATCTTTTGTAATGCTTCCTTTCATCATATCAAAAGACTTAAGAAATTTTTAATTAATTTTGGTAGAGAAAGTGATCTTTCTATTAATGAAAGCAAGAGCTACTTATTACCTCCTCTAAAATTTCTAATAACAAAATCAATCATATCTTAAGAATCACTAACTTTAAACACCAAGAACTCCCTATTAAATATCTGGGTGCTCTTCTTTTCAAAGGTCAAAAAAGATCCTATCTTTTCAACGAGCTTATAAATAAAATTTCTAATAAAAGTTTGGTGTGGGAATTTCACTTACTTTATTTTAGTGGTAGGCTTACTTTGCTTAAGAGTTCTCTTAATTTGATGCCTTTATACCTTATTCAGACCATTATCCCTACTAATTCTATCTTAAATAGAATTGATCGGCTTCTTAATAAATTTTTTTGGGGCTCTAATAATTTGGTTAAAAGGATGCATTGGACTTCTTGGCATAAATGTTGTGGTCCTCTGGGTGAAGGTTGGCTTAGCTACAAATCTATTCATTAAGCTATTACTACCTTCTCCCATAAACTCTGGTGGAATTTTAGAAAAAAATATAGCCTATGGGCTAAGTTTATGATAGCTAAACATTGCCAGGATAACCACCCTCTAATCTATACTTATAAAGTTGGTGATTCGTCAGTTTGGAAAAGGCTTTGCTCCATTAAATGGGAGGTTGAATCCTTGATATCTTGTGGTTTAAATTTGGGCTCTACTCTCTTTTGGCAAGACATCTAGATTGGTGGTGGTTCTATATATTCTTTTATATCAACCCAATCTATTGTTGCTACTTAAGTTAAATCTTTTTGGATTAATAACAAGTGGAATGATAGTAAACTTAGTAAATTTATTCCTATCTCTCTTTTGGATAAATTTAGTGATATTCATATCCTTTCTAACAAGCTTGATCGAATTCATTTTAAGCTGTCCTATAATGGTGATTTTTGTTTTAAAGAGACTTGGAACTAGATTAGAGACACTCAAAATTCTTCTAATGTATTTATTAAACTTTGGAATAATTTTATCCCTATCTCTTATTATGTTCTTACTTGGAGAATTCTGAAAAACCTCATTCCTGTTTATTCCTTGTTCTGAGATAAAGGTTTTCATTTTCCTTCTAAATGTTATAGTTGTTTTCATATCAAAGATGTTAATCATGTTTTTTTTTCAATGGTGTTATTGCCTCCAAATTATGGCTTTGGTATGATGATCTTTTTATTACAAATCATTTCCATGGTTTATTTTCTTTATATCAACTTCTTGAAGCCTGTTTCCAAAAAATTGTGAAAGGTCATATCAAAGTTTTAATTGCTATTAACCTTATTGGGTTCATATGGATGAATAGAAATGATGCTAAATATCGCAGTATTGCTATGAATCATAAAAGGATTATTGCTGGAACCAAAGAAAAAATTAATGCTCTATTTAATGCTAATTTAATTAGTAACACCCAATTTAGAGGATGCAAATTTGTGGCCAAAAAATTGGGTCTTTATCCTGGATCACTAGAAAGAAAATTATATATTGGATAAAGCCTCATAATACTATCATTAAAATTAATATAGATGGCTCTATCTCTTAGAATACATTTGGTTGTGGAGGTATTTTTTGGAATTTTAAAGGCAATGAAATTTGTGGTTTTGCTTATCCTAATAAAGCTTATTCTATTATATATGTGGAATTAATGGCTGTAAACAAAGTTATTGACATTTATTTGCAAAAGGTTTCTTCAATATTTGGATTGAAGTTGATTCTCTTTAACTCATTGACATGTTGACTTCAACTAAGATGGGAAATGCAGATTTATTTTATCTTCTTAATCACACTAGAAGACTCCTCTCTCAAACATGCTTAAAAATTTCTCATATTTGGCATGAAGGAATTGCCTGTGTAGAATTCCTGGCTAATCAAAGTGCTAAATTAAATGATCTCACTCTTTTTTATTATCTTAATTTACCTAGATAATTGAGAGGCTTGGTTAATTTGGATAACACCGAATTACCTTATCTTAAAAATTAATTTTGATGTGTTTTTTAAGTTTTCTATGTTTTTTCTCTATGTGCTTTTTCATTTTGCTGCATTCTTCTAGCTGTTTCACTCTCTTGTCTAGTTTGTGTTATATTACTTAGCATATCTCTTTGAGGTGGTGGCTAGCTGTTCAGCCTCTATTGTTGGAGAGGTGTTCTTATTGGCTAACTAGTTTATTTAGGGATTTGAATGTTAACAATCTCTTCAAGTGCTACCTTAGTCTTGTGGTGACCTCCTTTCAGATTATGCCTGGAACTACTTTTGGATTTTCCCTTCTCTTAATTGGTACTGGTTTTTCCTTTCTTGTGGCAAGCTATTTCCTTACTTTAGAAGGTCTTTCTACTACTGTTTTTGGGCCTGATGGGTGCTGCTATTTGCTACTATTCTCAACCTAGATATCTTGGGGTGCTGTTATTTGATGACTATTGTTGATCCTTCACTTTTTATTTTATGTTGAGCTTTTTGGTGGTTTCGGTACCCTCATCCATTTTATGCTTGGTAGCTTTTGTTTGTTGTTTTCACCCTTTACCTTTTGGTTGGAAGGGTGCTGATTTGTTGTCATTATTAATCTCTTTCCTATAAGTCGGATTTTTTATCCCTGAGTCTAGAAGGGGTTTTCCTCTTCACTGTTAGTTGGTGGTGGGGTGGACCTCCTGTGCTATAGATTTTGTCTGGTGGGGTGCTTACCCTTGGTTTCTAGGTTGTTTATGGTGGTTTCCTGTTGGACCTCCTGTTGGTTTGTCTCTTTGGCCTCCCCTTTGGACTGCCTGCTTCCTTATCAGAGTTGGCTAATCTACTGCTTTGTTATTTGGCTAGGTGGTCTTGTGGGCTGGCTGGTTTGGTTGGTTATGATGGTTGGTTTGGTTGGCTTTGTTTTTGGTTTCCTTTCTAATCTGTTATTAGCTGGTTGGATTGCCCTTTGGCAATTTTTTTTTGTTTTGGTCTTGACCTTCTAGTGGTTGTTTATTGGTTACGGATTCTGACTGTTTGCTCAATTGGATGGATTCTATTTTTCCTTGATCTATTGGCTTGTTATTTTGGTAGGATTTAAACTACTTTTGGTTTCCTCTCCCTTTGTTTCTGTGTCTTACCTCTTGATTGGTTGGATGGTTTTTTTTCTCCCAATTGCTCGTGATGGTGATTCTCGGTTTTTCCGGATGCCCTTTAGTCTCCTCGGGTTTTTCCTCTCTCTGGTCGCTATTTTCTTGGTTGTTTTTCTATTTCTGATGGAGTCATTGCACCAACCTTCTTATTTCTTGCCTCTATGTTGGGTGGATCCGTTGTTTGCCTTGTTCATGATCTGGTTTAGAATTGCTGGTTTCTTGGTGCCAGCTGTAGGTTGTTGTTTTTTTTTTGGATGTTGCTTGTGGTTGTTTGGTAACACTTGTGGGTATGGCTCTTATCCATGGTGGCTTTTCTTTCTTGGTGAATTTTTTCCTTTTGGGCTTGTTGGCCTTTAGCCGGCTGGGTGATTTGTGGGCCAGCTGTTTCTGTTATTTGGGCTGCAGGTACTAGAGAATTATTAACTTTCACTCTCTAGCGGATTGCCTTCATCGAGGTAAGTGGGCTATGATGGCTGGGATGATTTCCCTATTATCTTTTGGCTGGTAGCAGCATTTGTGATTGTAACCCTTCTTTGAAGTTTGGATGCTCACATTTGTGGTTGCTCTTTCAGATGATGGGGACTGAGCCTGAGCCTAAATTGAAATTTTTTTCTCTTATAATGCTACTTATTATGTGATTAATCTTGATTTTCTCTAGCTATACTAATTACATCTTCTAGTTTCACAGGATTTCTTTCAGGTTATTTGAAGGTTTTGGATCCTGGATGTGAGTTGTGCAACTCTCCAAGGACTTCTGATTCTAGTAGTGGGCTTCTATTGCTCTTCCTATTTCATATGCTGTTGCTTAGTTATTTTTTGGTATTTTATTTATTTTTCTTAGGTTTTATTTCCTTGCTTTTGTTATATTAGATAGGGGATTTTTCTCTCTAGGTTGAATGTAGCTCTTTGAGCGGTAGTTAAGATAATTATCCCCTCTTAAGGACCTTGTAATCCTTTCTCCATGGCAATAAAATCCTCCCTAAGTTTCCTAAAAAAAGCCCTAACCCTAACCATAACCCTTAAACCCAAAAACACTAAACCTTAAACCCTAAACCTTAAACCCTAAACTAACCCTAAACCCAAAACCTAAAACCCTAAAGCCTAAACACTAAGCTAACCCTAAATTAACCCTAAATCCTAAGCTAACCCTAAACCCTAAACTCTAAATCCTAAACCCTAAAAATCCTAAACCCTAAACCCTAAACCCTAAACCCTAAACCATAAACCCTAAAACCCTAAACCTAAACCTAAACTAAAGTCAAACTAATCCTAACTAAACCCTAAACCCTAAACCACCTAAACCTAAAAACCCACCTAAACTTAAACACTAAATCCTAAACCCTAAACCCTAAACCCTAAACCCTAACCCTAAACCCTAAACCCTAAACCCTAAAACCATAAATCCTAAAACCCTAAACCTTATACCCTAAACCCTAAACCCTAAAAACATAAAACATAAACCTAAACTAAAACAAACCTTAACCCTAAACCCAAAAAAACATCCTCCCTCTTAGCTGTGCTCCCTCTCTAGCGATTTTGCATTCTCCTCGGTGGATTGGCCTTTCTTGAGTAATTGGCGCTTCTACGGGTTTCAGCTGAGCATGACGGGATCCCAGATGTAACATCCTTGGAAGAGCAATGGCGGAGGCTCGGTCTCTGAATCTCCTGCCGCCTCGACGCTCTCGGCTTTTTCTCTCGACTCTGCTGTCGGATTCGATTGCACCTGCTAATGCACCTGTTGTTAAATCATTCAAAGATGCTTTATCTGGTAAGATCTCTAGCTCGAATGCTTTGATTAATCTCATTTCAACATCTTATCATGGATTGCCGGCAGTAATGTGTTCAGATCAGTATGTTGAGAAACTTGCTAAGCCCTTCGAGTTCACTTTGGTGGGTAAATTCTCCCTTAGATGCCCTACTCTTGATAATATTCGCTCTTTCTTTCATAATTTAAAATTATCGGGTACTTTCTCTATCGGGCTGATCGATCCCTGTCACATTCTTATTCAACTCTCAAATGATTTAGATTACTCGCGGGTTTTCGCTCGTCGTTCTTACTTCGTGCATAATTGTCAAATGCGGCTATTGAAATGGTCGCCCCTCTTTGATGTCAAAGAGGAATCTCCCATTGTCCCTCTTTGGCTTGCTTTTCCTAACATGCGAATACACTATGTCACTCATCAAGTTTTGTTTGCTATTGGCGGACTTTTTGGTAGGCCTCTCCAAATAGACCAAGCAACGGCCACTAGATCTAGGCCATCTATCGCTCGTATTCTCATTGAGATAGACATCACAAAAAAAATATCCCAAAGAGGTTTGGATTGGCTTCGAAAAATTTGGATATAGTCAAAAAGTCAAATTCAAAAATTTTCCGCTTTTGCACTCACCGCAAGATTCACGCAGACCAATGAATGCTTTGTGCTTCATCCTAATCTAAGAAAAATTTACCATGTATGAATACCATTAATGGAACTAGATACTCTATATGGAAAACACTCGACCTTGGTACTAAAATGCCATTGAGGGGTGTGATGATACCAATGCCAATTTACCTAACCTCACCCTAGTAATACGGTTTCCCATGATAGTTCTTTGCTTCATTTAAATCCTTGAAAATCTGAATGGTAGCCTTATATTGGACACCCAATTAAACAATTTGAATGGGAATCATATAATGGACCAAAACAATGATGACCCTATGGCTTGAACATATTGAGAAAGATATTTGTATTATGAATGGTGCTTCCCATCTATTTCCTTGAGTGATAATCAATTGAACCCATTTCTCACACTCATCCGAAGGAAGAAGGTGAAATCCCTCTCTAAAATATTGATAGATTCTTACTATTCCGGAACCCAAAAATCAATCACTTTTTGATGGAGATAATTTGGATTCTGATAGACCCTTTCAAATTGTTAAAAATAAAAAACCCTACAAAGCAAAATTTTCTAATAATAACCTCACTAGAACCACTCGCTCTTCTTTCACCCCACATAAGTAATGTGTCATCATTTCTCTCCTCTCTTTCCTTTCTTTTTTCCTTTTCCCTTTTGGTTGTCCCCTTATGATTAATTTTCTTATTTGGAATATCCGGGGTTGTGGGTCTCTTCCCGTCCAAGAATTGTTAGAGTCTTTGTCGTTCATAATATCAAGTTACTTGTTCTTATTGAACCTTTCATTAATTCTTCTAAGATTGCTTTTGTCGCTAGATCCCTTGGTTTTCATAATTTCTTCTTCAATCTTAATAATAAAATTTGGTGCTTTTGGCACAACTCCATCACCATTTCCATCATTGATGATCTTGACCAATTGGTTAATGTCAAAATCTCCTTAGGTGACTTATCATCTTTGGCTCTTTTATCTATGCTTCTTGTAATAGAGGTAGGAACATCATTTGGAATCACTTACACCTTCGCTTCTGCTAACCTTCCCTTGGTTGGAGGTGATTTCAATACTATCATAGCTAGTTCGAAAGAAGGGGAGGATGTTCTCCTAACCTTCATTCCATGGAGGACTTCTCAAATATGATCCTTGATTGCAATGATCTCTATGATCGATTACAGATCGACATTGGTTTCAGGTCTAACTTCACGTGGCACAACTCTAGATTTTGGCAGCGTCTTGATAGGACCCTCTTTAATTCTCTTTGGATCAATTAGTGGCCTACTACCATTGTTGAGCATTTGAGCGTAACTTGTCTCGACCATGCTCCTCTTTTGATTTCCTTCAAAAATCCCCCCTAACCCATCTACTCCCTCTCCTTTCAGATTTTAAAATATGTGGACCCAACATAGTGACTTCATCAATGTTGCTCTCACTAATTGGATGGCCCCTATTTTCCTGGATAATTTTATTAAAGGTATGACTCGTCTTTGGCTTAAGCTCAAAAGACTTAAACAAAATCTCAATTGGTGGAACAAACACATTTTTAAAAACCTTTTCACAAATCTTAAAGCTATGGAACAAGAGGTTTGTTCTCTTGAAGAGGTCTGTCTCAAGATCCCGAAACTTGAGGAGTTGAACATTGCCAAGAATAACTTGGTTAATTATCAAAACATGGAAGAAACCTATTGACGCCAAAAGCCAAGCAAACATATTCGATGGTGAAACACTATTTTCATGCCATTTGTAATAAATAGAAAGCCTTAAACTCGATTAAGAAAATTAAGAACTCTAATGGTGAATGGATAACCGATAACAATGATATTAAGGATTCTGTCATACATCATTTCCAAACTTTATTAAATTCTAATCCGTTGCTGGGAACTTTATCAAACACCCATGTTATCCCTTCTATGATTAACAGTGAGGATAATCATTTACTCACTATGTGTTTTTTCGAAGAGGAGATTCGTAATACTCTTAAGAACATGAACACTGACTCTGTTGCTGGCCCTGACGGCTATACGACCCACTTCTTTTAACATAGTTGGTCATTTATTAAAACTGATCTAGTTGATGTTGTTATTGATTTCTTTGATGGCAATCCTATTCCCAAATACTTTTCAAGCACTTCTATTGTCCTTATTTCCAAAACTAACAATCCTGAATCTTGGGGCGATTTTAGATCGATTAGTCTTTGCACCTTTTTTCAAAAACTCATTGTTAAATTAATAAATAATAGGCTTAGCCCTTTGCTTCCTAAAATCATCTCACCAAACCAAACTAGTTTTGTTAAACACAGAGCAATATCGGATAATATTCTTCTTGCTCAAGAGCTGGTTCATGACATTGATGTCCCTTCTAGAGGAGGCAACATCTTATTCAAACTGGACATTGCTAAAGCCTTTCACAATCTCTCATGGGATTTTCTCTTTCAAATCCTGAATTTGTTTGGCTTTTCTGATAGTTTTATCCGGATTATAAAAGGTGTATCACAAATGTCCGGTTTTCGGTTATCATGAATGGTGAGTCCATAGGTTTCTTTCCTTCTAGCCATGGTTTGAGGCAAGGTGACCCACTATCACCTTCTCTTTATCATCGCTATTGAATACCTCAAGGAGCCTTAACGATCTTTTCGCTAATAATCCTAATATGTCTTTTAAAACTCATGGAGGTTTCCTATGTCTCATCTTAGCTTTGTAGATGATTTCATTATCTTCTGAACGGCTCCCTTCAACATGTTAAAACCATTAAGAACCTCCTAAATGATTTTGGTAAAGTTAGTGGTCTTTTCTTAATGAAGGAAAATGCTTTTATTCCTTCAACCAAGATTCCTCCTAATAGACTTAACCAAATATCCAATTACTAATTTTAAGCAAAATCAACTCCCTCTTAATTACCTTGAGGCTAAAAGGTCAAAAAGATCACACCTTTTGACGATCTAATTAGAAAATTTCTAACAAAATCTCGGTTTGGGAATTTCATTTACTCTCTTTTGGTGGTAGGCTTACCTTGATCAAGAGCACTCTAAATTCCATGCCTATATACCTTCTTCAAACCATTGTGCCTACTAACTCTACCATCAATAGAATTGAGCATCTCTTAAACAAATTTTTCTGGGGAACCAATACCTCCACTAAAAGAATGCACTGGTCATCTTGGTCTAAAAGTTGTGGTACTCTTGAAGAGAGACGTCTGGGATGTAAATCCATCAAAGAAGTTATCAATGCCTTCTCCTACAAACTTTGGTGGAATTTTAGAGCAAAAATAGTCTTTTAATTTCATGACTTCTAAATATTGCCGTGGTAAACATCCTCTCATTTGTCCCTTTAAATCGGGTGATTCTCCGTGGAGAAGACTTTGTTGTCAAATGAGATGAATCCTTAATTTTTTGGGGCATAAACTCTGGCAATTCCTTCTTTTGGCAAGACAACTAGAGTGGTTGTGGATCCATTGATGACTTACTCTACACTCACTCCACTTCTGCTATTAGAGTTAATTCATTCTGGCAAAATCACAAGTGGAACACTAGTAAGATTACTGATTCTATTCCTTCCACTTTCTTAAATATGATTACTAATATTCCTATCACTCCTAACAATCATGATCAGATTATCTTTAAGCTATCTCATAATGGGGATTTCAACCTTAAAAATGTGTGGCTTCACACTAAAGACACTCAGGATTCTTCTATTGTGTTCTCCAAAATTTGGAATAACAATATCCCCTCATCTTACTCTGTTCTAACTTGGTGTATCCTAAAAAACTTATTCATGTTGACTCTTTGTTGTGGGGTAAAGGGTTTTATTTACCCTCTAAATGTCAATGTTGTTCTCATATTGAGAATGTTAACCATGTTTTTGTTAATGGGGCTATTGCCTCTAAAATTTGGATTTGGTATGACGATCTATTCAACACTATCAATTTTAATTGTTCTTTTACTTTATATCAACTTCTTGAAGTTTACTTTGACAATGCAATTAAAGGTCATATTAAAATCATAATCACCATTACTCTTATTTGGTTCATATGGATGGACCGAAATGAAGCTAAACATCATGGGATTGTATGAATCACATGATGATTATAGAACTAAAACAAAATTTGTGACTTGTTTAAAGCCAATTTAATTCATCACAAATATTTTAAAGGTTGTAAATCTATAGCTAATAAACTGGGCCTCAACCTTCCAGACCAGCTTTACTATCGAAATGATAGAATGGTTTTTTGGAAAAAACCTCTTGATCATATTATTAAAATTAATACTGATGGCTCTATCTCTCATAATGGCTCTGGTTGTGGAGGGATTCTAAGGGTCTAGTCCTATGTGCATTTGCTTATCCCCTTATTTCCACCACTGTCCCTTTTACTGAGCTTATGGCAGTCCACAAAGCTCTAGAAATTTGTCATCAAAATGGCTGGCTCAATATTTGGATAGAGGTGGACGCTCTTCTACTGATTGACCTTTTGACTTCTACCAATATGAGCAACGCTTTGTACTACCTCCTCAAACTAGGGCTCTTCTCTCTCAACTAAATTTTACCATCACTCATGTTTGGCATGAAGGTAACGCTGTCATTACCTTGCAAATCGGAGATTAGACAGTATCATCTTCTTTGATCAATTTACATTACCCAAATACTTGCATGGTCTGGTTAACTTGGACAATTCTAGGCTTCCTTACCTCAGAATCTAATTCTCCTCTTCACCTCCCTTTTTTCTGGTTTTCTATTTCCTTGTGTTCTTTATGGATACTCCTCATAGATATCATTGTCGTCTGCTCTTTACCATGACTGCCTTTACCCCTCCTTTAGTTGGAAGAATTCTTTTTTGGCATTTACAATATTATGATGTTGAACTATATGAACATCAATATCTTGAATTGGAACCCAGTTGAGCCTTGTGTTACTCTTATCGGTTTTGTAACCGCAATCCCACTTGGGACTTTAATTTCATTGATACATTCATTTCTAAACCGAGAGAATTAACCATTCTTTGGAGGAAGTTATCTATTTTGATGGTCTTAGATTTTAGTACTAACTTCTTTAACCAATTTTTTCTCTCTAACAATATGGCTTGGAGCATTGCTACTACCTATGTTGCTTCTAGGCAACGGATTAGTGTGCATTATGCTGGTTGCAGTTTCTATTTTGATGATTATAATATTTCTTTGGCTGATGCTTACATTCCTTGGGACTCTTTCCTCCTTAAAGGCCTAATTCATAAAGGTTTCAACACTTATGCTGAAAGGATTTTGGTTGGTCGGCTTGGACTCTGCATAGGCCTTGCTTATATAATGCCTAACCTCAGCATGCTTTCCTGCAAGGGAAGAAATTGTAATACCCTAGTCTCTTTTAATGGTTATTTTGGTCTGAAATCCTTGTATTGGAATGGATTGGGCTTAATTACTTTTTGGGTTTTGGAGGTTTGCTGCCATGGTTGTTTGTTGATTTATTTATTGATTTGGTTTTAATCCCTTTGTCTGATTTTTTCTCCCGCTTCTCCCGCTTTTCCTCCTACTATTTTTGCCATCTTGCTACTATCTTAGCAAGTTCTAGTTTTGGACCTTTATTGTCTTAAAATTCCTGCTTCGTAATGATGTCTTCTTCTATCCCCTGCAGGAATGGATTTCCTTGTTGGCTACTCCTTTTGGTTCTTACTATGTTTACCCTCCTCTTTCTATTTCATTTTCTGCTCTTGTTGTTAACATTTGGGTTGATGTTGGACTTTACTACAATTGTTTTCACCCTTCATGCTTTGAGGAGATCATGAAAATCTTGAAGACCATTCTGCTCTTCTGCTTATATGTAACCAATGGTCTTTCTTATATGCCTACTGATTATGACCGTCAATATCCTGGCAATACCGCTTAATGTGACAAAGCAACCCGCTTCAAGCTTGCTCTTAGGAATGCTATTGAGCACCTATTGGTTAATTTTCTTTATTCTTTATTTTCCGTTTGGGATATCCCACCTCTACACTAATATCTCTTTGCGAAATGGAATTGTGTTATTTTTTTCAATACTAGTCTTGTTTACGTCTTGCTTCCCATTCGAGGTTTGGAGTTTTTCAAGGGATTATCATTGTGCATGGCCGAGATTGTAGAGCTTACTCTATAAAATTGAACATCCGCTATTTTCTGGATGACAACACACCGGGATGTTGTTGCTTTTCCTTGTTGTTCTCTCATCCTATGATTGGAACATGTACAACTTGAAGCACATTTCTTTGTTATGCTTGGAATTAATCAATGATTTATCTTATATGCATAATTGGGTTATTGACAAACCCAGTTATTATTGTCATTACCTTGGTAATTGGTTAATAAAGCATCTACCGACCGATTTCAATGTCACTCGGATAGGCTTATGGTGGGGAGCTATTCATTATCTATCCTTTCCTTTACCGATATATGTTTATGGGTGGAATCTTGACGCCTTGTTGGTTTTAACCGCCTTGTTATTCAATGGATCATACCACGCCTGGGCTTTGGATTATTTTGCGCAAGTCTCCATTGAAGTTGTCGATTGCTTGGTAGATTTTTCTTTGAACCACCTTACCGGTTTATTTTATGCCTATCATTGGAATTCATTGATCTACCTTTTCTATCGTTACTTCATCCTTTTCTATCAAACTTGTATCTATTATTTTGATTATCCGGATGAGTGGCATCATGGCAAGCTAACTAGTTTTTGCTATTTTGGTTGTCTCTTGTCTTGGAGATTTCCCTTTTTGTTTTACCTTGTCACCTCAGTTGGCTCTTTCTTTGTTGGTTGTAGAATTTCAAGGTCTCATGCCCTGAAAGTTGTTCCTGACATTGCTGTCCTGATGGTGAGGGTTTTTGGTGATTTCTATCTGATTTGCTACCTTCAGGATAACTATTTTTATGCTCTATTTATTTGTTTATCTATTATTGCCATGTCTACTCTGATTGAGGAGTTATGGCCAATTCTCAGATCTTCCTATCTTGGATGTTGCCTTCTTAACTGGTTTTGGATTTTAATGTTGAGACTCATTTCAATTCAATTGTTGATTTTTTTATGGGTTCCAATGTTGTATTAGCTGTTGGCTTGGGTTGGCTTTCGATTGCCTGCAATTTATCTCCTATTTTTCGATCGCATCACCGCTACCTCATTTTGACGCCTTTATGAGCGCTTTATTCAAAGAATGGTATTATGGCCGCTTAGTCCCTTCCTATATTGGATGTTGTTGCCTTTCTGCCTTGTTCTCTGGATTGATTGTTGATCTGGATTATCAATGGAGGCCAATGTGCTGAGCCGCCGCTTTAACCATGTGCTTATTTTGGTTGGTTGCAGTTCATTTCTGTGTTGAGCTATGCTATCTTCCTTTACTATTGCTTTCTCCAGGACATTAATAAGGGGATTATTTCCTAGGTTGTTTTCTGCACTGAAAGATTCATTTACATATCATGTGATTGGGATGGTGTTAAGTATAAGCTCATTGACTTATTTAATAGGTTTTCAGCAAGTTGTCTCCTCTGTAATTTTCTTATGGAGGGATTATATGCTGAACTAATTTCTTTCCTGAATATGACTATTCATGAGATTCTGGCTAAGATGGCTCACTCACTTATGTTTATGTATTCTCATGTCAAGATGACTATATTGATGATATTTTTCTTGAATGAGACTTCTTATCCTTCACTCGAATTACCTATATATTTTAGATATGATTTTGCTTAGGTTTGTAGGTAATAAAGCTCACAAGAAAATCAACAAAGGTGCTTCCTTCTCACAGTTTGTTGGTTATGATGGTCGTGATGATCTCACCCCTATTAGTTGGTAGTAGCTCATGTGATGTAACCTTCGCTAAAATTTGGATGCTCATACTTGCATCTTCCCAACAGATGTGATTGAGCAGCCTTCTCTATCACAATTCCTTACTATAATACTCATATTATGTTATTTTCCTAACTTTTGTCTCAGATATTTAACCTGCTCTAATCTCCCTCTTAATATAACTTTGTGTGATTCTCTCCTTCTTTGTAGGTCCTGCCTTATCATGCATTCCCACATCCTCCAGAGCATTGGCTTTAATCTTACTTTAGCTTATTATGTTAATCATCTTGTATCTTTTGATTGTTTTTATGCTTTCTTTTACTCTTGGATGTACTTAAATAAGGGATTTACTCCTTAGTCTAATTGTAGCTCTTTAAGCAAAGAGGTTTAGTTTTAAGGACCTTGTAACCCTCTTTGTGGCAATAAAATACCCTATATCTTCCCTAAAAAAAAAAAAAAAAAAAAAACCTAAACTAAATAAAAGCTAAAAAATAAAATAAATTTAAAAACTTTAATCTAGATAAAATAAAATAATAAAATAAAATAAAAACCTAAACTAAAACTTAAACATAAACCAAAAAAATAAATAAAATAAACTAATAGAAATAAAAAAAAATAAAATAAATAAAAACCTAAACTAAACTAAAAAAATAAAATAAACCTAAGAATAAAAAACCTAAATAAAACAAAAACCAAACATAAAATAAAAATGAAATAAACCTAAAATAAAATAAAATAAAAACCTAAACCTAAAAAGTATACCTTAAAATAAAAATTCCTAAACTAAAAAAAAACCTAAACCTAAAATAACAAAAATAAAAAACCTAAACCAAAACTAAAATAAACTAAAGTAAAATAAATAAAACATAAACCTAAACCCTAAACTAAATAAAATAAAATAAACCTAAACCTAAAAAATAAAATAAAAATAAAACTAAACTAAAAAGTAAGCATAAACCTAAACCTAAACCTAAACCAAAAACATAAACTAAAATAAAAAACTTAAACTAAAATAAATAAACTAAACTAAAATAAATAAAAAAATAAACCTAAATAAAAATTAAAAATAAAATAAACTAAAATAAATAAAAAATAAACTAAATAAACATAAACCTACCAGTTTACTTAACTAAAAAAAAATCCCTAAATCCTAAAGCCTAAAGCTTAAACCATAAACCTTAAATCCTAGACCCTAAACCCTAAAACTAACCCTAAACCTTAAAAAACTATAAGCCTAAACCCTAAATCCTAAACCTATAACCCTTAACCCTAAACCCTAAACCCTAAAACCCTAAACCTTAAACATTAAACCTTAAACTTGTTTAAAGCCAATTTAATTCATCTCAAACAATTTAAAGGCTGTAAATCTGTTGCCAATAAACTTGGCCTCAACCTTCAAACCTTTACTATCAAATGATAGAATGGTTTTGGAAAAACCTCTTGATCATATTATTAAAATTAATACGATGGCTCTGTCTCATAATGGCTGGTTGTGGAGGCATTTTCGATTCTAAGGGTATAGTCCTATGTGCATTTGCTTATCCCCTTATTTCCAGCACTGTCCCTTATACTGAGCTTATGGTAGTCCACAAAGCTCTTGAAATTTGTCTTCAAAATGGTTGGCTCAATATTTGGATAGAGGTGGATGCTCTTCTACTGATTGACCTTTTGACTTCTACCAATATGAGCAACGCTTGTTTGTACTACCTCCTCAAGCAAACTAGGGCTCTTCTCTCAACCAATTTTACCATCACTCATGTTTCATGAAGGTAACGCTGTGATTACCTTGTAATTGCGAATGATAGATCATCTCTTTGATCAATTTACAATACCCAAATACTATGGTGGTTAACTTGGACAATTCGGCTTCCTTACCTAATCTACCTCCTCGCCTTCCTTTCTCGGTTTTTGTTTCCTTGTGTTCTTTATGGATACTCCTCATAGATATCATTGTCTTGTGCTCTTTACCATGACTTCGCCTTACCCTTCTCCTTTAGTTGGAAGATCTCTTTTGGCATTTACAATACAATATGGGGCAAATGTTGAACTATATGCACATCAATCTCTTGAATTGGAACCCTTGATTTTGTGTTACTCGGTTTTATAACTGCAATCCCACTTGGGATCTTGATACCTACTAGGTTATTGGATCCTAACCTAAATGACTTGGTTTTTGATATGTCGATTGTCTCCCATATTCTCTTTGATTCTAGCTTGAGTATAGCTTTTACTTAATTATATTTTAATTTATTGTGCATGAAGAGGCTATTTGGCCTTTTATTGATACTTATCATCTTATTGTTTATACTGTAACTGGACCCTTACAACAAGCTCTTTAATCCATTTCTGTTCAGCATCTATTTGGTGGGATCTGTGGTGCTTTCTTCTTTTCTTCCACCTGCTATGGATGTTCTTCTGCTTTCTCACAACTTTGACCTCACTTAATAGTAATTATCATTATGCGAACTTTGATAGTACTTCTTGGTTAACCTTTATGTAACTCTTATTTGTACTATTTATTTTGCCCTGGATGGAGTTTCTTAAGATTATTACTAGTTGTTATATTCAAGAGAACCTTTCTGTGTAGGAAGCTTTTGAGATTGGGGCTTTGGTCTTATCTTGCTCCCTAAAATGGGCTTTCATGTTGGCCTTTCTTTTGGTTTTCTCTGTTTACCCTTTTTCTTTATTTCTCTCTGCCGCTAACTCTTGGTATCTTCCTATTCTTATCCTTGCGATCAGATTAATGTGATTAATCATCCTGCTAATGCTTTGAATGTCCCTTATTGGATTGGCTTATGGTGGGGAGTTTTCCCCACCCTATCTTTATATATGCTTTTGGGGTGGATTCTGCCGCCTTGTTGGTATTAACTTGGTTGTTATGATTAATACTCACAGCTATTTGGGGTTTTGGTTTGTTTTGTTCAGCAAGATGTTGATGATTGCTTGGTTGGTTTGTTTTGAACCGCTAAACTTGTATCAATTGACGTTATCTGGATGGGTCATTTTATGCTAGCGGTTTGTTGTCTTGATTGTCTAAGGTTTTTTGGTGTTTGCTGTCTGGATTGCTGCACTCAAGATACTTATTCCTATGTTATATCTTCTTGGCTATTAACTATGGCATTGTCTACTCTGATTGAGAGGCTTGGATGGTTTTGCCCTATTTGTTGTTGTCCTAGCTGGTTTTTGCCTTGGTTACCTGTTATATTATTTTGTCTGGATTCTAATGATATTTTTCATTTGATTACAATTTTGATCCTTTCTGGGTTCCAATCATAATAACCTCTCTGTTGGGATTGGCTCTCCATTGGCTATTGCCTTTGCTATTGCTCAACACCTAATAGTTTTTCTGTTCGGTTATCTTAGATATGATTAAGGGTTTCAAGTCAGATGCTTGTCCAGATTATCCTGTCTCTGTTGTTTTGGTCATTGGTGTCTGGGCTGTGGCTTTTCTAAATTATGGTACTATGTTGTCCCTTGTCTTGGCGCTTTCCTTTACACGCTTGGCTATTTTTTGTCTTCATTTGTTGTCTTGTTTTTCTTGATCCTAATGTGGATCCCAATTTGTATTTCTAACTAGCTATTTTGTTGTTGGGGTTGTTTCTCTGAGTGCCCTTGCTATTTCTATCTAGGTATTGCTCATTATCGATAACTATGATCTACATTACCCTTGTTAACCTAACTGAGTGGTTGTACTCTTTTTTGTCTTGGGATCATTCTAGAATGCAATCTTTATGCACCTTTCATGTCTTTTTGTCTTGTCAGTCACCTTTTACTCTTGGTTATCTTTTGTTTTTTTGATTCTCATATGGAAATTATTTGGACTCCCGCTTTTCTAATCTGGACCTAGTGCTTACTCCTTGGATTATAATCTCTATAATTAAGGGGTGGTATTATGAACTATTTCTATTTTTTTCCTGTTTATGGTTTAGTTCTACTGGCTTTTGTTGCCATGCTTGGATGTTGCCGTCTTAACTATTGTTGTTTTCTGGATTTTAATGTTGAGACACATTTCAATTCACTTGTTGATTTTTTTTTATGGCGGGTTCCAATGTTGTATTAGTTGGCTGTTGGCTGATTGCCCGCAATTTATCTCCTATTTTTCTCGACCGCATCACCGCTACCTCGTAGGTTGGTGCAATCTTATGAGTAGTTTATTCAAAGAATGGTATTATGGCCGCTTTAGTCCCTTCCTATCTTGGATGTTGTTGCCTTTTCCTTGATCTTTGGATTGATTGTTGATCTAGATTATCCAATGGTGGCCAATCGCTATTGAGCCGCCTAACTTTTTTGGGTGCTAATTTTGGTAGCCTCATTCGTGTTGAGCTATGTCGCCTTCCTTTACTATTGCTTTCTCCAAGACATTAATAAGGGATTGTTTCGGTTGTTTTCTGAAAAGATTCATTTACATATCATGTGATTGGGATGGTGTTATTTATAGCTCATTGACTTATTTAATGTTTTCAAAGTTGTCTCCTTGTAATTTTCTTATGGAGGGATTATATGTCAACTAATTTCTTTCCGAATATGGCTATTCATGAGATCGGCTAAGATGGCTCACCCACTTATGTTTATGTATTCTAATGTCAAGATGGGTATATTGATGATATTTTCTTGAATGAGACTCCTTATCCTTCATTCTTATAATTACCTATATATTTTAGATATGATTTTGCTTAGGTTTGTGTAATAAAGCTCACAAGAATATCAACAACTGGTGCTTCCTTCTCACAGTTTGTTGGCTATGATGGTCATGTTCTCACCCTTTTGGTTTGGTAGTAGCTCATGTGATGTAACCCTTCTAAGTTTGGATGCTCATCCTAAACATGGTGTGATTGAGCTGAGCCTTCTATCACATTTCCTTATTATCATACTCATATTATATTGTTTCCTTCTACCTTTTGTCTATTACCTTAACTGCTCTAATCTCCCTCTTATTATAACTTTGCGTGTTTCTCTCTTTTATCTGTGTTTGCTCCATATTACCAAGCACTCTTACAACCATCGAGCATTGGCCTTAACCTTCCTTTAGCCTATTATGTTAATCATCTTGTATCTTTGATTGATTTAATGTTTTGCTTTGGATGTACTTAGATGGGATTTACCATAGGTATTGTAGCTCTTGAAAGAGCTGAGTTTATCCCCTTTAAGGACCTTGTAACCTTTTTTTGTGGCAATAAAATACCCCCGCATCATGGGGTTTCCCAAAAAAAAAAAACATTAAACCTTAAACCCTAAACTAACCATAAACCCTAAATCCTAAATCCTAAAAACCTTAAACCCTAAGCCTGAACCCTAAACACTAAACTAACCCAAAACACTAAGTTAACCCTAAACCCTAAAAACCCTAAACATTAAACCCTAAATCATAAACCCTAAACCTCAAAACTAACCCTAAACCATAAACCTAAAAACCTAAACCTAAACTAAACCCTAAATCAAATAAAACCTAAACTTAAACTAACCTAAACCTAAACTAAAAAAACTAACCTAAACTATAAACTCCATAAACCTAAACTAACCTAAAACCTAAACCAGAATAAATAACCTTAACCTAAAATAACCTAAACTAAAACCAAAAACTAACTAACTAAACCTGAACCCAACCTAAACCTAAACTCTAAACTTAACTTAAACTAACTAACCCTAAACTATAAACTAAACCTTAAACTCTAAACCTAAACCCTAAACTAAAACCTAAACTTAAATCTAAATAACCTAAACCTTAAACCTAAAGAAAGGTTAAACTCTAACTAACCATAATAAACCCTAAACCTTAACCTTAACCCTAAGCCTTAAACACTAAACCCTAAACCCTAAACCCTAATCCCTAAACCCTAAACCCTAAAACCTAAACTAACCCTAAACCCTAAGCTAACTCTAAACCATAAACCCTAAACCTTAAACCATAATAACCCTAAACCCTAAATCCTAAACACTAAACCCTAAGCCCTAAAACCATAAACCCTAAAACCTTAAATCTTAAACCCTAAACCCTAAAAACCTAAAATCCTAAACCTAAATAAAACCTAAAAGTAAAATAAATAAAAAACCTAAACAAAAATATGATAAAATAATAAAATAAAATGAA
The DNA here is from genome assembly GCA_021442155.1 of Cymbidium sinense. Classification (NCBI taxonomy): domain Eukaryota; kingdom Viridiplantae; phylum Streptophyta; class Magnoliopsida; order Asparagales; family Orchidaceae; genus Cymbidium; species Cymbidium sinense. The sequence continues at coordinate 33,931,495 of CM038227.1, forward strand.
AACCTAAATAAAAACTTAAACCTAAACCTAAAAATAAAACAAAATAAATTAATAAAATTAAACTAAAATAAAATAAATAAAAACATAAAGTAGACTAAAAATAAAATAAACCTACGAATAAAAAACCTAAATAAAATAAAAATTAAACGTAAAATAAAAATAAAATAAACCGAAAATAAAATAAAATAAAAACTGAATAAAAATCTAAACCTAACAAATAAACCCTAAAATAAAAAAGCCAAAACGAAAAAAAAAAATACTTGAACCTCAAATAAAATAAAATAAACTTAAACCTAAACTAAAATAAATAAAACCTAAACCTAATCCTAAAATAAACTAAACCTAAAGCTAAACCTAAACTAAATAAAATAAAATAAACTAAAAATAAACCTAAACCTCAACTAATAAATAAAACCTAAAATAAGAACTTAAAACTAAAACCTAGAAAAATAAAATAAAAACCTAAATGTAAACCTAAAATTAAAAAATAAAACTTAATCCTAAAAAAATAAAATAATAAAAACTAAACTAAAAAAATTAACATAAACCTAAACTAAAAAATAAACTCAAATAAAAAACCTAAACTAAAATAAATAACCATAAAACAAAGAAACTAAAGTAAAAAAAAATAAGCCTAAATAAAAATATAAAATAAACTAAATAAACCTAAACCTACTAGTTTATTTAATTTAAAAAAACCCTAAATCCTATGCTAACCCTAAATCATTAACCCTAAACCCAAAACCCTAAACCTTAAAAACCCAAAACCCAAAACCTTAAAAACGAAAAACCCAAAACCCTAAATCCTAAAGCCTAAACACTTAACCCTACCCTATAACCTAATCCTTAACCCTAAACCCTAAACACTAAAAACCTAAATCCTAAAACCCTAAACCCTAAACCCTAAAAACCTAAAAACTTAAATCTAAATTAAATAAAACCTTAAAATAAAATATATAAAAAAACCTAAACCTAAATAAAATTAAAACCTAAATTAAATCCTAAACCTAAACCTAAAAATAAAATAAAATAAACTATTAAAAATAAATTAAAATAAATTAAATAAAAACCTAAACTAAACTAAAACATAAAATAAACCTAAGAATAAAAAAATCTAAGTAAAATAAAAATGAAACATAAAATAAAAATAAAATAAAAACTAAATTAAAACCTAAACCTAAAAAGTAAACCTAAAAATAAAAACTAAAAAGAAATAAAAAGTAAAACTTGAACCCTAAACTAAAAAAAAAGCCTAAACCTAAAATAAAAAAAAATAAACCTAAACATAAACTAAAATAATTAAAACCAAAATAAAAACCTAAAATAAACTAAACCTAAACATAAATTAAAAAATAAAACCTAAAAATAAACCTAAAATAATACCTAAAACCAAAACCTAAAAAAATAAAATAAAAACCTAAACCTAAACCTAAATATTAAAAATAGAACCTAAACCTAAAAAAATTAAATAAAAATAAAACTGAACTAAAAAATAAACCTAAATCTAAACCTAAACCTAAAAAATAAATGAAGCTAAAAAACCAAAACTAAAATAAATAAACTGAACTAAATAAAAATAAAAATTAAAATAAGCTAAAATAAATAATAAATAAACTAAATAAACCTAAACCTACCAGTTTACTAAATTTTTTTTAAAAAAAAAACATATACCCTAAATCCTAACCTTAAACCCTAAACTCTAAACCCTAAAAAATCCTAAACCCTAAATCCTAACCTTAAACCCTAAACCCTAAAAGCATAAACCCAAAAACCCTAAACCCTAAACCATAAACCCTAACCCTAAAGCCTAAACACTAAACCTAAACCTAAAGTAACTAAATAAATTAAAAAATAAACATAAACCCTAAAACCTAATAAAGCAAAACCAAAATCTAAACTTCAAGAATGGGCAGAACCTTAATGGCAAGAACATCACCATCAACTGGGCATAGTTTAGATTTGGCAGTGGAGGTGAAGGTGGAGATGGCAGTTATTAGAATACAGGGTGATCTGAGGAGGGGGGGAGGTGGTTACACCAATGGTGGTGGAGGGAGAGATCGGGATATGATGGAGGATCTCGCCACTGAGAGGTGGGGTGGTTCGGGAACCAGAAACTAAAGAATGGCAAAATCGATCTGCTACTTATGGAATTGTGTCTTTACAACAGAGATAGTTCTAGTTATATAGGGTTTATGATTTCTACTATAAGATCTACATTGTGTCTTAAAAAAACTTGGTGTGTTACTTGGTTGATGAATTCAAAAAGAAGAAATATTGAATCTAAATTTGTTCACAGTTTAAAAAAAACCAAAACCCTAAACCTTAAACTAAAACCTGAACCCTAATCCTGAAACTAAATCCTAAACCCTAAACTCTAAACCCTAAAAACCCAAAACCCTAAACCTAAAACCATAAACTCAAAATGTTAAACCCTAAAACATAAACCCTAAACCCTAAATCCTAAACCCAAAAAAAAACTTCAACCCTAAACCCTAAAAAGCTAAAAACCTAAACCTAAACTAAATAAAACCTAAAAATAAAATAAATAAAAAACTTAAACTAAAATAAAATAAAAAACCTAAACACTGAACCTAAAACCCTAAACCCTAAAAGCCCTAAACCCTAAACACTAAAATCCTAAACATTAAACCCTAAAACCCTAAACCTTAAACCCTAAACCCTAAACCTTAAAACCTACAACCATAAACCCTAAATCCTAAACCCCAAACCCTAAACCCTAAACCCTAAATCCCAAACCCTAAACCTAAACCTAAACCTTAAACCTTAAACCTTAAACCCTCAAATCCTAAAAACCAAAACTTAAACTAAATAAAACCTAAAAATAACATAAAAAAATAAAAAACTAAACTAAAATAAATAAAATCCAAAACTAAACTAACAAATAAAATAAACCTAAAAATATAAAACCTAAATAAAATAAAACCTAAACATAAAATAAAAATAAAATAAATCTAAAATAAAATAAAATAAGAACAAAATAAAAACCTAAACCTAAACATAAATAAACCTAAATCCTAAACTAAAAGAAACCTAAACTTAAAAGAAATAAAATAAAATAAACCTAAACCAAAACTAAAATAAACTAAACTAAAATAAATAAAACCTAAACATAACACTAAAATAAACTAAACCTAAACCCTAAACTAAATAAAATAAAATAAACTAAAAATAAGCTTAATCCTAAACTAAACCTATCGATTTACTTTATTCTTTTTTTAAAAGAAATCCTAAATCTTAAACCCTAAATCCTAAACCCTAAACCCTAAAACTAACCCTAAACCCTAAACTAACCCTAAACCCAAAACCATAAACCCTAAACCCTCACCACAAACCCTAAACTCAAAACACAAACCCTAACCCTAAACCCTAAAGGCTAAACCTAAACCTAAAATCTAAACTATAAACTAACCCTAAACCCTAAACCCTAAACCCCAAAAACCTAAAAACCTAAACCTAAACTAAATAAAACCTATAAATTAAAAAATATAGAAAAAACCTAAACCTAAATAAAATAAAATAAAAAACTGAACTAAGACCTAAACCTAAACAAAAAAAATATATTAAAATAAATAATAAGAAACTAAATTCAAATAAATAAAAAAACCTAAACCTAAATAAAATAAATAAATAAAATAAAATAAAAACCTAAATTAAGACCTAAACCTAAACCTAAAAATAAATTAAAATAAATAATAAAAAAACTTAAATAAAATAAATAAAACCTAAACTAAACTAAAAAATAAAATGAAACTAAGAATAAAAAACCTAAATATAATAAAAACTAAATGTAAAATATAAATAAATAAAGTTAAAATAAAATAAAATAAAAAACTAAATAACAACCTAAACTTAAAAAATGAACCTAAAAATAAAACATAAAAATAAATAAAAAGAAAAACCTAAACCTAAAATGAAAATAAAATAGACAAAATAAAATAAACCTAAACCTAAACCTAAACTAAATAAAATAAATAAACTAAAAATAAACCTAAACCTAAACTAAAATATAAAAACTAAAAATAAACTTAAAAATAAAATAAAAATAAAACTCAACTAAAAAATAAACTTATACCTCAACTTAAATCTAAAAAATAAACTAAAATAAAAAACATAAACTAAAATAAAAAAACCTAAAATAAATAAGCTAAACTAAATAGAAATCAAAAATAAACATAAATAGAATTAAAAAAAATAAAGTAAATTAAATAAATAAAAAATAAACTAAATATACTAAATAGACCTAAACTAATCTCTTTACTTAAATTTTAAAAAAAAACCTTAAACCCTAAATCCTAAACTCTAAATCATAAACCTTAAACCTACAACTCTAAACCAACATCCCTAAACCCTAAACCCTAAACCCTAAACCCTAAACCCTAAAAAACCCTAACCTTAAATCCTAAACCTTAAAAGCATAAACCCTAAAACCATTAAAACTAAACCCTAAACCCTAAACCCTAAACACTAATCTGGCCCTAAACCCTATGTTAACTCTAAACACTAAACCCTAAACCCTAAACCCTGAAAACCCTAAACCCTAAATCCTAAACCATAAACCCTAACCCTAAACCCTAAAACCCTAAACCCTAAAACCCCAAACCCTAAACCCTAAACCCTAACCCCTAAAAACCTACAAAACTTAAACCTAAACTTAGTAAAATTTAAAGTAAAATAAATAAAAAACCTAAACCTAAATAAAATAAAAAATAAATTAAAATAAAAGACCTAAATGGAAACCTAAACCTAAACCTAAAAATAAAATAAAATAAAATAACAAAAAACAAAAAATTAAAATAAAATAAATAAAAACCTAAACTAAACTAAATAAATAAAATAAACCTAAGAATAAATAACTTAAATAAGATAAAAAAACTAAACATAAAATAAATATAAAATAAAACCTAAACATAAAATAAAATAAAATAAAAACTAAACGTAAAATAAAAATAAAATAAACCTAAAATAAAGTAAAATAAAAACTAAATAAAAACCTTAACCTAAAAAATAAATTAAAAAAATAAAAAATAAAAGCTAAACCCGAATGTAAAAAAAGCATAAACCTAAAATAAAAAAAATAAAATAAAATAAACCTAAACCTAATGTAAAATAAACTAAACTAAAATAAATAAAACCTAAATTAAACTAAACCTAAACCAAAACCTAGATTAAATAAAATAAAATAAACTAAAAATAAACCTTAACCTAAAATAAAAAATAATACCTAAAAATATACCTAAAATAAAAATGTAAAACTTAAAAATTAAAATATAAAATAAAAAACTAAACCTAAACCTAAAAATAAAAAATAAAACTTAAGCTTAAAATAAAACTCAACTAAAAAATAAACCTAAACATAAACCTAAACCTAAAAGATAAAGTACAATAAAAACCCTAAACTAAAATAAATTAATTAAACTAAATTAAATTAAAATAAATAAAATAAACTAATACTAAATAAACTAAACCTGGGTTGCTTTTTTGAAACCTAAAGCGGATCCAACCCTGAGCCCTACCCAACCCAAACCCTAAACCTGACTCTATCCTAAACCCTAAACCTAAACCCTAGGCCCTAAACCTTGACTAAGCTAAACTGGCCTAAACCCTAAACCATAAAGCTGAGCACTAAACCCTAAACCCACAAACCCTGACCCTGACTGGGCCTAAACTGAGCCACTGACCCTACCCTACCCAAAAAAACCTAGGCTTAATAAACTTGAGATAAATAAATGAAACATAAATCCTAAAACTAAAAAAAACTAGGAAATAGATAAAATAAGCAAAATAAAATAAATAAACTTAAACTATAAACTAAATTAGATAAATAAACCTGATCTAAAATAAACTAAACCTAAACTAAATAAAATAAAATAAACAAAATAAACCTAAACCTAAACTAAAAATAAAACCTAAAATAAACCTAAATAAAAACTAAAAAATAAACAAACTTAAACCTAAACCTAAATATTAAAATGAAACCTAAATAAATTAAAATAAATAAACAGCTAAAAATAAACCTAAACTTACCAAACCTAAAATAAACTAAAATTAAAAACCTAAACTAAAATAAATAAACCTAAAATAAATAGACTAAGCTAAATAAAAATACAAAATAAACCTAAATAAAAATAAAAATAAACTAAATTAAAATAAATTTAAAATAAAAAAATATACTAAATAAACCTAAACCAGTTTACTTAGTTTTTTTTTAAAAAAAATAAACCCAAATCCTAAAACCTAAACCCTAAACCCTAAACTCTAAACTTATAACCCTAAAACTATAACATTAAACCTATAATCCTAAACCTTGAACCCTAATCCCTAAACCCTAACCCTAAACCCTAAACCCTAAACACTAAACCTACAACCCTAAACCCTAAACACTAAAAACCCTAAAACCAAAAACCCAAAACCCTAAGCCTTAAAAGCATAAACCATAAAACCATAAACCCTAAACCCTAAACCTTATAAATTAAAAAATAAACTTGAACCTAATAAACTTAAACCTAAACCTAAACCTTAAGAATGGGAAAAACCTTGATGACAAGAACATCACCATCAACTAGGCTCAGCCTATATCTGGCGGTGGAGGTGAAGGAAGTGGCGGTGGTTATCGTAGTGGCTGCAGGGGATCTAGAGGTGCTGATGGATATGGAAGTGGTGGTCAGAGTAGTGGTGGTTATGGAGGCAGGAGAAGCGACGGAGGTTACAACCATAGTGGTGGCGGAGGGAGAGATCAGGGATATGATGGTGGATGCCGTTACTCAAGATCTGAGGGTGGTTACGATGGGAAGAAAGCGAAGAACGGCCGTCCAATGGTTGCTTATGGAACTGTGTCTTTATAGTAGACTGTTCTAGTTATATAAGGTTTTTAATTTGCACTATGCATGCTCATTTTAGATCTATGTCGTCATTTGTGTCTTAGAGAACTTAGTGGATTACTTGGTCAATGAAATCGAAATAAAGAAATGTTGAATCTAAATTTATTCTCTGTTAAAAAAATAAAAAAACTTAAAATCATAAACTAAAACTTACACTCTAAACTTAAAACCTAAACTATAAACCCTAAACACTAATAATAAAATAAATAAAAAAAACCTAACCCGAAACTCTAAACCCTAACACTAACCTGAAACCCTAAACCTGAACCTTAAATCTGAACCCTAAACCTAAAACCTAAACCCTAAATCCTAAAAACCCAAAACCCTAAACCCTAAAAACCCTAAACCTTAAAGACTAAACTCTAAACACTAAACCCTAAAACCCAGGCCCTAAACCCTAAAGCTAAATGCTACCCTAAACCCTGGCCCTACCACTAAACCTAAATCCTAACCACTAAACCTAAAACCTGACCACAAAACTAGCCTAAACCTAAAATAAATAAAACAAATATAAATAAAAAAGCCTAAATAAAAGATAAATAAAATGAAACCTAAACTAAAACTTAAACCTATAACTAAAATAAAATTAAATAAAAGATAAAATAATAAAATAAATTAAATAAAACCGAGTGAGTAAAAATAAAATAAACCTAAGAATAAAAAATAAAATAAGATAAAGCTACATAAAATAAAATAAATAAATCTAAAATAAAATAAATGAAATGAGTAAAACCTAAACCTAAAAGTAAACTAAAAATAAAACCTGGATAATAAAATAAATAAAACCTAACCCTGACCCTGACCCTCACTGACCACCCTGTACCCACTTGACCCAAACACCTAAACCTAAACCCTAAACCCTGGGCCCTAAACCCTGACCCTAAACTCTCCTAAACTCTGAGCCACCCACCTGACTACCACTAAAGCCTAAACCTCCCTAGGCCCTACCTACCCTCCTAAACCCTAAATCCTCTACCTCCACACCCTAAATCCTGGGCCCTACCCTACTAAACCACTAAAACCAAGACTAAATAAATAAACCTAAAATAAAATAAATGGAAACTTACCAAAATAAAATAAAAATGAACTTATAAACTTACTGACTAAATTAAACAAATTATAATAATAAAATATATTAATTTAAAAAAATTAAAAAAAAAAATAAACCTAAGAATAAAACCTAAATAAAATAAAAACTAAACATAAAATAATAAAAACTAAAATAAAATATATAATAAAGCTAAGTAAAACCTAAACCTAAAAAATTAACCTAAAAATAAAACCAAGAAATAAATAAAAAATAAAATCAAAACCCTAAATTAAAAAAAATCTAAACAAAAAAACAAAATAAATAAAATAAAATAAACCTAAACCTCAACTAAAATAAACTAAACTAAAATAAATAAAACCTAAACCTAAACCTAAAATAAACTGAGCCTAAATCTAAACCCTAAACCTCAAACCCTAAACCTAATACCATAAACAATAAACCTAAAATAAAGTAAAAATAAAACTAAACTTATAATAAAAATTGAAACCTAAAATAAAAATAAAACCTAAAAAAAACCTAAAATCAAAACCTAAAATCTAAACATAAAATAATAAAATAAAAACCTAAACTTTAAAAAAAACCTAATGCTGAACAATAAAATAAAAATAAAACTCAACTAACAAATAAACCTAAACATAAACTAAAAAATAAACTAAAATAAAAAACCTAAACTAAAATAAAATCTAAAATAAATAAACTAAATTAAATAAAAATAAAAAATAAAACTAAATAAAAAAATAAAATCAAGCAAAATAAAAAAATCAACTAATAATAAATAAACTAAACATACCTGTTTGCTTAATGAAAACCTTACCACAAATACCCTGGGCCTTAAACCACCCTACACCTATACCCACATCCTAAACCAGGCCACTGATAGAGATTTAAAAATTTAAAATCCCGGATCCTAAACCCTAGACCCCAACTGGGCCTAAACCTGGCCCCTACCTGACCTAAACCCTGATCAAAACCCTAAACCCTCAACAGGCTCTGAGTTCTAAAACCTGGGACCCTGACCCTAAATCCTAGGCCCCAGGCCCTAAACCACTGAGCCTAAACCTAAACCTGAGCCACTAAACTAAACTGACCTAAACTAAATAAAACTAAAAATAAAATAAATAAATAAACCTAAACCTAAATAAAATAAAAAAAATAAAAATCTAAACTAAAACCTAAACCTAAACTTAAAAATAAATTTAAATAAAAAATAAACAAACTAAAATAAATTAAATAAAAACCTTAACTAAACTAAAAAATAAAATAAACCTAAGAATAAAATACCTAGATAAAATAAAACTAAAAAAAGAATTAACTTAAAATAAAAATAAATAAAACCTAAACCTAAAAATAAACCCTAAAATAAACCTAAAAAATATAAATAAAAACCCTAAACTAAAAACCAATCTAAAATAAACAAAATAAAATAAACCTAAACCTAAACTAAAATAAATAAAACCAAAACCTAAACCTAAAATAAACTATAATCTAAACTAAACAAAATAAAATAAAATAAAAATAATCCTAACGATAAACTTAAAAATAAAACCTAAAAATAAAGCTTAAATAAAAAGCTAAAACCTAAACCTAAAAAAAATAAAAACTGAAACCTAAACATAAAAATAAAAAATAAAACCTAAACCAAAAAAAAAATACTAATAAAACTAAACTAAAATATAAACATAAACATAAACCTAAACCTAAACCTAAAAAATAAACTAAAATATAAAACCAAACATAAATAAATTAAACAAAGCTAAAATAAAAAACAAAATAAACTAAAATAAATAAAAAAAATACTAAATAAACTAAATAAATTAAATAAATCTAGGCTTATCGGTTTGCTTGATTTAAAATAATTCAACCTAAACCCTGAGCTGAAACCACCCAGGCCTCCTGACCTGGACCCAACCAGGCCAAGGCCATGCCCTGGGCTCCATGGCTCCTGAGCCCTAGGCCCTAGGCTGACACTGGCCCTGAGCCCAGGCCCTGGGCCAGGCCTTTTCCTGGGCCCTGAGCCCTGAGGCCCCAAGACCACAGACTCTGAGCTCAGGCTCACTGAGCACAGATCCTGACCCTGGGCTACGTTGGCTGACACAGGCCCTGATCTGGGCCCAGGCTCAGGCCTGATTGCCCTGAGCCTAAAGGCCCTGGGCCACCAGGCCCTGAGTCAAAGGCCAGGCCTGAGTCATGGGCCCCAGGACCTGAGCCACTGATCTGAGCCATGGCATAGGCCCAAGACCCTCCTGGCTCTAGGCCATGAGCCCTGGGCCTAGGCCCTGACCTACCCTACGCTAATGGGCCCCTCACTGGGCCATGGGCTCTAACTGAGCTCACTAAAACTGGGCCAGGCCTGAGCCTTGGGACCCCAATGCTGTAACTCCCTAAAGGCCCTGAGCCCTGACCATTAGACCCTGACACTGTGCTGAGGCATGGGCCTGACTACTGACCCCAGGCCTGACACTAAATCTGACCACAGGCCCAAAGCTACGTTAAATCCTGGGCCCTGGGCCCTACCCTGATCCTGGGCCTGGGCCCTAAATCTTACCCTCCTAAAACCCAGGCCTACTAAATAAACATAATAAAATAAATAAATAAACATAAACTTGGATAAATAATAAAATTAAATAAAACCTAAATTAAAACAAACCTCTAAACCTAAAATAAAATAAAATAAAGCAAAATTAAACTACAATAGATATATAAAACCAAAACTAAACTAAAAATAAAATAAACTTAAGAATAAAAACTAAATAAAATAATAAAATAAAAAATAAAATAAACATAAAATAAAATTAAATAAAAACATAAACTTAAAAATAAATAAAAAATAAAACCTAAACTCTAAACTATAAAAAAAGCTAAACTTAAAATAAAAATAAAATAAACAAAATAAAATAAACCTAAACCTAAACTAAAATAAATAAAACCTAAAATAAACTAAACATAAACCTAAACCAAAACTAAATTAAATAAAATAAATAAAAAATAAACCTAAACCTAAACTAAAAAAAAAAACCTAAAATAAACTTAAAATAAATATAAAACCTAAACCTAAGAAAATAAAATAAAAACCTAAACCTAAACCCAAAAATAAAAAATAAAACATAAAACATAAACCTAAAAAATAAAAAAAAATAAAAAAACTCAACTAAAAAATAAACCTATACCTAAAAAAACTAAAATAGAAAACCTAAACTAAAATAAATAAACCTAAAATAAATAAACAAAGCTAAATAAAAATAAAAAATAAACCTAAAAAAATAAAAAATAATATTAACTATAATAAATAATAAGAATAAACTAAATGAATTAAAAAAACCTAAACCTATTGATTTTCTTAATTTTTTTTAAGAAAAGAAAACCTTAAACCCTAAATCCTAAACCCTAAACCCTAATCCCTAAACCTTAAACCTACAACCATAAACCCTAGACCCTTGAAAACCCTAAACCGTAACCTTAAACCCTAAACCCTAAAAGCATAAACCCTAAAACCTAAACCCTAAACCCTAAAACCTAAAGGTAAACCAAAAGTAACTAATTAAATTAAAAAACAAACCTAAACCCTAAAACCTAATAAATATAAACCTAAACCTAAACCATAAGAATCAACAGAACCCTGACATTAGGAACATCTGTCAACCAGGCTCAGTCTAGATCTAGCATTGGAGGCGAAGGCAGAAGCGGTAGTTATCATTGTGGTGGTGGGGGATTTGGAGGTGCTGGTGGATATGGAGGTGGTGGTCAGAGCAGTGGTGGTTATGGAGGCGGGGGGAGCGACGAAGGTTATAGCCGTGGTGGTGGCGAGAGGAGAGATCAAGGATATGATGGTGGATCCCGCTACTCGAGAGGCCGGGGAGGTTTTGATGGGAACTAGAGAAACTAAAAATTGGCTGATCCGATCTACTACTTATGAAACTATCTCTTTACAGTAAAGATTGTTCTAATTATCTAGGGTTTTTTATTTGCTCGATGGGTCTTAGAAAACTTGATGTGTTACTTGGTTGATGAAACTGAAAAGAAGAAATGTTGAATATTAATTTGTTCTCTCTTAAAACAAACCAAAAACCCTAAACCCTAAACCTAAAAATTAAAACCTAAACTCTAAACCCCAAACCCTAAATCATAAAAACCCTAAACCCTAAATCGTAAAACCCTAAACCCTAAAATCTAAACCCTAAACCCTAAAATCTAAACCCTAAATGTGAAACCCTAAATAAATGAAAAATAAACTAAATATACTAAATAAACCTAAACCTTCTGATTTACTTAATTTTAAAAAAACCTTAAACCCTAAATTCTAAACAAACCCTAAACCCTAAACCCTAAATCTACAACACTAAACCTATAACCCAGCTTAATAATAATTGGAATGAAAACAAACTTGTGAACTACATTCCTATTTCTATTTTTGATATGTTTTGCAACATCGCTATCTTTTCTAATAAATTAGGTCAAGTCCTTTTTAAGCTCTCTTACAATAGTGATTTCATTCTTAAAGAGGTTTGGAATTTTATTAAAAATAAACAAAACACCTCTAATGTTTTAATTAAACTTTGGAACAATATCATGCCCATTTTTTATTTAGTTTTAGCTTGGAGGATTTTGAATAACTTCATCCCAGTTGATTCCTTGCTCTGACTTAAAGGGTTTTACTTACCTGCTAAGTGCTATTGTTGCTTTCATATTGAAAATGTTAATCATGTTTTTGTCAATGGTGCTATTGCTTCCAAACTTTGGATATAGTATGATGATTGATTAATAGTAACTATTTTCATGACTGTCTTACATTATATTAACTTCTTGAAGTTTGTTTCCATAAAATTGTGAAAGATCATATCAAAGTTTTAATTTTATTACCCTAAATTGGTTCATTTGGATGAATAGAAATGATGCTAAATATCATGGCATCCCTATGAACCATAAAAGGATCCTTACTAGAACTAAAGAAAAAAATTCATGCTTTGTTTAATGCAAAATTTAATTAGCAATTTTCACTTTAGAGGTTATAAATTTGTGGCTAGAAAAACTGGGTATCACTTTGCATGATGGTCCTTCCTACAAGAGTATTAAGATTATACATTGGATTAAGCTTATAAAAAATTCTATTAAGATCAATACTGATGGTTCTATTTCCCCAAACAAATAAGGTTGTGGTGGAATTCTTAGAGATTATAAATGCACTATCATTTGTGCTTTTGCCTACCCCATCAAAGCTTGTTCTGTAATTTATGTAGAACTCTGGACTATTAATAAAGCTATTGATATTTGTTTAAGAAAAGGCCCTTTTAATATTTGGATTGAAGTTGATGCTCTTCTTTTACTTGATATGCTCAATAATAATAAAATGGGAAATGCTGACTAATTTTATCTTCTTAATCACACTAAAAGGCTTATTTCTCATGCTTGCTACAAAATTTGTCACATTCTTCATGAAGGTAATGCTTGTACTGATTTCTTGGCTAATTTGAGAGGAGAATTAAGTGTGCTTACTTTATTTGATAACCATAGCTTACCTAAGAATCTACGTGGTTTGGTCAATCTGGATAACACTGGACTGCCTTACCTCAGATTTTAACCTTTTGCTCTTTCATTAATCTTTTATTATGGTGGTTTTATTCAGTCTATTTTTTGTTGTTGTTTTATGCTCCCCTCATTAGGAAGTGGTTTTTTGAGTTTATTTCTATATTTAAACCCCTTCCTCTTTACCCCATTCTATACTTACCTAACCTTTTTTTTAGGTCTTAGTGGTGTTGTTTTTAATTGGTTTCCCTATCTTCTAAGGCTGGTGGTTTTCTTTCTATGGCTCATGCTTTGTGTCTCCTATTGGGTTGTGGCTGTGCAAAATTTTAGCTTACCCCTTTTACCAATGATTGTTGGGTTTGCCTCTAATTTTAGCTAGCTGTGGCCTTTTTCAAATTGGATTTATGGATGCTATGGTTGGTTCTACTTATTACTGTTATTTGTTTCTTTTATCTGCCTGGCTATTTTGGGCGATTATTTTTTCGTGGCTGCCATTGGCCTCTCCTAGCTTGGCTTAGTTTTGGACTATTTGGTGGTTCCTGTTCTCTTTTCCTAGTTCAGCTTGGAGGTTTCTATTGGTTGGTTCCATCTACCTTGTGATTTGGAGTTAGTTGTTCTGTGGTTTTTCTCTCCTTATTTTCTCCTTTGTAGTGATTGTCTGCTCTTTGGGATTTGAAAGGGTTTTGTTTGCCTCTAGCCTTGTTCCTTTATGTACAGTTTTGCTGCTTGTGGATGGGTGGTCCTCTTTGGCCTTTTTAGTTTGCCCGAGTGACTACCATTTTTTTGTTTCTTAGTTATTTTGGAGTTCTCTAGGTGGGTTATGGCTTTGTCTGCTGTTGTTCTTTTCCCTCTTTTTTATATATTGGCTCGATCTGGTATTTATGGATAAGTTATTGTGTTTGATGGTTATTTGTGTGCTTTTGGTTTGGTTCTTTTGGTTGAGTTTCTTGTCTACTCCTAGTTGGTTATCCTCTCTTGGGTGCAACTATTTTTGCTTCCCACTTTGGGAGTCAATTTTCCTATTACTCTGACTTCTCCTACTGCTCATCCTGTTGGTTGCTAGCTGTGGTTTTATTGGCTATTTTGTTGGTGGAGGATATGAGCTCTTGTTGTTTCTTTGGCCCTATTTTAAGAGTTGTTGTTGGGGTTGGCTGCTTGAGGGGTTTTTTTATGGATGTTGTCTTGCCTTGGATGCTTATGCCATGGCTTGGTGTTTTGGGCTTTATGTTGGTTGTTGGTATTGACTTTCTTTGGTTTAGTTGGCTCTCATTGTTTCTTGATATTTGCCTCTTGGTTGGTGATGGTGGATTAACTTTCCTTTTGGCTGCCTTGGTGGTGGTTTTGATGGTAATTTTTGGATTCCCTCTTGGTCTCTCTATGCTGTCTTTCTTCTCTCTAGTGCTACTTATCTTCTACTATTATGCTATTTATGTGGAGGTTTTCCCCTTAGATTTGGATTGCTAGTGCTCTGGCAATACTTGTGGGTTGTTCTCTCGACCCCATTGTAACTTGGGATCGGCTTTATGTGTTTGGTCTGGGTTTTGGTTGGTTGTTTGTTGGTCTACTATTTTTCTCTATTTTTTGGTGCACGAAATGGATCACTATGAACTATTTTGCCTTGGATGGTTGCTTATATCTGGTATGGTGGCTATGATGGCCTTGATGTTTCCCCATATCTTCTGTCAGGTTGGTAGCATGCATATGATTGTAACCCTTCTCATTAAGTTTGGATGCTCATATGTATTGTTGCCTCTTAAGATGATCTTAACTGAGCCTGAGCCTTCCCTTTCCCAGCTCTTTCTAAATTGTTTACTATATCTTTTTTCCTTGCGCAATAGCCCTTGCCTTTGTAGTGTTTTCTAGATTTCTTTTGTAGGTTGGAACTTCACAAATGGAATGATCTTTACTTAACCAACTCAAGTGCTATTGATGGCCTTGATGTTTCCCCATATCTTCTCTCAGGTTGGTAGCATCATGGCCTTGATGTTTCCCCATATCTTCTCTTAGGTTGCTAGCATGCATATGATTGTAACCCTTCTCATTAAGTTTGGATGCTCATATGTATTGTTGCCCCTTAAGATGATCTTAACTGAGGCGGGGCCTTCCCTTTCTCAGCTCTTTCTAAATTGTTTACTATATCTTTTTTCCTTGCGCAATAGCCATTGCCTTTGTAGTGTTTTCTAGATTTCTTTTGCAGATTGGAACTTCACAGATGGAATTATCTTTACTCATCCAACTCAAGTGCTATTGATGTGGGTCTTGCACATCATGCCTTCTCAAAGGGATCAAGAGATGCTACTGACTAGTCCTTTTACTATTTTCTTAAGTTTTATTTGTCCTTTTTGTGTCTTTTCTCATTTTCTTTTATGTTGTTGCTTTTGCTCTTTTATTTTCATTTTTCCATTGTACAGATATTAACTCTTTAGGTTTCTTGTAGCTCTAATAGAAATTTGAGCTTTGCCCAAAGACATTGTAGCCTTTATTTTTAAATAAAATTAAAAAAAATAAACCTAAGAATGGGAAAAACCTTGATGGAGAACATCACCATCCGATCAGTCTAGATCTTGGAGGTGAAGGAGAAGCGATTATCGTGGTGGTGGTGGGGATCTAGAGGTCTTGATGGATATGGAGGTGGTAGTTGGAGGTGGTGGTAATGGGGGATGGCGATGGAGGTTCTGATTGGTGGTGGTGGAGGGAGAGATATGATGGTAGATTACCTACAAAGAGGGTGATTGAATAAGAGAAAGCGAGAAAAAGTCGATCTTATCTACGCTTATGGAACTATCTCTTTACGGTAGAGACAATTCTAGTTATCTAGGATTTTGATTTGCTATCGTGCTCATTTCTTATCTATGTTTGTAAACTAGAAAATTTGTGTGTTACTTAGTTTAAAATCGAAAGAAGAAATGTTGAATCGAATTTATTCTATGTTAAAAAAAAATAACCAAAACCCTAAACCCTAAACTAAAACTTGAACCTAAACTAAACCTAAACCTAAATCCTAAACCTAAAAAACCTAAACCCAAACCATAAACCCTAAACTAAACCTACTCTAAACCCTAAACTAAAACCTAAACCTAAACCCTAAACCAAACCCTAAACCTAAACCCTAAACTCTGAAAAAAACTAAACCAAAAAACACTAAAAAACCTAATCCTAAGCCACGATCTACCTAAAGCATAAAACCACAAAAAACTACCTAAACCTAAACCCTAAACCCACAAACCTAAACTACACTAAACTCTCCTAAACCCACTAAAAAATCCTAAACTAAAACTAAAACCTTAAATAAATTAAAAAATAAACCTAAACCCTAAAACATAATAAACTTAAACCTACAACTAAATCCTAAGAATAGGCAAAACATTGATGGTGGATCCCGCTACTTGAGAGGTCGGGGTTGTTATGGTGGCGGGAGGAGCTAAGGAGGTTATATCCATGGTGGTGGTGGAGGAGATGAGGGATATGATGGGATCCTACTTGAGAAGGGGTAGTTGATAGGAACTAAAGAATAGTCAATATGCTTATGGGTTTTATTTGCTCTATGTGTGCTCATTTTTTATCTATGTCATAGCTAATGTCTTAGAAAGCTTGGTGTGTTACTCGGTTGATGAAATCCAAAAGAAGAATAGTTGAATATGAATTTGTTCTCCTTTAAAAAAATAATAATAATAAAACTCAAAAACCCTAAACCCTAAACTAAAACCTGAATCCTAAACCTAAAACCTAAACCCTAAACCCTAAACCTTATAAACCCTAAACCCTAAACCCTAAACACTAAAACCATAAACCCTAAACCCCAAATCCTAAACCTTAAATCCTAAACCTTAAACTAACACTAAACCCTAAACACTAAAAAGCTAAAACCTAAACAAAAATAAAATAAAAACATAAACTAAAACCTAAACTAACAAAACATAAACTACCTAAACTAAAAAAGAAAATAAAATAAAAAATAAAAAACTAAACTAAAATAAATAAATAAATATAAACAAAATTAAAAATAAGAAAGGGAAATAAAATAAAAATAAAACCTAAAATAAAATAAAAATAAAAACTAAATAAAAAGCTAAACCTAAAAAAAAGCAAAAAATAAAAATTAAAAATAAATAAAAACTTAAACCACAGATTAAAATAAATAAACCTAAAATAAAAATAAAATAAACTAAAATAAACCTAAATCTAAAACTAATAAATAAAACCTAAAATAAACTAAAATAAAAAATAAAACCTAAACCTAAAACTAAAATAAAAAACCTAAACTAACATAAATTAAAACTAAAACCTAAACCTAAAATAAAATAAAACTAAACTAAAAATAAACTAAACTAAACATAAAAATAAACTAAAATAAAAAACCTAAACTAAAATCAACAAACCTAAAATAAATAAACTAAACTAAATAAAAATTAAAATAAACCTATAAAAGATAAACTAAAAAAAATAAAAAACAAACAAAATAAACCAAATTAATAAAAAATAAAATGTAAACCATAAGCTAAAAAAACCTGGCTAAAATAAAACAAAATAAAATCTAAACCTAAACTAAAATAAATAAAACATAAACCTACCAAAAATAAAAAAATCTAAACTAAACCTAAATAAAATAAAAGAACTAAAAATAAACCTAAACTAAACTGAAAATAAAACCTAATGGACCTAAAATAAAACTTAAACTAAACCTACAAATAAAAAATAAAACCTAAACCTAAAAAAAATAATAATAAAATAAACATAAACTAAACCTACAAAAAAAAAGCTAAAATAGAAACCTAAACTAAACTAAATGGACCTAAATTAAATAAACTAAGCTAAATAAAATAAAAATAAACCTAAATAAAATAAATATAAAATAAATAAAATAAATAAAATAAACTAAATAAACTAAATAGACCTAAAACCAATAGTTTACTTGCTTTAAAAAAACCTAAACACTAAATCCAAACACTAAACCCTACAAAAACCCTACCACTACCTTGAACCTGCACACTAGCTACAACCCTAAACCTATAACCTTAAATTAAAATAAAATTACTACAAATGACCTCAGCTAAACTAAAATAAAACCTAAAATAAATCAAAAAAATAAAACATAAAATAAACCACAAAATAAAATAAAACTAAACAAAACCAAAAAAATATAAAATAATCTAAACAAAAATAAAACAAAATAAAATAAACTAAAAAACTAAATAAACTAAATCAAAAATAAACTTAAATAATAAAACTAAAAACTAAAAAAAAAATAAAATAAACTAAATAAAATAAATACAATAAAAATAAAAAAAATAAACCTAAATAAAATAAAATACATAAACTAAAATAAATAAATAATAAAATAAATAAACTAAATAAACATACTTATCGGGTTTGCTTAATTAAAAAGAAACTAAACCCTAATCAAAAGCCCTAACCCTACCCTAAACCCAAAAATCCCTAAAACCTAAACTTACACCCTAAACCTAACTGAGCTACAAACCTAAAACACGAACTCCAAATCATAACCAATGAAAAACCTAATAGCATAAAGAAAATTAAATCTAAACCCTAATCCTACACCCTAAACCTAAACACTAAGCCCACAACCTAAACCCAAACCCAAACTAAACCTAAATTAACTAAATAAAATTAAAAATAAAAAATAAAACCTAAAACTAATAAATTGGGAGAACTACAGAATGACAGGCAGTTTATATCAGGCTGAGGCGGGAGGCGGTTTGGTGGTGGTGGATCTAGAGTCTTTGTAATGAGGTGGTGGTGAGTAGTGGTGGTTATGGGCGGGAGGAGCGGCGTTATAATTATGGTGGTGGTGGAGGAGAGATCGGATATGATGGTGGATCCCACTACACGAGAGGCTGGGGTGGTTTTGATGGGAACTAAAGCGAAAAATATGACAGATCCACTGCTTATGGGCGAGTCTTTATAGTAGATCTGATTCTAGTTATCTAGGGTTTTGATTTGCTAATTTTGATCTATGTCATAAACATGTCTTAGAAAACTTAGTGTGTTACTTGGTTGATGAAATTGAAAAGAAGAAATGTTGAATCTGAATTTGCTCTCTGTTAAAAAAAATCCCCCAAAACCCTAAACTAAAGCCTAAACCCTAGACCTAAAACCTAAACCTAAACCTTAAACCCTAAAAACTCAAAACCTCAAACCTAACCAAAATAAAACCTTAAACCCAACACTTAAACCCAAACCCCAAAACCCCAAACCATATCTAAACCTAAACATTAAAACTAGGAAACCCCAGACCCTAAACCCTAAACCCTCTAACCACTGACTAAACCCTAAAAAGATAAAAACTACTAAACTAAATAAACTAAATAAAATAAATAAAATAATAAAAATAAAACCTAAACTAAACCTAAACCTAAACTAAACCTAAAAGAAAATATAATAAAATAAAAATAAAATGAATAAAATAAATAAAATGTAAAACTAAGTAAAATAAAAAAAAATAAAATAATAAAAAGAAACCTAAAATAAAAATAAAATAAACATCAAATTAAATAAATAAAAAACTAAATAAAACTAAACAAAAAAATAAACCTAAAAATAAAACTAAACCAAACTAAAGAATAAAATAGGCTAAAATAAAATAATAAACTATGAAAATAAATAAAATAAAATGATAAAAATAAACCAAAATAAACTACTTAAAATAAAACCAAAATAAAACTAAAAGAAATAAAAACCTAAAACCTAAAACTAAAAAAATAAAATAAAATCTAAACCAAAACATAAAAATAAAAATAAAGTAAAACAAAATAAAATAAAAATAAAACTTAACTAAAAAATAAACATAAACCTAAACCTAAACCTAAATAATTATCTAAAATAAAAAACTTAAACTAAAATAAATAACACTCAAATAATAAACTAAATTAAATAAATATAATAAATAAACCTAAATAAAGATAAAATATAAAATAAACTAAAATAAATAAAAATAAACTAAATAAATTAAAAAAAACATACCACTAATTTGCTTAATTTAAAAGAAAATAAAAATTAAAAGGCGTGACATAGGCCTTAGCTGAGCCAATACTAAAACACTGAGCCACTGGTGGCCCTAGGCTGAGGCACAAGATCTACCACTGAGCCACCCAGGCATTACTGGGCCAGTCTGGGTTGAGATCCTGGCAATGGGCCCTGAGCCCAAGATCATGAGCCACTGGGCTTAAAGGCCTAAAATGGGCCCTAAAGCCACAGGCTGAAATGGAGACATGGCACCACTGAAGCATGGGTTAGGCCACTAAGCCTGAGCCTAAGACCAAGGAAGAGCAGAGCTGAGCCTGAAAAAGATAACTAAAATAACAAAATGAAGCCTAGGCCCAAACTAAAGCTAAAGCTAAATAAAGAAAATAAATATAATAAATAAACTTAATCCAAGAGAAAATAAAATATAATAAGATAAAGCTAAACTAAAGAAAGACCTAACCTAAAAATAAAATAAAATAAAATAAACAAAAGATTAATAAATGAAACATAAACTAAACTAAAGAGAAAATAAACCTAAGAAGAAATAAATAAAGATAAAAATAAAATAAATAAAATAAAATAAAATAAAGACCTAAAATAAATAAACCAAAATAAAACCTAAAATAAATAAAATAAAAGATAAAAATAAAATAGAAGCTAAAATAAACAAAATTAAAACTACTAAATACAAAAAATAAACTAAGCAATAAACTAAATAAGATAAATAAAGAAAAATAAACAAACTGTAAAGATAAAAATAAAAATGAACCTAAAATTAAAACAAAAGCATTAAACCTAAAAATAAAAAAAAGAAACAGCCTAAAAACTAAACTAAGAAAATAAAAATAAAACTCAGCTAAATGAAATACTGAGCACAAAATAAAGATAAACTATAAAACCTAAAATAAAATAAATAAATAAACAAATATAAATAAAGCCTAAACTGGATAAAGGTAAATTAAGCTGACCTGGTTTATGGTTTTCAAGAGGAAATAAAATAAAGTAAAATAAATAAAGATAAGAGCCTAAATGAGATAAAATATAAAATGAAGCTAAATAAAATAAGAATGGAGCTAAAATAATAAAAGAAATAAATGAGTAATTTAAAAAAAAAAAAAAATAAAATAAAATAGTCCTGGAAATGAGAATAAAAAAAGAGGAAAAGATAACTTAATTAACTAGAAAATAAACTTGACCCTAGGCCCTAGGCCTTGGAGTCATGAGCTAGGCTAAAATAGGCCTGGGCCTAGCCAGGCCTGGGCCACTGAGGCCACAGGAAGGCTGGCCAGAATCTAGCCACAGGCCACTGCCATGGGATGATATGTTAAAAGGCACTAAACTGAGACTAAGCCACAAAGAATAAAAACTAAACTGAAGCAAAGCCACAAAACCCTGGCAGAAACTGAGCTTAGGCTAAATAACCACAAAGGAAATGAAGCTAAACCTAGAGATAAGATAAAAT